>JAESUZ010001632.1:0-434726 GCA_017311185.1 Proteles cristata cristata
CCGTCAAGTTCCTCCTAATCCTCCTATACGTGCAAACATATGGTATTTGTCCTTCTCTGCCTGACTTATTTCACTCAGCATAACACTCTCAAGGTCCATCCATGTTGCTACACATGGCCAGATTTCATTCTTTCTCATTGCCATGTAGTATTCCATGGTATAGATAAACCACATCTTCTTGATCCATTCGTCTGTTGATGGACACTTAGGGTCTCCCATGTTTTGGCTATTGTGGAGAGTGCTGCTATGAACATTGGGGTACATGTGCTCCTATGCATCAGCATTTCTGTATCCCTTGGGTCAATTCTTAGCAGTGCTATTCCTGGGTCATAGGGGAGTTCTGTTAATCTTTTGAGGAACCTCCACACTATTTTCCAGAGGGGCTGAGCCAGTCGACATTCCCACCAACAGTGGAGGAGGGTGCCCATTTCTCCACATCCTTGCCAGCATCTAGAGTCCTCTGATTTGCTCATTTTAGCCACGCTGACTGGCGTGAGGTGTTACCTCAGTGTGGTTTTGATTTGTATTTCCCTGATGAGAAGGGATGCTGAGCATCATTTCATGTGTCTGTTGGCCATCTGGATATCCTCTTTGGAGAAGTGTCTTTTCATGTCTTCTGCCCATTTCTTCACTGGGCTGTTTGTTTTTCAGGTGTGGAGTTTGGTGTGTTCCTTATAGATTTTGGATACTAGCCCTTTATCTGATATGTCATTTGCAACTATCTTTTCCCATTCCATCGGTTGTCTATTAGTTTTGTGGATTGTTTCCTTTGCTGTGCAGAGCTTTTAATCTTGATGAGGTCCCAATAGTTCATTTTTGCTCTTGATTCCCTTGCTTTTGGGGATGTGCCAACTAAGACATTGCTGCAGTTGAGGTCAAGGAGGTTGTTTCCTGCTTTGTCCTCTAGGGATTTGATGGTTTCCTGTCTCACATTCAGGTCCTTTGTCCATTTTGAGTTTAATTTCCTGTATGGTGTGAGAAAATGATCTAGTTTCATTCTTCTGCATGCTGCTGTCCAGTTCTCCCAGCACCATCTTTTAAAGAGGCTGTCTTTTTTCCATTGGATACTCTTTCCTGTTTTGTCAAAGATTAATTGGCTGTACATTTTTGGGTCCTGAGTTCTTGATTCTATTCCATTGTCTGTTTTTGTGCCAATCCCATACTGTCTTGATGATGACAGCTTTGTAGTAGAGGCTAAAGTCTGGGATGGTGATCCCTCCCGTTTTGGTTTTATTTTTCAGGATTACTTTGGCTATTCGGGGTCTTTTGTGGTTCCATACAAATTTTAGGATAGTTTGTTCTAGTTTTGAGAAGAATGCTGGTGCAATTTTGATTCATTGCATTGAATGTGTAGATTGCTTTTAATGACATTTTAACTATATTTAATCCGTCCAACCCATGAGCATGGAATGTTTTTCCATTTCTTTGTGTCTTCTTCAATTTCCTTCATAAGTTGTCTATAGTTTTCCTCATACAGATCTTATATCTTTGTTAGATTTATTCCTAGGTGTTTTATGATTTTTTGTGCATTTGTGAATGGGATCAGTTTCTTGATTTCTCTTTCTGTTGCTTCATGGTTGGTGTATAAAAATGCAACCTATTTCTGTACGTTGACTTTGTATCCTGCAACTTTGCTGAATTCATGGATCAGCTCTAGTAGGCTTTCGATGAAGTCTGTTGGGTTTTCTATGTAGGATATCATGTCGTCTGCAAAGGATATCATGACTTCTTCTTTGCCAATTCTGATGCCTTTCATTTCCTTTTGTTGTCTGATGGCTGATGCTAGGACTTCCATCACTATGTTAAACAGCAGTGGTGAGAGTGGACATCCCTGTCATGTTCTTGATCTCAGGGGGGAAAGCTCTCAGTTTTTCCCCATTGAGGATACTGTTAGCTGAGGGCTTCTCATAAATTGATTTTATGATGTTTAAGTAAGTTCCATCTATCCCGACTTTCTCAAGGGTCTTTATTAAGAAGCGATGCTGTATTTTGTCAAATGCTTTTTCTGCATCTATCGACAGGATCCTATGGTTTTTATCTTTCCTTTTGTTGATGTGATGTATCACATTGATTGATTTGGGAATGTTGAACCAGCCCTGTGACCCAGGAATGAATCCCACTTGATCTTGGTGGATAGTTCTTTTTATGTGCTGTTGAATCTGATTTGCAAGTATCTTGTTGGGGATCTTTGCATCTGCATTCATCAAGGATATTGGCGTGTAGTTCTCTTTTTTGTTGGATCTGTCTGGTTTGGGAATCAAAGTGATGCTGACTTCATAAAATGAGTCTGGAAGTTTTCCTTCGATTTCTATTTTTTGGAATAGTTTGAGAAGAATGGGTATTAATGCTGTTTTAAATGTCTGGTAGAATTCCCCAGGGAAGCCATCTGGCCCAAGGCTCTTATTTGTTGGGAGATTTTTGATAACTGATTTGATTTCTTCACTAGTTATGGGTCTGTTCAGGTTTTCTCTCTTCCCATGTGAATTTTGGTGGTGAGTGTGTGTTTAGGAATTTGTCCATTTCTTCTAAGTTGTCCAGCTTGTTGGCATACGATTTTTCACAGTATTCCCTGATAATTGCTTGTATTTCTGAGGGGTCGGTTGTAATCAGTCCATTTTCCTTCATGATTTTGTCTATTTGAGTGCTCTCTCTTTTCTTTTTGAGAAGTCTGGGTAGAGGTTTGTCAATTTTGTTTGTTTTTTTCAAAAAAGCAACTCTTGGTTTCAGATGATCTGCTCAACTGTTTCTTTGGTTTCTTTATTGTTTACTTCTGCCCTGATTTTTACTATGTCACTTCTCCTACTGGTTTTGGGGTGCTCTAGTTATTCTCCTTCTAGTTCCTTTAGGTGAGCTGTTGGATTTTGCACTTGCACTTTTTCTAAATTCTTAAAATAGGCCTGGAGTACAATGTACTTTCCTCTTAGGACTGCCTTTGCCTCATCTCATAGAGTTTGGGTTCTTGTGTTTTCATTTTCATTTGTTTCCATGTATTTTTAAATTTTGTCTCCAATTGCCGGATTGGCCCATTTGTTCTTTAGTAGGGTGTTCTTTAGCCTCCATGTTTTTGGGGGTTTTACAGGCTTCTTCCTGTGGTTGATTTCGAATTTCATAGCATAGTGATCTGAAAGTGTGCATGGTATGATCTCAATTCTTTTATATTTCTTGAGGGCTGCTTTATATCCCAGTATATGATCTATCTTGGAGAATGTGCCATGTGCACTTGAGAAGAAAATGAATTCCATGGCCTCACGATGTAGAATTCTAACAATATATGTCAGATCCATCTGGTCCAATGTGTCATTCAAGTCCATTGTTCCATGGGGCGCCAGGGTGGCTTAGTCGGTTAAGCGTCCGACTTTCGCTTAGGTCATGATCTCGCGGTTCGTGGGTTCGAGCCCCGCGTCGGGCTCTGTGCTGACTGCCAGCTCAGAGCCTGGAGCCTGTTTCAGTCTGACTCCCTCTCTCTCTGACCCTCCCCTGCTCATGCTGTCTCTCTCTCTCCTAGAAATAAATAAAACATTAAAAAAAAATTATCAAGTCCATTGTTCCTTTAGTGATTATCTGTCTGGTTGATTTATCCATTGCTGTAAGTAGAGTATTAAACTCCCCTGTTATTAGCACATTCTTATCTCTAAGATTGTTTCTGTTTGTCATTAATTGTTTTTAAATATTTATGTGTTCCCATATTTGGTGCATAGACATTTATGATTGTTAGTTCTTCCTGATGGATAGACCCTGTAATTATTATATAATGCCCTTTTTCATACCTTGATACTGTCTTTACTTTAAAGTCCAGTTTGTCTGATATAAGTATAGCTACTCCAGCTTTCTTTTGACTTCCAGTAGCATGATAGATATTTCTCCCTTCCCTTACTTTCAATCTGAAGGTGTCCTCCATTCTAAAATGCATTTCTTGTAGATAGCAAATAGATGGATTTTGTTTATTTTTTTTAATCCGTTCTGCTACCCTATGTCTTTTGATTGGAGCATTCAGTCCATTTACATTCAGTGTTATTATTGAAATATATGGGTTTAGAGTCATTGTGTCGTTTGTGGGATTCATGCTTGTTGTCATGTCTCTAGCATCTTACGTTCCTTGCAATATTTCCCTCAGAGAGTCCCCCTCAGGATTTCTTGTAGGGCTGATTTAGTGATGACAAATTCTTTCCATTTTTGTTTACTTGGAAAGACCTTAATCTCCTTCTATTCTGAATGACGGGCTTGCTAGATAGAGGATTCTTGGCTGCATAATTTTTCTGTTCATCACATTGAAGATCTCCTGCCATTCCTTTCTGGCCTGCCAAGTTTCAGTAGATAGGTCTGTCACCACTCTGATAGGTTTCCCTTTGTATGTTTGGGCCCTTTTCTCTCTAGCTGCTTTCAAAATTCTCTCTTTGTCCTTACATTTTGCCAGTTTCACTATGATATGTTGTGCAGAAGATCGATTCAAGTTATGTCTGAGGGGAGTTCTCTGTGCCTCTTGAATTTCAACATCTACTTCCCTCCCCAGGTTGGGGAAGTTCTCTGCTATAATTTGTTCCAGGACTCCTTCAGCGCCTTTCCCTCTCTCTTCCTCTTTTGGGATTCCTATGATACGGATATTGTTCCATTTGATTGTATCGCTGAGCTCTCAAACTCTTCTTTCATGTTCCTGGATCAGTTTATCTTTATTTTTCTCAGCCTCCTCTCTTTCTATAATTGTGTCTTCTAATTAGCTTATTCTCTTTTCTGCCTGTTCAATCTGTGCATTGGACACCTTTATTTTATTATGTGTCTCATTTATAGCATTTTTTAATTCATCATAACTATTTTTAAGCTCCATAGTGTTTATAGCCATAGTTTCTCTGATGTCTTCCATGCTTTTTTCAAACCCAGCGATGAATTTTATGGTTATTGTTCTAAATTCTTGTTCAGTTATTTTGCTTATCTCTGTTTTGAGCAATTCTTTAGCTGTCCTTCTTCCTGGAATTTCTTTGGAGGAGAGTTCCTCAGTTTCTTCACTTTGGTTAGCTTGCTATCTCTTGCTAATTTTAGAAGCTTGGTGTACACTCTGCCCCTGTGAGTTCTGTTGTATTAGAGAGGGCTCTTTGACTGCTTAGGGCCTGTCAGTTCAGGGAGTGTTCTTTGAATGGTGTCTCTTGGTTTCTCTTGTTGAGCATTCGGTTATTTTGTTTCCCTATTTGTAGTGGTATTTGGGACTCTCCACCATGTGTACTTTGGCTTGTTTCTTGAGGCAGCCCTGGAAAAAGAAAACAGACAACCACAGAGTGAACAAAGGTAAATAAACGCACAGACCAAACCAATAAACATGCAAACCCTGGCTCAGGTAAAAACAATAACAACAACAACAAGAAAACAGCTGTCTGGTGGGGATGGGCGTGGTTTGGTGTCGGCAGGTCTCGCCTCCACTGTGTCTGCTGGCCTCTCCCTGAGACCCTGCCTTGGTGGTTGTGTGGAGAGGAATGGCATCGCCCCAGTCCCTTCTCAACCAAGTGTTGCAAATCATACGTTTGGATCCGATCTCCATGTGCTGAGGACGTAGACAAGGTGGGCTGAGTTCAATGCCCCACACCCCTCCTCGTTTCCAGGTACCAGTCTATGGGCCTTGTTTATACCTCCTGAAACAGTCCCACAGGTTGCTGTTTCCCTGCTGCGGGGGGTTGAGTGGGGGTTGGGGGAAGTGTGCGGCCTCAGATCCACTGGGATCAAGCAGCAATACAACCTGGGGTTTGAGGCCTCTGTGTGCCTCGCCTGTGTGTGGGGAACTTAGCAGTTTCAGGTCCGCAGAGTCCGCGCCACCTCTGCGCAGCCGCTGCCGGGGATGGTGCCAGGGCCACTGCAGTGCAGATTTTTCCACCGCCTTCTGTGATTGGGGGCACCGAGTTCAAAGTCAACACCCCTGCCAGAACTAAAAAAGAAGGCTCTTTGAGTGTCCAGGGCCTGTCCGTTCAGAAAGTGTTCTTTGAATGGTATCTCTTGGTCTCTCTTATTGAGACTTTGGTTATTTTATTTTCCTACTCGTGGTATTTGGGACTCTCCACCATGTGTATTTTGGCTGGTTTCCTGAGGTAGCACTGGAAAAGAAAACAGACAGACAAACACACAGGGAACAAAGGCACACAAACGCACAGACAAATCCAACAAACACGCAAAGTGAAAGGGAAAACGAAAAAGAAAAGAGAAAAGAGGAAGGAGGTAAGGTGAATAATCAGAGATAAAAATACATAAAAAAGAAAAAAAGAAGAAAAGAAAAGGAAAAAAGAAGAAACCCAATGGACAAAGAACAGTTTAAAGCATATAACCAGATTTTCCAGCTACAAATAAATAGTCGGGTGTATGCAGTGGTGGTGGAAGAGCATAGAGAATGAGAGAGATGACAGGGCGGGGTGAAGTGAAATTGGAAATGAAATGAGCAGGCAGAAGGAATAAGAGGCTTTTTTCAAAGAGTGAAAGAGTGGAGTATGGTTGGAGAAGAGTCGAAAGAAATGACGATGATGCTATCCAGAGAAACTATATAGTCTGATTACTCCAGAGAGAAAGAGATGAGAAGGTAGTTAGGTGTAGAATTTACATCTAGAGAATGGATTAAATATGACTGTTTATGCCAGCCAGTGGCCAGAATTGGTCCTGCCCCAGCTCCGGTAAAAAAAAAAGAAAAAAAGAAGAAAAAATGAAGAAGAGGGCAGCTCTCTAGTGGGGATGGGAGTGGTTTGATCCAGTGCATCCCGCCGGAGTCCTGCTTTGGTGGTTGTGGGTAGAAGAGTGGCGGCGCCCCAGTCCCTTCTTGAACCAAGCATTGCAACTCACTTTTTTGGGTGTGTAAACTCCCTGTGCCGGGGGCGTAGCCAAGGTGGGCTGTGCTCTATATCCCAGGCCAGGGTTTCCAGATCACAGTCTGCTCGTCCCATTGAAATTGCCAGAAATGCAAACTCGCAGGCGAGCCCCTCAGGGCAGTTTTTCCCCCTGGGGATGGAGCCAGAAGCCGCTGCTCCTCTCTCCTCCAGGTCGAGCTAGTGAGCGGGGAGCAGTTTCCCTGGGTTTGCCTGGGATGAGTGTGTCCCACCTAGGGTCAGCTGGAGAGCAGGAAACCGGGTCCTCTGTGTCCCGTCACCCGAATATAGACTTGCGGGCAAAACCCTCATAAGCCTTTCGGCTTCCCCCTAGGGATCCAGCAGAGCCAGAAGCACAAAGGCGTGGCTGCTGAGCATACCCTCCAGGTTGAGCTGGCCAGCGGGGAGCAGTTTCCCCGGGGGTCGCCTGGGACGAGTGCGTCCGCCTAGGGTCAGCTGGAGAGCAGGAAACTGGATCCCTCTGTGTCCCAAGTGGAAGTTTTCCTCTTCTCCAGAGACAGTGACAGTGTCTTGAGCAGTTTCTGCCACTCCTTTTCCCCCCTAGCCTCACTTCGGCTCCCAGTGGGGATTCCCCCCCCCCCGTGTCTCTGGTCCCGGCCCGATTTTATCTTCCCTAGTTCGCACTCACGTTAGAAGGTTTTCTCAGCGGACGCTGTCTCCTTTTCCTCCCAAACTCATGGATTCTGTAAGGGTTCCTATGGCTTCAGGCCTTCTCCGTGTGAGATATGGGGGTGAGTTGAGTGTATGGAGTTCCCTACTTCCCCGCCATCTTGCCCCCTATTCTGAAGCCCTTCTTGTTAAAAGCTTTTCACTTTGCCTAGAGACTTGACACTGTCCTGGCTTCTTGGTAACATCCCTAAGTCCCTGAAGAGAACATAGTTTTGCCTGTGACAATTCTTATTATTTAAATACAGAATCCTATTGGAGTAGACCTGTGGCTGCATGTTCTGTGAACACAAGGAGGAAGATAGGACGCAGGCCCTGGATGTTTGGGGCACTCAGGACAGCAGGAGACATGTTACCTTGGGGTTTGTTGCAAATATAGGGTCTTGGCCTCAGCTGAGCCTCGCTGAATCACAATGTGCATTTTAAGAAAATCAGCAGGGGATGCACAGGTACAAAATGTGCTGCCTGAGAGGTAGCAGCACAAGCGTGTCACTGGAGGGAAAAGAGATGGTCTTGAAAACAACAAGACCTGCTCCTGGGGGAAACATGGGGTTCTGTTTTTGGAGCCTCTGCTCACAACAGTTGACGACGGATGACAACACAGTCTTATTTCATGTATGTTTTTGTTTTAAGACAGCTTATTCTCTATCTATATTTATTGTATGCTGTATTTCCCTATATTGAAATACCACCTCCAAGATATATAACATTTCCTGGCTTGGTTACTGGGATCACCACTGTCTTTGGTTTCTAGTCCCACAGATATGCTGCCCATGATGCTTTTAGAAGCAAACAAGATATGGTCATCCTTTCACGATCCCACATATTTAGCTCTTCCTCCCCTTTCTGTAACATCATTATAGTGTCTTAGATGTTACTTTAGAACTTACTCAGGTGGGTCCATATAGACCTCATGAGTTTCTTTCTACGTTTCCTGGATTTGTACATTGTTGATTCATTACCACTAAACTCAAGGCCCACAACTCTGCATTGTGAGCCTGAGTGAGACTTAACTGCACAAGTGTTTTGTCTGTGAGACACATCACACGTTCTTGAACGTGTGATCAGCCTTGCAGGTCTGGGCTTCAGGGACGTTTTAAACACTGAAATCACCAAGAAAGTATATGTAAATACCGAAAATGGGGCACCAAATAGACTATGAAAAGGACAGTGTTTACAGTGCGGGAATTAACATGGAAAGGCAGAGAAGCAACTGGTCCAGCCTCACCAGGATACATGTGATGAGTGACACATATCAGGTCACTATCCCTGACACTATGAATAGCAGTGAGTCAATATATTTGAGGTTACAAATCAATGTCAGTAGGTAGGTCCAATAGCGCAGGCATCCTCTGTGAATAATGAAGATAAATCCTTTGTGATTGATTATTTCAATGGCAGTGCTAGTGGAGATATCCATGGTTAGATTTCAGTTACTTTAGTTTTTTAATTACCTCACCAAATAATTCTGAAGCCTTGACCATGCAGAAGGGACATTTTGAGTGTAAAGCAGTGGGAGAAGAACGATCATTACTGTATTTGGAGCTTAAATTCTTCGCTTTCCTGATTTGATTATGGTTTTCATTGCTGTTTCTATCTAGTTTCTTAGTGTAGCAACTTATTTCTTTACAATATTGTGAAAGGCACAAGTTCTAATTTGTTTAGGATCTGAAAGAGGGAGTCCAGGGCAGGAGAACATCCAGAGGGACCAAGTACAGGAATCAACCATGGTACACATGGACTTTCTGGAGAATGAAGTTGAGATAGAATATGTGGGAAAGGCCAAACATGTAGGATGGGGGAGAGCAGATCACAGGACTTCTGTCTTCTCATCTGAATTAGACTTATTGCTACTTCTCTGTGTTCTTGTCCACCTTGTCATTCTCAAATGGCCACCATGTGGTTTTTTGTTGGTTGACCCCCACCCTCATGCCTAGCATTGGGTTCTGATCAGCTTAAGTCCATCAGAAGAAAGCATCCTTGACCATGTGACAGGCTGAAGCATGAACAGGACACATTCAGTTGAGGTCAATCATCAGATAGAAGCCACTTGTCCTCATTCAGAATGATGGTTGGGGGCCAGGCACTGGCCCTAGGTGACCAGGTCAGTTGAAGCCTGATTCTTTCAGTTGATGGTGGAGGAAGGAGATCCTCTTTCTTGTCCTGGATGATAACATCAGGATATACACCTAGAAACTATTAAAATCCATTTTTCAACACAAGAGAAACAAAGCTGAGGATGAATTTTATACATGAAATTTGCCAAGAGATCGATCCAAAGTGTTCTCACTAGTTGGAAGATAAAGAGAAAAAGAAAGATTGTGTCAAAGAAGAGGAGCTAAGGTGGTGTAATAGTAAGAGGACCCCAGACTTGCCTCATCTCTCAAACACAACTAGATAAATATCAAATCATTGTGAATACTCAAGAAATCAATCTGAGGACTGAGAGAACAAACTGCACAACTACAAGGAGAGAGAGGTTACATTGGAAGTGGAAGGTAGCGGGTGTGGAGTTGTGTTTGGGGGAGATACAGGTAACTGATGCTGTAGGGGGAGAGAGCCCTGGTCCCATACGAGAGAGAGAGAGAGACAAACAGACAGACAGAAAGGGAGACAGAGAGAAATGTGCAGGAAATAATAGAAGGAAAACATTTCCCCAAAGCCATTGACTGGGAAAAGGAGAGGGGCTGATTTTTATGAATCTTTACAACAACTGGAGCTCAAAGACTGGAGCCTTATAAGTACATGCTATCACCAATGTGAAACACAGTGGGTTTTTCAGTGCTCCTGTGGAGAAGGACAGAAGCCTTGGGAGCAGAGGGAAAGAGCTGAGGAGTCCTTGGGACACGCTGGGAAAGACCGTTCCCCCTTCTTGGAGTGCATTTGGGAGAGCTGAAATTGTCTCTCCCTGGGGACAGTAGTGCTGGCAGGCACCACATCTTAGCATAGGTACAGAGACATTGCAAAGGGCAGCTAGTCTGGACCCCTGCTCTTTGTTGCACTTTAGTCCAAATACACATCCCTGCGCTGTGGTGTGACTGCCCTGGGAGAAACCTGCACCAGCACCAGCATGGCCAGGTAGTCCCAAGACTAGTGTGGCTCCACACCACACCAGGTCGTTAAAGTTCAGAGTTTTAAAACTCAGTCTTATCGTCTGGAATAGAGCACAGGGGCATTGCGCTGTTGGGTGCACAGATAGTCTGGGAAATGTAGGGCGAAGGCAGGGATCTGAATGATGCTTGGGACACACGAGGGGAGATTGTTTGCTCTTCTGGGAGTGATTTCCTGAGAATCACAAGCACGAAGTACCCAGTCCACAGATGAGGGAAGGGGCTGGTTCCATTTCCTTCATCTCACCCCCCGCCCCCAGCATCTACTAAGTTGAATAGGCAGCACAGTACCACCAATGGAAGCATAAACTGGTGGCATGAAGCCCTGCCCCTCTGTGCTCTGTAGGTGCTGTTATTCTTGGGCAGGTGTGCCTGAGAACCAGAGCAGTGGTCCCTCCTCAGGAATACCAGCAGAAATTTCTGCACTCATCATACGTACTTGTTGGGAGCCATTCTGAACTCACTAGTTGAGGAAACTCCTTGTGAGGTTAAAGCAGGTTTGCAAAGCCTCCTGCTGTCAGATGATTACTGATACCCACCCCCACTCAATTGTTTCTGCTTGAGCACCGACACCCAAGACACCTTGTTGATTGGTATCAGGAGTGACTTGTCCCCTTATTTTGGCCCCAATATGCTGATTGCACCTTGTGAAGGATCTTATTGCAGGAATTTCTTCATTTGTGATTATGGGAGCAAACATTACATTTCTTGAAAATCCAGTTTTTCCTTATACTTCCCCTTAAGCAAACAGGCTATTGACCCCTGCTCACAAAGATATAACTTTTGCCTTTGCTATGCTAAAAACATTGTCTTGTTTGTATTTGAATGCTAAAGATACTTTCCTTCCCCATATGACAAGCATCTAAATCACCTCATCATTAACTATTGATAAAGGTTATGCATGAGTGTTCTACAAATCTATGTCCTGGGAAGTTTTTACATATCAAAGGAAATTGTCATAAAAAAATCATTGTCTAAGGCAAATGCCACTTCTGTGCTGTTTCCCATACACGTAACCATAAACAAAGCTAAGTCTCAGTCAGTGCAGAGATGCCTGCCTGGTGACCAGAAAGAATCTCGGGGCTCTCTCTTCCCTTTCTCACCAACACTGTCCATCCCTCATGGACCCCTGGACTGGCTGGACTGCAGCTCCGGTATCTAATGACCATAGAGTTCTGGAAATCTTCAGTTCTAGTGCCAATAGCATCTCATTGAACAAGCAGACTAGAGCACATCTCGATAAAACTCATGACACTCTGGACAAGGCCCAAATTTCCCCAAGTACAGGCAAGGAGATTTTCTGCTGACAACTGACCCACAAGAAAAAGAAGCCAAAATACAGCAGCAGAGTACACACAGCATACAACGGAAACACCTCTGACAGAAAGGTCCTGGAGAGTGTATGACCTACATGGAAACAAATAAAAATGAAAATATGACTGACTTTATGCTTTGGAATGTGGCAAAAACAATCATGAAAATATATAGCAGTACAATCTTACCTCAAGTAACAAGAATAATCTCAAATATGCTACCTAAGCTTACACTTAAAGAAGCTAGAAAAGAACAGCAAGTGAAGTCTGAGGTCATCAGAACAAGGAAAATAATAAAGATTGGAGCACATATAAATTACATAGTAACAACAACAACAATAAAAAATGCTAGAATAGAACAAATTAAGGAAACAAGGTGCTGGTTCTTTGAAAGTATTAAAAAAATTGGTAATCCATATCCTGACTTATCAAAAGGAAAAGAGAACCAAAATGAATAAAATCAGAAATGAGAGGAGAGAGGTAACCAAATCACATAAATACAATTTATCAGTGAAAATTATGAAAAATATATGCCAATAAACTGGCAATATTGAAGAAGTGAATAAATTCCTAGAAACCTAGAAACTACCAAACCTGAAGCAGGAAGAAATAGAAAAATTGAACAGTCCCATAACCAGCAAAGAATTGAATCAGTACCAAAAATCTAACAAACAAAATTCCAGAGCCAGATGGTTTCCATATGTTTTATAGAAAACATTTAAAGATTTAATACCTATTCTTTTCAATCTGTTAAAAGAAAGAGAGAAAGAGAGAAAGAAGGAAAGAAAGAAAGAAAGAAAGAAAGAAAGAAAGAAAGAAAGAAAGAAAGAAAGAAAGAAAGAAGGAAGGAAGGAAGGAAGGAAGGAAGGAAGGAAAGAAAGAAAAAGAAAGAAAGAAAGAGAGAAAGAAAGAAAGAGAGAGAGAGAGAAGAAGAAATGGAAGGAAAACTTCCAAACTTACTCTACGAGGCCATCATTATCTTGCTTCTAACACTAGAGAAGACCCCAGTAAAAAAGAGAAATACAGGCCAAGATCCCTAATGAATATGTTTGCAAAAATTCTCAACAAGATACTAGCAAATTGAATCCAACAGAACATTGAAAGAAGTATTTACCACGACCAAATAGGAATTATTCCTGGGTTGGAGGGGTGGTTCAATATTTGCAAATCAATCAATGTAATAAACCACATTAGTAAAAGAAAGGGTAAGATCCATGTGATCCCTTCAATAGACGCAGAAAAACATTTGATGAAAGACAGAATCCATTCTTGATAACAACCCTCAAAATTAAGGGATAGAGTGAACAATCCCAACATCACAAAGGCGGAATATGAAAGACCCACAGCTAATTAATCCTCAATGGGGCCAAAGTGAGAGCTTTTCTGCTAGGGCCAGGCACAACACAGTGATGACCACTTTCACAGTGTTGTTTAACATGATACTGTAAGTGGTAGCCTCAGCAATCAGACAACCAAAAGAAACAAAAGGCATCCACATTTACAGAGAAGAAATAAAACTTTCACTATTCTCCGACAACCTGATTCTCTGTGTGAAAAGCCGGAAAGACCCCACTGAAAAATTGCTAGAACGGATACAAAACTTCAGTAAAGTTGCAGCATACAAAATCAACCTATAGATATCTATTGCCTTTTCTATGCGTCAATAATGAACCAGCAGAAAGGGAAATCAAGGACTCAGTTCCATTTATAATTACATCAAAAACCATTAAGATACCTGGGAATAAATCCAACCAAAGAGGTAAAAGATTTGTGTCTGAAAAACTATAGGACTCTATGAAGGAAATTGAAGAAGACACAAAGGAATTGGAAAAAACACCATTCCATGCTCATGGTTGAGAAGAATAGATATTATTAAAACGTCTACACTACCCAAAGTGATCTCCACATTTCATGCAATCCCTATTAAAATGACATCAGCATTTTTCACAGAACTAGTACAAGCAAGCCTAAAATTTGTGTGGAACAGCAAAAGATACTAAATAGCCAAACCAACCTTGGAAAAGATAAGTAACACTGGAGGTATCACAAGTCTTGACGTTAGGCTACATTAGAAAGGTAATCATCAGTGCTATGATACTGTCACAAAAATAGACACATAGATCAATGGAACAGAATAGAAAACCCAGAAATTGACCCATAACAATAGGGTCCGTTAAACTTCAAGTAATCTTCATGTTGATGTGGCCTTGGTCAAATAAGTTGCTGCCACTCTCTCTTGTAGGATTTTGATGGTTTCCTGGGTCACATTTGGGTCTTTCATCCATTTTGAATTTAGTTTTGTGCATGGTGCGAGAAAGTGGTCCATTCATTTTTCTGCTGTTGATGCCCAGTTCCCCCAGCAGCATTTGCTAAAGAGACTGTAATTTTTTCATTGGCTCCGCTTTCTGCTTTGTCGAAGATAATTCACTATATGTTCACGGGTCTATTAATGGGTTCTCTATTCTATTCCATTGAGATATGTGTCTGTTTTTGTGCCAGTGTCATACTGTCTTGATGATTGCAGCTGTGTAATACACGTTAAAGTCCGGGATTGTGATGACTCCATCTTTGGTTTTCTCATTCAACATTTCTAAGGATATTAAGAATCTTTTGTGGCTCTATACAAATTTAGGATTGTTTGTTCTGGCTTTGTGAAGAATGCTCGTGTTATTTTGATAGGAATTTCATTGAATGTGTAGACTGTTTTGATTAGTAAAAACATTTTAACAATACTTGTTCTTTCCATCCATGGACATGGAATGTTTTTCCATTTCTTTGTACTTCTTCTATTTCTTTCATAAGTTTTCTATCATTTTTGGCAGACAGATATTATACCTCTTCGGTTAAATTTATTCCTAGGTATTTTATATCTTTTGGTGGAATTGTAAATGGGTTCGATTCTTTGGTCCCTCTTTCAGTTGCTTCATTTTGGTGTATAGCAATGTATCCTGCGACTTTGCTGAATTCACGTGTCAGCTCTAGTAATTTTTTGGTGGAGTCTTTTGGGTTTTCCATTTAGAATATCATATCATTTGTGAAGAATGAAAGTTTGACTTCTTCTTTGCTAATTTGGATGCATTATATTTCATTTCATTTCATTGTCTGATTTCTGAGAGTAGGACTTCCAATGCTATGTTGAACAACAGTGGTGAGAATGCACATCTCTGCTGTGTTCCTGATCTCAGGGGGAAGCTCTCAGTTTTTCCCCATTGAGGATGATATTAGCTGTGGGCCTTTCATATATGGCTTTTTATAATGTTAAGGGATGTTCCTTCTATCCTGACTTCCTTGAGGGTTTTTATCATGAAAGAATGCTATATTTTGCCAAATGCTTTTTCTACATCTTTTCACAGGATCATATGGTTCTTATCCTTTTTTTCTATTAATGTGGTGTATCACATTGATTTGTGAACATTGGACCATCCCTGGAGCCCAGGAATGAATCCCACTCGATCATGGTGAGTAACTCTTTTAATGCACTGTTGAATTCAATTTGCTAGTATCTTGTTGAGAACCTTTGCATCCATGTTCATCAGGGATATTGGCCTGTAATGTCTTTTTAGAGGCATGTTTGTCTGGTTTTGCAATCAAGGTAATTTTGGCTTCATAGAATGAGTCTGAAAGTTTCCTTCTTTCAGAAGACTAGATATTAACTCTGCATTAAATGTCTGGTAGAATTTCCCTGTGGAGCCATCTGGCCCAGGACTCTTATTTGTTGGGAGGTTTTTGGTAACCAATTCAATTTCTTTACTGGTTATGGATATGTTCAAATGTTCTATTTCTTCTTTTTTGAGTTTTGGTAGTGTGTGTGTCTAGGAATTTGTCCATTTCTTGAAGATTGTCCATTTGTTGGCATATAATTTTTCACAGTAGTCTCTTATAATTGTATTTCTGTGGTGTTGGTTGTGATCTCCCTTCTTTCCCTTATGGTTTTATCTATAAGAGTCCTCTCTCTTTTCTTTTTGAGAAATCTGGGTAGTAGTTCATCAATTTTGTGTGTGGATTCTTCAAAAAAATACCAGGTCTTAGTTTCATTGATTTGTTCTACTCTTTTTTTGTTTTTATTCTACATAGTTTATTTCTGCTCTAATCTTTATTATTTTCTGTCTTCTTCTGGCTTTGGGCTTATTTTGATACTGCTTTTCTAGCTTCTTTAGGTGTAATGTTAAGTTAGGTTGTATATTTAGGACATTTCTTGCATCTTGAGCTAGGCCTCGAGTGCCATGTGTTTTTCTCTTCAGCCTGCCTTTGCTGCATCCAAAAGCACTTGCACTGTCATGTTTTCGTTTTCATTTGCTTCCAAGTATTTTTAAATTTTTTCTTTAACTTCATGATTAACCTATTCATTCTAAGGTAGAATGTTCTTTAACTTCCATGTATTTCAGGACTTTCCAATTTTTTTTACTGTGGTTGATTTAAAGTTTCATAGTGCTGTAATCTGAAAATATGTACGGTATGATCTCAGTTTTTTGTATCTGGTGAGGACAGTTTTGTGACCCAACATGTGATCTATTTTGGAGAATGTTTCATGTGCACTTGAGAAGAATGTGTATTCTGCCACTTTAAGATGAAATGTTATGAATATATCTGTTAAGTCCATCAGGTCCAATGTGTCATCCAGAACCATAGTCTCCTTGTTGATTTTCTGCCTAGATGATCTGTCCATTGCTATAAGTGGAGTATTAACACCTCCTGCCATTTTGGTGTTATTATCAGCAAGTTTGGTTATGTTTGTGATTAAGTGATTTATCTATTTGGGTTCTCCCTTGTTAAAAGCATAAATATTTATAACTTGTAGTTCTTCTTGATGGATAGCCCCCTTAATTATGATATAAAACCCTTCTTCATCCCATGTTACATTCTTTGTTTTAAAATCTAGTTTGTCTGATAAAAGTATGGCTATTCCAGCTTTTGTTTGACATCCAGGAGCATGATAGATGGTTCTCCATTCCCTCACTTTCAATCTACAGGTATTCTCAGGTCTAAAATGAGTCTCTTGTATGGGACATAAAGGTGAATACTTTTTATCCATCCTGATACCCTATGTTTTTTGACTGTGGCATTTATTCTGTTTACATTCAGAGTGATTATTGAAATATATAAATTTAATTTTTTCCAGTGTTAGTATTTTATTTATTTTATTTTTAAAAATAGTTTATTGTCATGTTAGTTTCCATATAACACCTAATGCTCATCCCCACAAGTGCCCTCCTCCATGTCCATCACCCCCTTCCCTTCCCCCTCACCCCCATCTGCCCTCAGTTCGTTCTCAGCATTCAAGAGTCTCTCATGGTTTGCCTCCCTCCCTCTCCCCCACTATTTTTCTCCTTCTCCTCACCCATGGTGAAATATATGAATTTAATGTCATTATGTTATCTGTAGATTTCATGTTTGTAGTGATGTCCTTTAGTCCTTTGTAGTTTTTGGTGCTTTCCATTCATAGAGTCCCCCTTAGCAGCACTTGCAGAGCTGGTTTAGTGGTCACAAACTCCTTTAGTTTTTGTGTAGTTTTGTAGTTGTCTGGGAAAGTCCTTCTCTGTCCTTCCATTCTGAATGATAATCTTGCTGGATAAAGGATTTTTGGCTGCATATTTTTCCTATTCAGCACATTGAATATTTCCTACCACTACCTTCTGGCCCGCCAAGTTTCAGCTAGCACCTTTACATGTCCACCCTTGTAGATGATGGACCATTTTTCTCTAGAGGCTTTCAGAATTCTCTTTTTATCTTTATATTTTTCCAGTTTCCGTGGTGGCTCATGTCATGGTGTTGACCTGTTTTTGTTGATTTTGAAGGGAGTTTTCTGTACCTCCTGGGCTAAGATGCCTGTTTCCTTCCCTAGTTTAAGGAAGTTCTCAGCTATAATATGTTCAAATAAACCTTCTCTCCCCCTTTTCTTGCTCTTCTTCTTCTGGAACTCCTATGATGTGGATATTGTTTTGTGTCATAGAATCACTTAGTTCTCTAGTTCTCCACTGGTGATCTAGTAATTTCCTTTCCCTCTTTTTTTTTTAACCATCATTATTTTATATAGTCTTATCTTCTATTTCACCTCTTCTTCTCTCACTTCTTCCATCCTCACTGTCCCTGTATCTAGTTTATTTTTCATCTCAGGTATAGCATTTTTAAAATTCATCTTGACTGGTTCTTAGGTCTTTGATCTCTCTAGCAAGGGTTCTCTGGTGCCTTCTATGCTTTTTCTCAAGTCTAGCCATTAGTCTTATGACTGTTCTAAATTTTCATATATATTATTTGTATCTATTTTGAGCAATTCTCTGGCAGTGATTTCTTCTTGAACTTACATTTGAGGAGAATTCCTCTGTTTTGTCATTTTGGCTACTTCAATGAAGAAAGCAATGCATATTTGGTGGAGGGTCCAAAATGTCTCTACAAGTAGTGTGATATAGTAACCAAAGTCACAACAACAGAGAGCAACTCTCTCCAAAAAACCTCTCTTGAAGGACCAGGCCCTGGACAGTGTATGACCCCTTTTTAATATAGTAGTGCTTACAGGTAAAGGGCACATAACAAGTTTTTAAAACACATAAGGTACAAAAAAAAAAACAACAACAAAAAACGTAAGGTACAGAAAACTAGCCAAAATGATGAAACAGAAGAATTCTCCTCAAAAGAAATTCCAGGAAGAAATGACAGCTAAAGAATCACCTAAAACAGAGATAAACAATATAACTGAACAAGAATTTAGTATAATAGTCATAAGAATAATCACTGGGTTTGAAAAAAGCATAGAAGACAGCAGAGAATCTATTGCTGCAAAGATCAGAGAACTAAAATATAGTCATGATGAATTTAAAAATGCTGTAAATGAGGTGGAAAATAAACTAGATGTGGTGACAGTGAGGACTGAAGAGGCATAGGGGAGATTAAGTGAAATAGAAGATGAAATTATGGAAAAAGATGAAGCTGAGAAAAAGAGAGATAAAAAATTCTAGACCACGAGGGGAGAATTAGAGAAATAAATGATTCAATGAAACAGAAAAATATCTGTATCATAGGAGTTCTGGAAGAAGAAGAAGAGAGAAAAGGGGCCAAAGGTGCACTTGAACAAATTGTAGCTGAGAACTTTCCCAGTCAGGGGAAGGAAACAGACATTGAATTCCAGGAGGCACAGAGAGCTCCCTTCAGATGTAACTTGAATTGATCCTTTGCATGACATATAGTGAAACTGGAAAAATACAAAGATAAAGAGAGAACTCGGAAAGCAGCTAGGGATAAATGGGCCTTAGCCTATAAGAGTAGACACATAAGGGTAGTAGCAGACCTATCTACTGAAACTTGGCAGGCCAGAAAGGTGTGGCAAGAAATTTTCAATGTGCTGAAAAGAAAAAATATGCAACCAAGAATCCTTTATCCAGAAAGTCTATCATTCAGAATAGAAGGAGAGATAAATGTTTTCCCAGACAAACAAAAGCTGAAGGACTTCATTACCACTAAATTGGCCCTACAAGAGATCCTATGGGGGAATTCTGTGAGTGGAATGTTGCAAAGACCACAAAGGATCAGAGACATCACTACAAGCATGAAACTTATGGATAACACAATGACTCTATATCCATATCTTTCAATAATAACACTGAATGTAAATGGACTAAATGTTCCAATAAAAAAACATAGGGTATGAGAATGGATAAAAAAACAAAAAACAAAAAAAAATGCATCTATTTGCTGTTTGCAAGAGACCCATTTTAGACCTGAGGACACCTTCAGATTGAAAGTGAGGGGATGGAGAACCACCTATCAGGCTACGGCGATAATAGCTGGAGTAGCCATACTTAAAATACTAGATTTTAAAATAAAGTCGGTAACAAGAGATGAAGAAGGGCATTATATAATAATTACAGAGTCTATCCATCATGAAGAGCTAACAATTATAAATGTTTATGCACCAAATTCTGAAGCACCCAAATATATAAAACAATCAGAAACATAAGCAATCTTATTGGTAAGAATATGGAAATTGCAGAGGACTTTAATACTCCACTTAGAGCAATGGGCAGATCATCTAGACAGAACATAAATAAAGAAACAATGGCCCTGAATGATAGACTGGACCAGGTGGACTTGACATATATATTTAGAACTTTTCTTCCTAAAGCAGCAGAGTACACATGGAACATTCTCCAAGATAGATCACATATTGGGTCACAAAATAGCACTCATAAATATAAAGGAATTGAGATCATACCATGCTTACTTTCAGATCACAATGCTATGAAACTTCAAATCAACCACAGGAAAAAGTTTGGAAAACCTTCAAATGCATGGAGGTTAAAGAACATCCTACTAAAGAGTGAATGGATCAACCAGCCAACGAAAAAAGGAATTTAAAAAAATATGGAAACAGATTAAAATGAAAACACAATAATCCAAACCCGCTGTGATGTAGAAAAGGCAGTCCTAAGAGGAAAATACATCGTAATCCAGGTTTATCTTAGGAAACAAGAAAAATCCCCAATACAAAATCTAACAGCATACCCAAAGGAAGCAGAACAACAAAGAAACCCCACAGCCAGCATAAGAAGATAAATAATAAGTCTCAGAGCAGAAATAAACAATATAGGATTAAAAAAACCAGAGTAGAACAGATCAATGAAACGAAGAGGTGGTTTTTGAAAAAATAAACAAAATTGATAAACCCTTAGCCAGACTTCTCAAAAAGAAGAGAGGACCCAAAAAGACAAAATCACGAATAAAAGTAGATTTGTCATAACCAATCCCTCAGAAATACAAACAATTATAAGGTAATACTGTGAAAAATTACATGCCAACACACTGGACAACCCAGAAGAAATGGACAAATTCCTAGACACCCACACACAACCAAAACTCAAACAGGAAGAAATAGAAAATATCAACAGACCTATAACTAGTGAAGAAATTGAATCAGTTCTCAAAAATCTCCCTATAAGTAAGAGTTTTGAGCCAAATGGCTTCCCAGGGGAATTCTACCAGACATTTAAAGCAGAATTAATACCTATCCTTCTCAAGCTTTTCCAAAATATAGAAACGGAAGGAAAACTTCTGGACTCATTCGATGAAGCCAGCATTATCTTAATTCCCAAACGAGACAAAGAACCCACAAAAAAGGAGGATTAGAGGCTAATATCCCTGATGAACATAGATGCAAAAATTCTCGACAAGATACTAGCAAATCAAATTCAACAGCATGTAAAAAGAATTATTCACCATGATCAAGTGGGATTCATTCCTGGGCTGCAGGACTGGTTCAATATTCACAAATCAATAAATGAGATACATCACATTAACAAAAGAAAGGATAAGCAGCATGTGATCCTGTCAATAGATGCACAAAAAGCTTTTGGCAAAATACAACATCCTTTCTTAACAAAAACCCTCAAAAAAGTCAGGATAGAAGGAATTTACTTAAATATCATTAAAGCCATATATGAAAGGCCCACAGCTAATATCATCCTCAATGGGGAAAACTGAGAGCTTTCCCCCTGAGATCAGGAACACGACAAGAATGTCCACTCTTGCCACTGTTGTTTAACATAGCGTTGGAAGTCTTAGCCTCAGCAATCAGAAAATGCAATGAAATAAAATTGGTAAAGAAGAAATCAAACTTTCACTTTTTTCAGACGACATGATACTCAAATGGAAAACCTGAAAGACTCCACCAAAGGACTGCTAGAACTGATACATGAATTCAGCAAAATCGCAGGGTACAAAATTAATGTACAGAAATTGGTTGCATTTCTATACACCAATAATGAGGTAAGAGAAAGAGAAGTCAAGAAATCAGTCCCATCTACAGTTGCACCAAGAACCATAAAATAACTAAGAATAAATCTAACCAACAATGTAAAAGATCTGTATGTTGAAAACTATAGAAAATGTATGAAGAAAATTGAAGACACAAAGAAATGGAAAAAACATTCCATGCTCATGGATTAGAAGAATAAATATTGTTAAAATGTCAATAGTACCCAAAGCAATCTACACATTCAATGCAGTCTCAATCAAAATGGCACTGACATTCTTCTCAAAGCTAGAACAAACAATCCTAAAGTTTGTATGAAACCACAAAAGATCCCAAATAGCCAAAGTAATATTGAAGAAGAAGATCGAAGTGGGAGGCATCACAATCCCAGACTTTAGCTTCTACTACAAAGCTGTAACCATCAAGACAGTATGATATTGGCACAAAAACAGACACAAAAACCCAGTGGAACAGAATAGAGAACCCAGAATTGGACCTACAAATGTATGGCCAACTAATCTTTCACAAAGCGGGAAAGAGTATCCAATGGAAAAAAGACAGTCTTTTTAGCAAATGGTGCTGGGAGAACAGGCAACAACATGCAGAAAATGAAATGAGGCCACTTACACCACACACAAAAATAAACTCAAAATGGATGAAAGAGACCTAAATGTGGGACAGGGAACCATCAAAACCCTAGAGGAGAAAGCAGGCAACAACCTCTTTAACCTCAGCTGCAGCAGTTTCTTACTTGAAACATCTCCAAAGCCAAGGGAAATAAAAGCAAGAAATGAGCTATTGGGACCTCATCAAGATAAAGAACCTTCTGCACTGCAAAGGAAACAATCAACTAAACCAGTAGGCAAACTACGGAATGGGAAAAGATATTTGCAAATTAAATATCGGATAATGGGTTAATATTCAAAATGTATAAAGAACTTCCCAAACTCAACACCCAAAAAACAAACAATCTAGTGAAGAAATGGGCAGAAGACACGAACAGACACTTTTCCAAAGAAGACATCCAGATGGCCAACAGACGCATGAAAAGATGCTCAATGTCACTCATCATCAGGGAAATACAAATCAAAACCACACTGAGATAGCACCTCATACCTGTCAGAGTGGCTAAAATTAACAACTCAAGAAACTACATATGCTGGCGAGGATATGGAGAAATGGGAACCTTCCTGCACTGTTGTTGGTGGGAATGCAAAGTGGTACAACAATTCTGGAAAACAGTGTGGATGTTCCTCAAAAAATTAAAAATAGAATTACCCTACAACCCATAGATAACATTACTAAGAATTTATCCAAGGGATACAGGAGTACCGATTCATAGGGGCACATGTACCCCAATGTTTATAGCAGCACTTTCAACAATAGCTAAATTAATGAAAGAGCCTAAATGTCCACCAACTGATGAATGGATCAAGAAGATGTGGTTTATCTATACAATGGAATACTACTTGGCAATGAGAAAGAATGAAATCATGCCATTTGCAGCAACATGGATGGATCTGGAAGGTATTATGCTGAATGAAATAAGTCAATAGGAGAAAGACAGATATTATATGTTTTCACTCATATGTGGATCTTGAGAAAACTTAACAGAAGACCATGGGGGAAGGAAAGTGGAAAAATAGTTACAAACAGAGATGGAGGAAGGCAAACCATAAGAGACTCTTAAATACAGAGAACAAACTGAGGGTGGATGGAGGGTGGGGAATAGGGGAAAATGGATGATGGGCTTTGATGAAGGCATTTGTTGAGATGACACTAGGGGTTGTATGTAAGTTGTGAACCAGATTCCCATTTGGGGAATCTACCCCAAATACCAGGAGCACACTTTGCACACTGTATGTTAGCCAATTTGACAATAAATTATATTAAAAGAAGAATAATTGGAGGCCTGAATGGAATTATGTAATCGTTCAAAAATAACTGAGCACCTACCACTTGCCAGGCTCTCTGTTGGAAGTTGGGGATCCATTACAAGAAGAATGCATATCAAATACCCCCAAGATAACCAATGAAGTCATGATTCTCAGTGGGCAAATATCAGTTAATGGTCGCCACTTTAAAAAATATTATTTCAAGCATTCGTTGTTGAGTAGAGTCTGTACATTATAATAAAACTCAGCACATGGAGTTCTAGAAAGATGGCACTGTAGAAGGACCCTGAGATCATCTCTTCCCAACTAGATAACACTCATGTCAGTTTAAGTAACCCAGAAAATGACCCAAAGACTGGCAGAACTAACTCTCCACAGTTATACGTTGAGAAAAGTTTGCACTGAAAGGATAGGTAGAAGAGCTAAGGGGCTGGAGGTACCCTCAGAATGTCCATATTGGAAGAGATGCATGGGGACAGAGAAGGGATATAAACAGACTCACACTAGGGAGCTCACACAGGGAAGAAAAATTCCCATAATATTTGGCTTTGAAAACCAAAGGGACATAATTTTTGGAATACTTAGAAGTGTGGGACTTAACACCTGGAACATAAAGATTCAGCAGGCTCATCTCTGGGAGAGCTAGGAGATCAAGAGGAAACTGAGTCCCCCCACTCCCACTCTTAAAAAAACAGCCCCACAGAGTTACTACATAGAAGCTGCATTTGAAATACACCTGGGACACATGAGAGGGAGAGTTATTTACTAATCTCAAAACATGCCCCAGAGGGAGAGAGATTGTGTAAGATTCCTCAGAGAATAAAGGAACTGGCAAGGTTTCTCTCCTCCTCCCAATGTAAGCATAAAGACAACTGAGAACTCACACAGAGTCAACACTCACTCCCTTGCTTGCTGTCAGCATGCCACACACCCATGTTTTCCTACAGGCATCCTTCCTCCAGTCAGGTCTTCTGATCCAGGTCCTCTCCCAGAGCAGCTCTGTGCAAACCTTGTTAAGACCATGCATCCTACCCCTGTACACATATGTGGGTCCATTTACTCCAACCCAGCCTGACTGATCCCATTGGCTGTAGCCTTCCTCCAAAAACATATCTATGCAAATCTTGCCTCCAATACCTGTACTTTTCAGCAGATCTGACCCCACCAAGAAGCTCTTGGCAGGAGCTCATCCAAAGCAGTAACACAAGCCTGGCAATGAGTAAGCAGCCCTTTCAGGGGCCACGCCATTCCAAAGTGAGTCTTTCCCTGGAGAAAGGGAAAGGTAACTGTACAGATCATCCTGAATCAACCCCAAAAGTGGACTGGGGGCAGTCTTCTGGTCTGATGCAGGGCCTTCTCCAAAATGAAAGCTTCTCAAGGGACAACACAGGGACTGTGCATTGCAGTTCATACTACTGTATCTCTGCAAAACACCGGTTGTGACACAAGGTAAGCCCAAGGAAGCCCCAGACTGGCCAACTTGGGACACAGACCAAACCCTGCCCTCAGCAGGCAAGAACAGCTATTGCAGATGACCGGACTAAAGGAAAAGGTGAACCAGACACATGCAACACACATAGGAGTGACACCTCTCAAGTGCTAGATTCTGGTGAACGGGGGACACTGCACTGGAGGGCACAACAGGACTTCTCTTCATAAGGCCACTACTTACAAGAGCAGGAGATGTAGTGAACTTTCCTAACACACAGAAACAGATACAGAGAATGAAACAAAGTGAAGAGACAGAGGAATATGTCCCATATGAAAGATCAGGACGGCATCACAGCAAGAGAATGGAATGAAACAGATCATTAATATGCCCAATAGAGAATTAAAAGTAATCATAAGGATACTCACTGGTTTGGGAAAAGAGTGGAGGACCTCAGTAAGACCTCCAACAAGGAGATAGAAAGCGTAAAATAGAAGCAATCAGTGATGAAGAACTCAATAAATGATATAAAGACACACTAGATGGAACAAATAATAGACTAGAGGAATCAGAAGAACAGTGACTGGAGGAGAGGGTAATAGAAGGTGGTCAAGCTGAACAGGAGAGAGAGGGAACAAAATACAAAATGAAAATAGGCTTAGGAAACTCAGAGATATCATTAAGTATAATAACGTTTGCATTATAGATCACAGAAGGAGAAGAAGAAAAAGGGGGAAAACATTATTTGAAGAAGTAATAGCTACATCTGGTGAAGGCAGCAGAAATCAACAATCAGAAGGCACAGAGTCCCCCCAAAAATCAACCCAAGGAGGTTCTCACCACCATACATATTAAATAAACTGTCAAAAATTAGTGATAAAGAGAATTTTAGAAACAGCAAAAGAACAGAAGACAGTTACATACAAGAAAAACCCATAATGCTTTTTTTTAAATGGAAACTTTGCAGGGCAGAAGGGAATGGCATGATGTATTTAAAGTACTGAAAGGAAAATTTTGTAGCTAAGAATACTCTATCCAGCAAGGCTATTATTCAGAATAGAAGGGGAGATAAAGAGTTTCCAGACAAACAAATGTTAAAGGAATTCATGGGCACTAAACCCACAACACAAAAAAAAATGTTAAAGGGGACCCTGAAGGGAAAGGAAAGACCAAAAGGAAAGTAAGCACAAATGCAATAAAAATAAGGATATTCATAAAAAACAGCTAAGGGTCTCACAAAAGGAAAGGATGTAAGTATGATGTCATATACCTAAAATGTAGGTGGGGGGAGAGGAATAAAAATGGGTTCAAATTTAAGTGACTTTAATTTAATACTAACTGTTACAAAACCTGTTATATATGAACTGAATGATAACCACAAATCAAAAATTAGTATTAGAAATGAAAAAAAATAAAGAGAAAAGAATCCTAATATATTATGAAAGAAAGCCAACTAGACATGGGAGAAAAGAGCAAGGAGAGGAAGGAACAGAGAACTGCAAAAACAACCACAAAACTAGAAACAAAGTGACAATAAGTACATCCCCATCAAGAGTTACACTGAAAGTAAATGGAGGAGGGGCGCCTGGGTATTCAGTTGGTTGGGTGCCTGACTCTTGATTTCAGCTCAGGTCATGATCTTGTAATTCATGAGTTCGAGCCCCATGTCAGGCTCTGCACTGGCAGTGTGGATCCTGCTTTCAATTCTCTCTCTCCCTCTGCTTCTCTACCCCTCTCTCACTTGCATGCTGTCTCCTTCAAAAATGAATTTAAAAAGTTTTTTAAAGGAAGTAAATGGACTAAATGCTCTTATCAAAACACATAGGGTAATGGGATGGATGAAAAACAAAACAAAATAAGTCCCATTTCTATGCTGCCTACAAGGGATTCGTTTCAGATCTAAGGACACACACTGATTCAAAGTGAAGGGATGGAGAAGCATATATCAAGCAAATGGATGTGAAATGAAAGGTAAGGTAACAATACATATATTGGACAAAATAGACTTTAAAAGAAAGACTGTACCAAGAGACAAAGAAGGATACTATATAATAATAAAGGGAATGATCCCACAAGAAAATATAGCAATTGTAAATATTTATGCACCTACATGGGAGGATCCAAATACATAAAGCAGCTCATAAGAAACATAAAGGGAGTGATCCATAGTAATATAATAATAGTAGGGGGTTTTAACACCTCACTGACATTGATGGACAGACTATCCAAGCAGAAAATCAACAAGGAAACTTTGACTTTGACTGACACATTGGATTAGATAGATCTAAATGGTATATTCAGAACATTCCATTCTAAAACAGCAGAATACATTTAAAAATTTTTAAATCGTTTTATTTATTTCTGAGAGAGAGAGAGCAAGCGAGCAGGGGAGGGTCAGAGAGAGAGAGGGAGACAGAGTCTGAAGCAGGCTCCAGGCTCTGAGCTAGCTGTCAGCACAGAACCCGATGCGGGGCTCGAACCCATGAATCGTGAGATCGTCACCTGAGCCAAAGACTGGCACTTAACCGACTGAGTCCCCCAGGCTCCCCAGAATACATTTTCTTTGATCACCACAACACTGTGAAACAGTTAGCCCACAAGCAAAAATCTGGAAAGAGCACAAACTTAAATGTGCTACTAAACAATGAATGGGTCAACCCAAAAATCAAAAAGAAAATTAAACAATACATGGAAAGGGGCGCCTGGGTGGCTGAGTCGGTTAAGCGTCCGACTTTCACTTAGGTCATGATCTCGCGGTTTGTGGGTTCGAGCCCTGCGTCGGGCTCTGTGCTGACTGCCAGCTCAGAGCCTGGAGCCTATTTCAGAGTCTCTGTCTCCCTCTCTCTGACCCTCCCCTGTTCACGCTCTCTCTCTCTCCTAGGAATAAATAAAAAATATTTTTAAAAAATTTAAAAAAAATAAAAAATACATGGAAAGAAATGAAAATAAAAATACAATGGTCCAAAATCTTTGGTATTCAGCAAAAGCTGCTGCAAATGGAAGTTTATAGCAATCTACGGGCACCTCTAGAAGCAAGAAAAATCTCAAATAAACAACCTAACCTTACAACTAAAGGGGCTAGGAAGAGAAGAACAACAAAACCCCAAAAGCAGTAGAATAAAGGAAAGAATAACGATTAGAGCATAAATAAATGATATAGGAAATTAGAAAGAAAAACACAATAGAACAGATCAATGAAATCAGTAGGCAGTTCTTTGAAAAGGTCAACAAAATTGATAAACACTTAGGCACACACAAAAAAACCCCCAAAGAGTGAGCAATAGAGGAAACTTAAATAAACAAAATGAAAGAGGAGAAATAGGGGTGCCTGAGTGGCTTAGTTGGTTAAACGTCTGACTCTTGATTTTGGCTCTGGTCATAGTTTTGAGGTTTGTGAGATCGATCCCTGTGTTGGGCTCTGTGCTGACAGCGTGGATCCTGCTTGGGATTCTCTCTCTCTCTCTCTCTCTCTCTCTCTGCCGCTCCCCTGCTCGCTCGCTCTCGCTCTCTCTCTCTCAAAGAAACATTTTTTAAAAAAGAAAGAGGAGAAATAATTACTGACACCACAGAAATACACAGGATTGTAGGGAAATATGAAAAATTATGTTACTAAATTGGACAACCTTCAAGAAATGGATAGATTCCTAGAAGTGCATAACCCCCAAGAAATGAAACATGAAGAAATAAAAAATTTGGACAGACCAGACACCAGAAATGAAATTGAATCAGTAAGTAAAATTTCCCAACAAACAAAAGCCTGGGACCATGCAGCTTGAGAATTCCACCAAAAATTTAAGGAAGACATAATACCTATTATTCTCAAACTATTCCACTAAATAGAAAAGGAAAGAAAGTTTCCAAAGTCATTTTATGAAGCCAACATTACCCTGATTCCAAAAGCAGATAGAAACACTACACAAAGAGAGAACTACAGGCCAATACTTCTGATGAACAAAGATGTGAACATTCTCAACATAATATTAACAAACTGAATCCAACTATACATTAAAAAATCAATCATCACAATCAAGTGGAATTTATTCCCGAGATACAAGTATCATTTGATATTCACAAATCAATCAACATAATATGAGAGGATAAGAGAAAGATTAAAAAGGTATATGATCATTACAATAGATGCAGAAAAATCATCTGACACAGTACAACATCCATTGATGATAAAATCCCTCTACAAAATGTATGTAGTTGTAACATACCTCAAAATAATAAAGATCATATTTAACAAATCCACAGCTAACATCATACTTGATAGTGAAAAATTCAGAGCATTTCCCCAAGGTCAGGAAGAAGACAAGGATGTTCATTCTCATCTCTTTTATTCAACATAGTACTGGAATTCCCAGCCATAGCAATCAGAGAAAAGGAAGAAATAAAAGGCAACCAAATTGTCAAGGAAGATGTAGAACTTTCACTATTTGCATATGACCTGATCTTATATACAAAAAACTCTAAAGATTCCACCCCCCCCCAAAAATAAAAAAACCCTAGAAGAACTGATAAATGAATTCAGGAAGGTTGCAGGATATAGAATCAATATAGAGAAGCAGCAAAAAGAGAAATTAAGAATACTATCACCTTTACAATTGTTCCCAAAATAATAACATATCTAGGAATACACTTAACCAAAGGAGTAAAAACCCTGTATTCTGAAAACTATAAAACATTGATTTAAAAAAATCGAAGGTGATATGAAGAAATGGAAAGACATTATATGGTCATGGATTGGAAGAACAAATATTTTGAACATGCCCATACTATCCAAAGCAATCTACAGATTTAATGCAATGGCCCTTAATATATCAACAGCATTTTTTCACGGAAAGAGAAAACAATCATAAAATTTATATGGAATCACAAAAGACTCTGAATGGCCAAAACAATCTTGAAAAAGAAAAACAAAGCTGGAGGTATCACAATCCCAGATTTCAAGTTATACAAAGCTGTGGTGATCAAACATTATAGTACTGGCACAAAAATAGACATTAAGACCACTGGAACAGAGTAGAGAGCACAGAAATAAACCCACCATCTTATGGTCAATTAATCTGTGACAAAGGAGGCAAGAATATGCCATGGGAAAAAGAAAGTCTCTTCAACAAATGGTGTTGAGAAAACTGGACAGCTACATGTAAAAGGCAGAAATTACACCACTTTCTTACACCATACACAAAAATATGGGTTAAGGGGCCTAAATGTGAGAACTGAAACCATGAAAGTCCTAAGAGAGCACAGGCAGTAAGTTCTCTGACATCAGCCACAGCAATATTTTTCTAGATGTGTCTCCTGAGGCAATGGAAACAAAAAACAAAAACAAACTGTTGGGATTATAGCAATATAAAAATAAAACCTTCTGCACAGGAAGAAAATCTATTAATGAAACTAAAAGAAAATCTATTTCATATGAGGAGATATTTGCTAGTGATATATGTGATCTTGGGTTAGTATCCAAAATATATAAAGAACTTGCATAACAGCACCCCAAAACCAAATAGTCCAACTAAAAAATGAGAAGACATGAACAGACATTTCTCCAAAGAAGACATCCAGATAGCTAAAAGACACATGAAAAGTTGGTCACCAACACTCAAAATCAGGGAAATACAGATCAATACCATAAGGAGATATCACTTCACGTCTGTCAAAATGGCTAAAATAAAAAACATAAGAAATAATAAATGTTGGTGAGGTTGTGGAGGAAAAGGAATCCTTCTACATTATTGGTGGAAATGCAAATTGATGGAACCTCTATGGAAACAGTATAGAAGTTCTTCAAAAATTAAAAACAGAATTACCATATAATCCTGTAATTCTACCACTGAAAATTTAGTCAAACTTGTGAAAACACTATAAGGAAAAGATGCATGCAACCTGAAGTTGGCTGCAGCATTATTTACAATAGTCAAGATACGGAAGCAGTACAAGGGCCCATGGACAGATAAATAAAAAAAAAAATGTGGTATGTATGTACAACAGAACATACTTAGCCATAAAAAGGACTGAAATACCACCAGCTGCAATAACATGAATGAAGCTAGAGAATATGATGGTAAGTGAAATAAGTCAGAGAAAGACAAATACCCTATGATGTCACACATTGGTGGATTTTAAGAAACAAAACAAATGAAAAAAGAAAAAACAGATGAAAAGACAGACTTTATTATTATTATTATTTTTTTTACAAATAGTTTATTGACAAATTGGTTTCCACATAACACTCAGTGCTCATCCCCACAAGTGCCCTCCTCCATGCCCATCCCCCCTCGCCCCCACATCCATCAGTCCTCAGTTTTTGTCAGCATTCAAGAGTCTCTCATGGTTTGCCTCTCTCCCTTTCCCCCACCATTTCCGCCCTTCTTCTCCCCCTTGTTCCTCTGTTAAGTTCCTCCTAATCCTCCTATACGTGCACACATATGATATTTGTCCTTCTCTGCCTGACTTATTTCGCTCAGCATCACACCCTCAAGGTCCATCCATGTTGCTACACATGGCCAGATTTCATTGTTTCTCATTGCCATGTAGTATTCCATGGTATAGATAAACCACATCTTCTTGATCCATTCATCTGTTGATGGACACTTAGGCTCTTTCCATGTTTTAGCTATTGTGGAGAGTGCTGCTATGAACATTGGGGTACATGTGCTCCTATGCATCAGCATTTCTGTATCCCTTGGGTAAATTCCTAGCAGTGCTATTGCTGGGTCATAGGGGAGTTCTATTGTTAGTTTCCTTAGGAACCTCCACACTGTTTTCCAGAGGGGCTGTACCAGTTTACATTCCCACCAACAGTGTAGGAGGGTGCCCGTTTCTCCACATCCTCACCAGCATCTAGAGTTCTCTGATTATATGAAAAGACAGACTTTAAACAATAGAGAGGACACTGCTGGTTACCAGAGGGGAAGCGGGTGGGGGAATAGGGGAAACAGGTGAAGGGAACTAGGATTATACTTAAATTGATGAACACTGAGTAGTGTATAGAATTTTTCAATCGTTATATTGTACACCCTAAACTATATAACACTGTATGTTCAATGGAATTTTGAAATACCAACCAAAGGAAAAGAAAAAACTAACTCAGCATGTCAAAATGTATAGTTCTTGGTTATGTGTTTTTTACTCCAAAGTAGACTAAGAGCTCCTTGAATACAGTGATTGCACTGTGAGCACTGTATTTTCATTTCTTGGATCCAGGCTGGTGCTAAATGACTGTTTGGTGAGTGAATATATTACGGCAAGTCACACAGAGAGGGAATTCTCCAGATGATACAATGTCCTACAGTCTCTGTGATGGCAACGGGCTCCTCCCTAAGAATAATGGCGAACTGGTGCTTGTTGACACTGTTATACAGGCAATTATGGGGGAATCTGGGAAAGCAAATAGAGCAAATATTAAAAAGAAATCCATGGGCTCAAAATGGCGGCTTGTGCCAGGCCAAGTCCACAGACTATATTTAATACCTAACCTAAATGCAGTTCCAATCTCACCCAGAAATGTAAGTTTTCCCCTGCCAGTGAGGAATTCTCTGATTAGTGCCAATGAGGTCCTCTGTCACATGGGCCCTCTCCATCCCCCAGAGAGGGGAGGTCATTTGCATGATTAGACCCCTACCTTCCCAGTTAAGGGAAGGTGACCTTCAAATCAATCTGCTTGATTTTGGTTGTTTTTTTTCAAATGTTTACTTATTTTTGAGAGAGAGACACAGAGCATGAGCAGGGAAGGGGCAGAAAGAGAGGGAGTCACAGAATCTGAATCAGGCTCCAGGCTTAATTCTGGGCCTGATGCGGGCCTAGAGCTCATGAACCACAGCGAGATCATGACCTGTGCCCAAGGTGGTGACTTAACCGACTGAGCCACCCAGGCACCCCACTGATTTTGTATTTTAACACAGGCATGGAGAAGTCAGAGATGTGAATGAGCTGGGTTGGGGGTGAGACATGAAGGAAGTCCATAGAGAGTGACCCAAGGGCATGAGGGACAGGGTGACAGCAGTGTCCAGGGCTGGGTGCTGAGGAGACTTGTGTTTTGTGGGTTACTGTCTGGATGAGAAGAAAAGGCACGGGAGGTAGGGTCACTTTTCCATGCCACACAAGCCTTGTTCCCCAGCACCTGAGTTAGGGCCTCGGGGAGCAGGATGGAGGCAGGTGACTGGGAGAAGCTGGGGGCCTGAGAAGAGGGTCAGACCCGGAGGGGAAGTGAGAGTCTGAGTAGGTGTCCAGGGTTGAGGGCGGAGCCCATTTGCATTGCTGCAGAGACTCAGGGAAGCTTGTGTGCTGAGAAGGAAGTCAGAAGAGAGGGGCCTTGTGTGGGGAGGATTGTTAGAACAGATGCCAAAGACCCACTTTCTGAGAGAAAGGAAGGACATCTGCAAATAAGATGCTGTTCCTGCTACTGGTGTTGCTCCCAGGTGGTGACAGTGACGATGGTGAGGACTGTGGCCCTGCAGAGGGGGTTTAAGTGTGTGTGATGTGTGTACATGTGTGGGTACAAATGGTGAGGACTGTGGGTCTGCCCAAAGGGAGCATATGTGTGTGTATGTACATGTGCATATGTCATGTGTGTGCACACACATCACGTGTGCAAGTCTGTGTAAGTGTGGTGTGTACACATGTGTGCCCATGTGTGATTGTGTATCTCATGTGTGTCCATGTGCTTGTGTGTCTGTATGTGTGTATAAATGTGTATGAGTGTGTGCATATAGGTTGCTGTGTGTGCGTCTCTATCTGTGTCTGTGTGTGCATGTGTGTATGTTTGTTTGTATATGTCTGTGTGCGCATACATGTATAAATCTGAGTGTGCAGGTGTGTCAGTGTGTTTGTGCACATACGGTGTGTGCACTTATCGTGTGGGTTCCCCAGCACATACCTGGGGAGTGAGGGTTTCAGCCTGGTTCCCTCCTGAGCATCTCTGACCCCAGGACCCTCTGTTATTCTAAACAATGGGTACGAAGCTCGAGGCTCCTGGGCGGCACATGTCTCCAGAGAGAACTATGGCGCCCTGTCCTCCAGATTTTGGTGGCCTCCCTGGAACCTTTATTGTGCATTCTCTCTCCTTTCCAATGCCCTCCTCTTCCTCAGTCTATCTCTTCCTCTGGCACAGACTTCCAGGAGCCAATCTCTTTACGAACCATCTTGACAACATCCTTTTACAACCGTTCCTGGACACAAAATCAGGGCTCAGTTTGGCTGGACGAGCTGCAGACTCATGGCTGGGACAGCAAGACTGGTGTTTTCATTTACCTGCGGCCTTGGTCCAGGGGCAACTTCAGCAATGAGGAGCTGGTGGAACAAGAAAAGTCATTTGATACATTCTCCATCAAATTTCCTCTGATATTTCAGGACCATGTCAGTCAATGGCAGCTCGAATGTGAGTTCAGGTCCCTCAGGGTAGTGGGATAGATGGGCAGGTATGAGTGTCTTTGGAGGAAAGAGCCTCCACTGGCTTCTGAACCTCATATCTCCCCATCATAAACCTGAATCAGGAGGTAAGAAGTCAGGACCTGATCTGGAAAAGCTTCATGTTTTATGTTACTTTCCCTCCTCTTATTGACCTCATACTGTGCTCTCATTTCTCCACTAGTGTCTCCCATGGCCACCTCATTCCTTGGGCTACCACCAGGCACACCCTCTCCTTAGCAGAGTGACTGATCCTTGAGGTGTGCTTTTCTTCCCATTCAATCCCTCAGCAAACTTTGTCTTTGTGTCCCCTGTACCCACTGCTCTCCCCTCACCCTAGATGATTTTATCCCAAGTCTTACAGGGAGCTCTTCCCTGTTCTCTGCCCACATTCTTCCTGTTTCTTCTCCAACATTTGTTCCTTTTTCAGTCATTTACCTCTTCCTCTGCCTCCAGTGACCACCACTTCCCATCCGTCTGAACCTCCACTCAAACCAAATTTTGTTCCATTCCCTCCAATACTCTCAACTTCTCCCTCTGATTCAGCCATCCTTGGCTTCTACTCACCTCATTTCATCTTTTTTCCCTCTCCCATCTTTTAACTTACAGCCTCCCTTCCCAGATCCCTTTCAGGTACAGGTGGCAAAAGCCTGTGAACTGCACAGTGGGAAACCATCAGTAGGCTTCATGCAGATTGCATACCAAGGATTAGATCTTGTTAAGTTCCAGAACACGTCATGGTGGCCATCTCCAAAGGGAGGAAGGAGGTCTCAGCAGGTCGGCGAACTATTCAATCAGTTCCATGTGGTCAACTTAAGGATACAAGCAAATATTAATGACATCTGCCCCGTTTCCTCTTGGGTCTTCTTGATGCAGGGAAGGCAGACCTGCAGCGACAAGGTCAGTCCTGCTCTCACACTCCAAGCTTTCTCTCACTGCCCTCATAAATTTGTACCATTTCTCAAATTCAGGGGAGAAGGGGCCAAGAGAGAGAGGGGATGATAGTGATAGGATTCTAGAGGTGGAAAGATGTGTGTATCTAAAGTGATGTGAAGATCTACTTTCTCAGTCTGAGAATACCTGTCCTGTCTCTGCAGTGAGGCCAGAGGCCTGGCTGCCCAGCGGCCCCAGTCCCGGCCCTGGCCGTCTGCTGCTGGTGTGCCACGTCTCCAGCTTCTACCCAAAGCCAGTGTGGGTGATGTGGATGCGGGGTGAGCCCAAGCAACAGGGTGCCTGGTGAAGTGACATCCTGCCCCAGGCTGACGGGATCTGGTATCTTCAGGTCTCCTTGGATGTGGAAGCCAAGGAAGTGTCCGGCCTGTCTTGCCGAGTGAGACACAGCAGTCTAGGAGGCCAGGACATGGTCCTCCACTGGGGTGAGAAAGTGCTGGGGCCTGGCTGGGACAGGGGGTGAGTGGTTCTCGGGAGGAGAGTGAGATGAAAAATTTGGGATTCTAGAGACTTCATACCATAAAGCACAAAAATTTAAGAACCTAAGAAATGGAGAGCCGAGGTGAGGGTCCTGGCGCTATGGGAGGAAGTAGGTTGGGTGAAGTCCATCTCTGAGGAGGGATGAGAAAGGAGAAGGCAGAAGGGTGGCTGGTGAGGCAGAGGGTGACAGTAGCAAAAAAAAAAAAAAAAGAGCAGGAAGGTGCAGTGCAACCTGGAATGGATGAGAAGTGACACCTTTGGTGCACTAAACCCACAGAGCAGCACCGCCCGATGCGCTTGGTCTTCCTGGCAGTGCTGGTGCCTCCGGTGCTTCTGGCTGGTCATGCGTTCTGGCTCTGGAAGCGCTGGTACATCTCCCAAGCCTCCTTTCTGCTCTTTCCCACCTGTTCCCTCCTCCCCCGCTTCCCTGTCTTTCCTCAGCCCTCATCCTCCCAGTGCCTTCCCCCTGCAGTCCTTACCTCCACCTGGTGCAGAGCAATTTCCAATCTGTTCCTGCCAGGAAATAATACTGGAGACCTCAGTGCACTGCCCTCCCTTTGGAGTGAGATCCCACAAGCCCAGGACCAGGACATCCCTAAGCTCGGCAGGGATGGATTTGCAAGTCTCTGTGTGTAACTTTTGTTTTTCTGCTCAACGGTTAGTTGTCATATGAGTTAAGTGTAATTTAGCAGAATTTGTTGTCCTGACCTGATTCTGGGACTTAAAGATCAAAAGTACCTAAGAATAAAATGAGGTCGCAGAAACCTCCATGGCATCAAGCTCAATGGCATCAGATGTCACTTCCTCCAGTGAGCCATCCTTTATTCACAAGTCAAAGAAGTTTTTGCTTGATGAGAATTAGCACCACAGTTTCCTGCACTAGGCAAATCTATTCCTGACCCACAGCCCCTGTTGCCAATAGTTAGGGTCCTTTTACTTCTAATTCTTAGGACTTTAGAGATGATGCCTTTTTAATATTTGTATCCTTGGCAAAGAGTGTCACCTGCATGGAATATGGCCTCAATAAAAACCAGTGTTGAATTTATGTCACTTTGATTGGTTTTTCTTTTTCTCTTGCCTCATGACATATTTGCAGTAGCTGAGACATTTGCACATGCAGACATTTCTGGAAAATATCATTGAGGATGGGAGAGGTGGCAAAGGTGAAAAATATCAGGAAGGGGAGAGCAAATTATGGGACTTCCCTAAACTTCTCCCCTAAATTAGACTTGTTGACTCGTTCTCTAGGGTCCAGTCCACTTCATCACCCTCACATGGTCTCTTTCTGGTTTTTGTTTGGTTGACTCCACCCTCATGTGTAGCCTTGGGCTCTGTTAGCCTTGAGTCCCTCAGAAGAAAGTGTCCTTGACAGTGTGACAGGATGATGGATGGACAGGTTATATCCAGCTTAGGCTAAGACACTGTCAAAACTACTTTTCCTTGCCCAGAGGGATGGTTTAGGACCAGGGACCTATCCAGGCATTCTGATTCTTGTGGTCAATGGTAGGGAATGAGATGGTCTCTTTTGTCCTAGATGATAAGGTCAGGGTATGAAGCCTAAACAACTACAATCCATTTTGCAGCAGCAAAGCATCAAGACTGAAGGTGACACCCACATGCAAGAAGGGAGAGAAATTGTACACATGATGTTTTCCAAGAGGGTAGATCCAAAGTGTTCTCAAGACAAGAATGAGAAGAAAAGAAAAGAAAGAGAGAGGAGAGGCTCCAGATGTGAGGTGGTGGCTGTATTACCTCATGTGATTGTGGGCATCACGTCACCATGTACACATTATTCAGACCTCAAGCATGTACTTCACTGTATGATTTTTAGAGAAAACAGCTTGTTGCCCAATGATTAAAATTATTCAAGTGTGTGATGAATGCTACATAAAATATTAATTTTCATGGTTTGCTTGAATTGAAGTTTTTTTGACAAATTCTTCATTTCCTTAAAAAAATGCTGCATGCCACATAGGGGGCTCTGCAACTGATCACGTGAGCATCATATCCAGCTCCCTACATATCTGTGTGCACTGAGCTCCTGAGGTTCTTCAGGCCGTATTCTCTGAGAAGTTGTTGGAAGACATTCATCAGAAGGACCTTTGTTCATGTTACATCATAGTTTCTGCTGCACCTGTTAGTGCTGGTGAGGGTCTACATGGCCCAAGGTGTCTTTCAGCCTTCCTCCCTGGGTGGTCAGAAAGCTACATGCTGTACAAAGGTACAGTTTTCATTTAAAAAATTTTATTATTTTTTATTTATTTTTGATAGAGAGAAAGAGAGAGAATTTGAGGGGGGTAGGGACATAGGAGAGGGAGAAAGAATCTGAAATAGGCTACAGGCTCTGAGCCTGTAGTACAGGCTGTCAGTACAGAGCCCGACACAGGGCTCAAACTCACAGTCTTTTTTTTTTTTTTTTCAAACTCACAGTCTTTGAGATCATGACCTAAGCTGAAGTTGGGCACTTAACTGAGTCTCCCAGGTTCCCTTCAATTTTCATTTGTGATCATACGTTATTGAAGCCAAAAGCATCAGCCACAGTTAAAACAAATCATCAGGAAATGGAAGGCAGACTCACAGACCCACAGAAGGGACTGGAGCTCCAATGACCTGGGCCCCACAGTTCCATAGCCAATACATTCCTGGTATATCTTCAGCCTAACAAGGTGGATTTCTTTCCCTTGTGACTGGACACTCCTCTCTGATGGATATGGATTTGGCCCTTTGGGAGGCTGGGCTAATGTGTCTCTTCCTTGCAATGCTTTTCCTCACTTCTCTCTTCCTTTCCCTGAGTTCTTTAAAATATTCCTCTATTCCTTTTTTTTTTTTTTTTTTGCCTGCTTGCTTTTTTCTTCATGTTTCCTCATCTGTCACACTCTTACCCTGTCATGCTTGTTAACTCTGACATCTGTATCAGGCTCTGTCCTGGGTGTTTTCATGGGTTTCTAACAAACCACTGGTCAGGAATTGAGTGCTGATTCTGCTACGGAATAAGTGACTGGTAAAAATTCACTCCAGGGTTTTCCTACAGATGAAAGACAAGCAGCACCAACCTCCATGAACCAGGAATTGTTGTGGTAATGGCAGTTAAACCTCAAAGGGCAGGAAAATTTCCGTGGATTTCCTGCATACACAATATGTTCCTTCCTTCCTTCCTTCCTTCCTTCCTTCCTTCCTTCCTTCCTTCCTTCCTTCCTTCCTTCCTTCAACTTTTATTTATTTTGAGGGGCGCCTGGGTGGCTCAGTCGGTTAAGCATCCGACTTCATCTCACAGTTCATGGGTTCAAGCCCCGCATTGTGCTCTGTGCTGACAGCTAGCTCAGAGCCTGGAGCTTGCTTCAGATTCTGTCACTCCCTCTCTCTCTGACTCTCCCCTGCTCACGCTGTCTCTCTCTCTCTCTCCTCTCTCTTTCAGAAATAAATTAAAAAATATAAAAAAATTCAAAATATATGAGAAGCAGCTGTGTGTCCAGATATTTAATATATTATGAATAATCTCATCCTCCAAGCTTTTATTTATTTATTTTTGATGTCTATATTTAATCATCCAGAAGCAAACTTTGGAACTGCTAAATAAGAAAATTTAACCTCATAAATTAGAGCCGTAATTGTCTCATGAATGATCCATGAATCACACATCACCCCATCTGGCACTCAGGTGGTCACTCACAGAATTTGTACAAATGAAGATTTTTATAGAGGGGGGTAGGGTCGGAGAATTAGTAGCAAATAAGAAGGATGATTCCAGGAGTTAGGCCTATTTTCTTGGGCGAAGAACAATGTGCATTTCTTATCATGCACATGACCTCATCTGCCTTTGGGGGCTGGAGAGGACCTCGGAGACAGACTCATTACTCAATGGAAAGAAAAATGTCATGCCTGCCTGGGTAAGACTACATTTCGGGAGTGGTTGAAATTTGTTCAATTAAGTATAAAATCCTTGTGTGGGAACTCAGCTCATGACGCCATTTTGGGTCTGAGATTTTCTTTTTCCACCAGGATGTGGTTCAAGGGGATGTATCTTCATCATCTTGCCCCTCCACCATCAGGAGCTGCTCTTGGAACCCTGCTGGCTGCCTGCTTGGGACGGACAGGGGCACTACCTCTGCTCTGGTCTAGTCTCCTCCTCAGCCAGGTGCTTTGTGTTTCAGTTTTGGGACTGGGCCTTCTGAGTGTTCCCCACTTTCCCTTAGCAGATGGAGCCTCTTAGTCTGGGACAAGGTGTGTTTCTGCCTCTTCACCCACTGGCCCTTCCCCCAGTTCCAGGTGGCTCCCTGTGTCCTGGGGTAGTGGGGCTCTCTACCCCTCCCACACTCAGTTAAGGTTCCTTTCTGTGTGGGGGATGGAGGCCTCCTTGCCCTTCTCAGGAGGGAGCTGCTGTGGCCTCAGGCTTGTACCACCGGAAAGCAGTTCTCTGGTGTGTATCCTGCTCTCCAGCCTGTCTGGACCCCCTGGGAGATTGATGGGCAAAAGCTTAGAGACACGGTGAATTTCCTGAGTCTGTGACTCTCAGGACCTCCCAGGACTCTTTCTTGCCTTCAGTCATTTGTTAACAATTATAGCTGAATTATTCCTTTTGGCTTATAGAGCCTCTGGCATCTGTCCTAAGGAAGCAAGAGGTTGCGTGCCCTATTTTCTTTGATGACTCTATATTTCTCTAGATTTTAGGTTAACAAGTTGCTCTGATCCTTCAACTCTGATGGACTCAGGAGGAGCGATATTGATTATCCAGCCTTTCAAAATCTTAAGTATGGGAGTGAGCTCTTCTTTCTATATTCCAATCTGAACATTCCAAAAAATATTATCTTTCTCTTACTAGCCTGAGGTTATAAAGCACAAACAAATACTTAAGAGCCTTAAAACACTTAAGAACACCAAGGAAATAGAAGGTCAGCATGTCCAGCAAGGACATGGATGATGAGACAAACATGGAACATTCTAGCAGGAACAGTAAGAAGATAATCTGGATACATGATTCCAGAACAGTCTATTAACTCCACGTGCTACAGAGTCTCATGGTTTCTTGTTACAAGTAATGGGAGATTTGCAGTAGGACCTTTCGTGTGAACTTCATGGTTATTAGCATATGCTTGTATCCTAAAGAAAACTGTATAAGATTCTCATTTCATCAAGTAGGATTACAACTAATACTTTTTGATACTTCAAAAATCTTTATGTCAAAGAGCTCTATAATCTTAAGAATAATTTGATGCCTGAACTGAATTATTCAGTTATTCAGAGATAACAATTGGGCACCTACCACTTGCCCGGCCATGTTGGATGCTGAGATCCAGGTAGAAACACTTGAAGCAACCACTGAGTCAAGATTCTGAGAGGGCAAACACCAGGAAGGGTGACCACTTCAGTAAATATTGTTTCAAGCAGGCTTGTTTGAGTCCAGAGTCTGCACATTAAAAGAAAAGTCAGCAGGCCAAAATGCTTTCTTCCTAAGATGTGTTTTTCTTCCTAAATAGTCTAAAAGCTCCTTGAATAAAGGGATTACATTGTGAACACTATTTTCATGAGTGTAGCAAGGTATTTGGATCCAGGCTGGTTGTAAGTGCCTGGTGAGTGAGCATATATTACTTCAAGTCCCACAGAAGGGGCATTTTTCACGTGTTTTAATGTTATATGTCTGTGATGGCAACTGGTTCCTCTCTAAAAATAGTGGTGAACTGGAGGTTGCTGATACTGTTACACAGGCAATCGCAGGGGAACCTGGGAAAACAAATATAGAGCAAGTGTTAAAAAGAAACGCCGGGGTCCAAAAATGCACCTCGGGCCAGACCAACTCCCCAAACCCTGTTTAATATCTAACCTAGGTGCAGTTCCAAGCTCTCCCAGAAGAGTAAGACTCCCCCCATCAGTGAAGAATTCTCTTTTTCACAAGCGAGGTCCTCTGTTACTGGGTCTTCTCCATCCCCTCAAGGAGGAGAAGTCATCTGCATGATTAAACCTCTGTCTTCACATTTAAGGGAAGGGCACTTTCCTTCAACCATCATTTCTCATCTTTTGCCAAATTCCTTCTGACAAAAACCTCCCATGTGTACAACTTCTGGGCACTTCCCTCTCCCTGCCAGATAAGATGCGCCTGACTCGTGAATTACTCAGTATAACCAACCAAATCTTCAAATTAACCTGGTTGATTTTGTTTTTCAACACAAGCAGTGACAAGTCAGTGCTGGGGTGGGGGTGAGACAGGGAAGGCAGTCCATGGGGAGTGTTTCAAGGACAGGAGGGAGAGGGTGGCAGCAGGTCCCGGGCTGGGCGTGGGGGTACTTGTGTTTTCATGGGTTACTGTCTGGATGAGAAGAAAAGTTAGGGTCACTTTTCCATGCCACACAAGCCTTGTTCCCCAGCATCTGATTTGGGGTCTCTGGGAGCAGAATAGAAGCTGGTGGCAGGGAGAAGCTGGAAGCCCCAGAGGAGGGTCAGACCTGGAAGGGAAGTGAGAGTCTGAGTAGGTGTCCAGGGTTGAGGGCGGAGCCCATTTGCATTGCTGCAGAGACTCAGGGAAGCTTGTGTGCTGAGAAGGAAGTCAGAAGAGAGGAGCCGTGTGTGGGCAGGTTTGTTAGAACAGACGCCAAAGACCCACTTTCTGAGAGAAAGAAAGAACATCTGCAAATAAGATGCTGTTGTTGCAACTGGTGTTGCTCACGGTGCTCTTCCCAGATGGTGACAGTGACAATGGTGAGGACTGTGGCCCTGCTTGAAGGGTGTATGTGTGTGTGTTGTGTGTGCATGAGTGTGTGCATGAGTGTGTATACACGTGTGTGATGTGTGTACATGTGTGTGCAGGCATGTCTTGTGTGAATATGTGCTATTGTGTCTGCATGTGTGTGTAAGTGTGTATGAGTATGTGTGTACAGGTGACTGGGTGGGGATCTGTGTGTGTCTGTGGATCTGTGTGTGTCTGCAGTTCTGTGTTCATATGTATGTCTAGGTGTGTGCATATGTGTGTGGCTCTCAGTGTCTGTGTAAACGTGTGCATTTGTGCGTGTGTGTGGGGGCACTCATGGTACAGCTCCCAAGCACGTACCTGGGGAGGGAGGGATGTCAGCCTGGTTTGCTCCTGAGCATCCCTGCCCCAGGGCCCTGTGCTCTTCTGAACGATGGGCACGAAGCTCGGGGCTCCGCGGCAGCGCGTGTCTCCTGAGAACACTATGGCGCCTGCCCTCCGCATTTCTGTGCCCTCCCTGGTCCCTTTCTTCTGCCTTCTCTCTCCTTCCAATGCCCTCCTCTTCCTCAGTCTATCTGTTCCTCTGGCACAGACTTCCAGAAGCCAATCCCTTTTTGAACCATCTGGACAACATCCTTTTACAACCATTTCTGGACACAAAATCTGAGCTCTGCTTGGCTGGACGAGCTGCAGACTCATGGCTGGGACAGCAAGACGGGAGCTTTCATTTTCCTGTGGGCTTTATCCAGGGGCAGCTTCAGTAATGAGGAGCGGATGGAACAGGAAAGGAAATTTCATACATTCTAAATTAGATTTCCTCTGATATTTCAGGATGTCAGTCAATGGCAGCTTGAATGTGAGTTCAGATCTCTCAGGGCAGGGGGAATGGAGGTGGCAGGTGTGTGCGTTTCCTTCGGTTTCCTCTTCCTCCAGGAAAAAGCCTCCACTGGCTTCTGAATCTCATATCTCCCCATAATAAAATTGAATCACACCCCTCTGAGTAGGGAGCAGAAGCCAGACCCTGATCTCGAAAACCTTCATGTTTTCTGCTACTTCCTTTCCTCTCATTGCACTCAGGCTGTGCTCTCACGTCTCCAGCTAGTGTTCTCTGTAACCACCCAGTTCCATGGCCTCTAGTCAGATACCTTCCAGTCCTTCACTCTGTAACTGATCCTTGAAATTTGCATTTTCCCCCATTTAATCCCCTCAGTGGCCTCTGTCTATGTGTTTCCTGTACCCACTGCCCCCACCCTCCCCCACCTTAGATGGTTTTATCCCAGCCCTCCTGTGGAACCCTTCCCTGTTCTCTGCCCACACCTTGCCTGTCTCTCCTCTAACGTGTTCCTTCCTCAATTATTCACTTCTTCCCGTCTGTCTGAGCCTCCATTCAAACCAAACTTTGCTCCACTCCTTCCAGTACCCTCAACTTCTCCCTCTGCTTCAGCCATCCGTGGCTTCCACTCATCTCATTTCATCTCTTTCCCTCCCCTTTCGTGTAACTCACAACCTCTCGTCCCCAGATCCCTTTAAGGTATAGCTGGCAGGAGGCTGTGAGTTTCATTTTGGAGATGCATCGGTAGGCTTCATGTGGATTGTGTATCAAGGATCAGGTCTCATGTGCTTCCAGAAAGCGTCATGGTTTCCATGTCCAAAGGGAGGAAGGAGGGCTCAGAGGCTCTGCAAAGTATTCAGTTACTACCATGTGCTCAACTTAAGAACATAAGCACACATCATGGGGTGCCTGGGTGGCTTAGTCGGTTGAGCGTCCGACTTTCACTTAGGTCATGATCTCGCGGTTCGTGGGTTCGAGCCCCGCGTCGGGCTCTGTCCTGACTGCCAGCTCAGAGCCTGGAGCCTGTTTCAGTCTGTGACTCCCTCTCTCTCTGACCCTCCCCTGCTCACGCTGTCTCTCTCTCTCCTAGAAATAAAAAAAAAACCAAAAAACAAACAAAGGAGAAGAGGCCGAGAGGGAGAGATGATGATATCAGGTTTTGAGAGGTGGAAAGATGTATATCTTAACTGATGTGAACATCTTCCCTCTTAGTCTGTGAATACCTGTCCTGTCTCTCCAGCGAGGCCAGATGCCTGGTTGCCCGGTGGCCCCAGCCCTGGTCCTGGGCGTCTGCTGCTGGTGTGGCATGACTCTGGCTTCTACCCAAAGCCAGTGTGGGTGATGTGGATATGGGGTGAACTGGAGCAATGGCACACCTGGTGAGTCCATGTAAAATTCGGTGATTAATCACTTACATACAACAACCAGTGCTCACCACAAGAGCCCTATTTAATGCCCATCACCCATCTAGCCCATTTCCCACTCATCTTTCTCTATCAATCTTCAGTTCATTCTTTATTGTAAAGAATGTCGTATGGTTCATTTCCCTGTTTTTTTCTTCCTTCCCATATGTATGTCTGTTTTGTCCATAAGTGAAATCAGTTGGTATTTGTGTTTGTACAGCTGAATTGTTCACTTAGGATAATACACTCTAGCTCCATCCACATCATTGTAAATGGCAGGATTTCATTCCTTTTTGATGGCTGAGTAATATTCAAGTGTGTGTGTGTGTGTGTGTGTGTGTGTGTGTGTGTGTGTCCATTCATCAGTCAATGGACATTTGGGCTCTTCCATAATTTGGCTATTATTGATAATGTTGCTATAGGGGCGCCTGGGTGGCTTAGTCGGTTAAGCGTCCGACTTTCGCTCAGGTCATGATCTCGCGGCTCGTGGGTTCGAGCCCCGCATCGGGCTCTGTGCTGACTGCCAGCTCAGAGCCTGGAGCCTATTTCAGTCTGTTACACCCTCTCTCTCTGACCCTCCCCTGCTCATGCTCTCTCTCTCTCCTAGAAATAAATAAAAACATTAAAAAAAAAAGGATAATGTTGCTATAAATACTGGGGTGTATGTACCCTTTTCAATCTGTATTTATTTTTTATCCTTTGGCAAGTACCTAGCTGCACAATTGCTGGATCATAGTGTAGTTCTATTGTTAACTTTTTGAGAAACCTCCTCACTTTTCCAGAGTGGCCACATCAGTTTGCATTCTCACCAGCAGTGTAAGACGGTTCCCCTTTCTCTGCATCTTTGACAACACTTGCTGTTTCCAGTGTTATTAATTTGAGTTTGAGAGGTGTGAGGTATTTTGATTTGTATTTCCCTGCTGATGAGTGACTTTGAGCACCTTTTCATGTGTCTGTTGGCCATCTGGATGTCTTCTTTGGAAAAAATGAGCATTCATGTCTTCTTTTCATTTCTTAACTGGGCTATTTGTTTCCTGAGTATTTAGTTTGACAAGATCTGTACAGATTTTGGATATTAACCCTTCATCAGATATGTCATTTGCAAATATCTTCTCCCATTATATAGGCTGCTCTCAGTTTTAGTTGATAGTTTCCTTGAGTGTGCAGAAACTTCTTTACCTGATGAAGTCCCAGAAGTTTAGCTTTTGTTCCCTTGCCTCCAGCAACATGTCTAGTAAGAAGTTGCTATAACCAATGTCAAAGAGGTTGCTGCCTATGTTCTCTAGGATTTGATGGTTTCCTGTTCTATATTTGGGTGTTTCATTCATTTTGAATTTATTTTTATGTATGGTATAAGAAAGTGGATCAGTATCATTGTTGTGCATGTTGCTGTCCAATTTTCTCAACAAATTTTTTTTTAAGTATCTGCTTATATTTTATTTTGTTTATTTTTTATTATTTTTTCATTGCCTTCTTTGCTTTATTTCTGGAAAGTTTTTTTTTTGTTTGTTTTTTACAAGTAGTTTATTGTCAAGTTGGTTTCCATATAACACCCAGTGCTCATCCCCACAAGTGCCCCTCTCCGTGCCCATCCTCCCCTCCGCCCCCAACATCCATCAGTCTTCAGTTTTTGTCATCATTCAAGAGTCTCTCATGGTTTGCCTCTCCCCCTTTCCCCCACTATTTCCCCCCTTCTTCTCCCCTGTTGTCCTCCGTTAAGTTCCTCCTAATCTTCCTATACGTGCACACATATGGTATCTGTCCTTCTCTGCCTGACTTCTTTCACTCAGCATAACACCCTCAAGGTCCACCATGTTGCTACACAAGGCCAGATTTCATTTTTTCTCATTGCCATGTAGTATTCCATGGTATAGATAAACCACATCTTCTTGATCCATTCATCTGTTGATGGACACTTAGGCTCTTTCCAGGTTTTAGCTATTGTGGAGAGTGCTGCTATGAACATTGGGGTACATGTACTCCTATGCATCAACATTTCTGTATCCCTTGGGTAAATTCCTAGCAGTGCTATTGCTGGGTCATAGGGGAGTTCTATTATTAATTTTTTGAGGAACCTCCACGCTGTTTTCCAGAGGGGCCGTACCAGTTTACATTCCCACCAACAGTGTAGGAGGGTGCCCGTTTCTCCACATCCTCACCAGCATCTCGTGTTCTCTGATTTGCTCATTTTAGCCACTCTGACTGGTGTGAGGTGGTATCTCAGTGTGGTTTTGATTTGTATTTCCCTGATGAGGAGGGATGCTCTGCATCGTTTCATATGTTTGTTGGCCATCCGGATATCCTCTTTGGAGAAGTGTCTGTTCATATCTTCTGCCCATTTCTTTACTGGGTTGTTTGTTTTTTTGGGTGTGGAGTTTGGTGAGTTCCTTATAGATTCTGGATATCAGCCCTTTATCTGATATGTCATTTGCAACTATCTTTTCCCATTCCGTTGGTTGCCTATTAGTTGTGTGAGTTGTTTCCTTTGCCGTGCAGAAGCTTTTAATCTTGATGAGACCCAAATGGTTTATTTTTCCTCTTGATTCCCTTGCTTTGGGGGCTGTGTTAAGTAAGAGGTTGCTGCGGTGGAGGTCAAAGAGGTTGTTTCCTGCTTTCTCCTCTAGGGTTTTGATGGTTTCCTGTCTCACATTCAGGTCCTTTATCCATTTTGAGTTTATTTTTGTGTATGGTGTGAGAAATTGATCTAGTTTCATAGTTCTGCTTATTGCTGTCCAATTCTCCCAACACCATCTGTTAAAAAGGCTGTCTTTTTTCCATTGGATATTCTTTCCTGCTTTGTCAAATATCAGTTGGCTGTATACTTTTGGGTCCACTTCTGAGTTCTCAATTCTGTTCGATTGGTCTATGTGTCTGTTTTTATGCCAATACCATACTGTCTTGATGATGACAGCTTTGTAGTAGAGGCTAAAGTCTGGGATGGTGATCCCTCCCCTTTTGGTTTTATTTTTCAGGATTACTTTGGCTATTTGGGATCTTTTGTGGTTCCATACAAATTTTAGGATAGTTTGCTCTAGCTTTGAGAAGTATGCTGGTGCAATTTTGATTGGAATTGCATTGAATGTATAGATTGCTTTGGGTAGTAATGCCATTTTAACTATATTTATTCTTCCTATCCATGAGCATGGGATGTTTTTCCATTTATTTGTGTCTTCTTCAATTTCCTTCATAAGTTTTCTGTAGTTTTCATCATACAGATCTTTTGTATCCTTGGTTAGGTTTATTCCTACGTATTTTATGGTTTTTTGTGCAATTGTGAATGGGATCAGTTTCTTGATTTCTCTTTCTATTGCTTCATTGTTGGTGTATAAAAATGCAACCGATTTCTGTATGTTGATTTTGTACCCTGCAGCTTTGCTGAATTCTTGGATCAGTTCCAGTAGACTTCTGGTGGAGTCTGTTGGGTTTTCTATGTAGAGTATCATGTAGTCTGCAGAAAGTGAAAGTTTGACTTCCTCTTTGCCAATTATGATGCCTTTGACTTCCTTTTGTTGTCTGATGGCTGATGCTAGGATTTCCAGCACTATGTTAAACAGCAGTGGTGAGAGTGGACATCCCTGTCGTGTTCCTGATCTCAGGGGGAAAGCTCTGAGTTTTTCCCCGTTGAGGATGATGTTAGCTGAAGGCTTGTCATAGATGGCTTTTATGATGTTTAAGTAAGTTCCTTCTATCCCAACTTTCTCTAGAGTCTTTATTAAGAAGGGATGCTGTATTTTGTCAAATGCTTTTTCTGCATCTATCGACAGGATCCTATGGTTTTATCTTTTCTTTTGTTGATGTGACGTATCAGATTGATTGATTTGCGAATGTTGAACCAGCCCTGTAACGCAGGAATGAATCCCACTTGATCTTGGTGGATAATTCTTTTCACGTGCTGTTGAATTCGATTTGCAAGTATCTTGTTGAGGATTTTTGCATCCGTTATCATCAAGGATATTGGCCTGTAGTTCTCTTTTTTTGCTGGGTCTCTGTCTGGCTTGGGAATCAGAGTGATGCTGGCTTCATAAAATGAGTCTGGGAATTTTCCTTCGCTTTCTATTTTTTGGAATAGCTTGAGAAGAATTGGTAGTAATCATGTTTTAAACGTCTGGTAGAATTTCCTAGGGTGCCATCTGGTCCTGGGCTCTTATTTGTTGGGAGATTTTTGATCACTGATTCGATTTCCTCACTAGTTATGGGTCTGTTCAGATTTCCTACCTCTTCCCGTGTGAATTTTGGTAGTGGGTGTGCATTTAGGAATTTGTCCATTTCTTCTAAGTTGTCCAATTTTTGTTGACATATAATTTATCATAGTATTCCCTGATAATTGCCTGTATTTCTGAGGGGTTGGTTGTAATAATTCCATTTTCATTCATGATTTTGTCTATTTGGATGCTCTCTCTTTTCTTTTTGAGAAGCCTGGCTAGAGGTTTGTCAATTTTGTTTATTTTTTCAAAAAACCAACTCTTGGTTTCATTGATCTGTTCAGTTATTTCTTTGGTCTCTATGTTGTTTATTTCTGCTCTGAATTTTACTATTTCTCTTCTTCTACTTGGCTTAGGGCATTCTTGTTGATCTGCCTCTAGTTCCTTTAGGTGAGCTGTTAGATTTTAGACTTGCGCTTTTTCTAGTTTCTTGAAATAGGCCTGGAGTGCAATGTACTTTCCTCTTAGGACTGCCTTTGCCGTATCCCATAGATTTTGGATTGTCGTATTTTCATTTTCATTTGATTCCATATATTTTTTAATTTCATCCCTAACTGCCTGATTGGCCCATTCATTCTTTAGTAGGGTGGTCTTTAACCTCTATGTTTTTGGGGGTTTTCCAGGCTTCTTCCTGTGATTGATTTCAATTTTCAAACCATTATGATCTGAAAGGGTGCATGGTATGATCTTGAGTCTTTTATATTTATTGAGGGCTGCTTTATGTCCCAGTATGTGATCTATCTTGGAGAATGTGCCATGCGCACTTGAGAAGAAAGTAAATTCCCTGGCCTCAGGATGTAGAATTCTAAATATATCTGTCAGATCCACCTGGTCCAAAGTGTCTTTCAAGTCCATTATTTCTTTAGTGATTTTCTGTCTGGTTGACCTATCCATTGCTGTAAGTGGAGTATTAAGTCCCCTGCTATTAACACATTTATCTATGAGAATGTTTCTCTTTGTGATTAATTGTTTTATATATTTAGGTGCTCCCATATTCGATGCATAGACATTTATGATTGTTAGTTCTTCCTGATGGATAGACCCTGTAACTATTATGTAATGCCCTTCTCCATCTCCTGTTATTGTCTTTAATTTAAAGTCCAGTTTGTCTGATATAAGTATAGCTACTCCGGCTTTCTTTTGATTTCCAGTAGCGTGATATATATTTCTCCATCCCCTTACTTTTAATCTGAGGGTATCTTCCCGTCTAAAATGAGTTTCTTGTAGACAGCATATAGATGGATTTTTATTTTATCCATTCTACTACCCTATGTCTTTTGATTGGAGCATTCAGCCCATTTACATTCAGTGTTATTATTGAGATATGTGGGTTTAGAGTCTTTGTGTCCTTTGTGGAGTTCATGCTTGTGGTGGTGTCTCTGGTATCGTTTTTCCTTGCAACATTTCCTTCAGAGCGTCCCCCTCAGGATTTCTTGTAGTGCTGGCTTAGTGGTGACAAATTCTCTCAATTTCTGCTTATTTAGAAAGATTTTTATCTCTCCTTCTATTTTGAATGACAGGCTTGCTGGGTAGAGGATTCTTGGCTGCATATTCTTTCTGTTCATCACATTGAAGATCTCCTGCCATTCCTTTCTGGCCTGCCAAGTTTCAGTAGATAGGTCTGTCACCGCTCTGATAGGTTTGCCTTTGTATGTTAGGGCTCTTTTCTCCCTAGCTGCTTTCAAAATTTTCTCTTTGTCCTTATATTTTGCCACTTTTACTATGATATGCCTTATAGAAGGTCGATTCAGATTACGTCTGAGGGGGGTCCTCTGAGCTTCTTGTATTTCAATGTTTACTTCTTTTCCCAGGTCGGGGAAGTTCTCTGCTATAATTTGTTCCAGAACTCCTTCAGCACCTTTCCCCCTCTCTTCCTCTTCTGGGATTCCTATGATGCAGATATCGTTGTGTTTGACCGTGTCGCTGAGCTCTTGAACTCTTCTTTCATGTTCCTGGATCAGTTTGTTTCCTTTTTTGTCAGCTTCTTGTTTTTCTATAATGGTATCTTCTAAATCACTTATTCTCCTTTCTGCCTCTTCAATCCATGCATTGGAGGCCTCTAATTTATTATGTATCTCATTTATCACTTTTTAAAAATTCTTCATGCCTGTTTATATTCTCCATTTTGTCTGTAGCCATAGTTTCTTTGATGTCCCTTATGTTTTTTTCAAGCCCAGCTATTAATTTTATGATTATTAATCTAAAATCTTGTTCATTTATGCTGCTTATATCTGTTTTGAGCAGTTCATTAGCTGTCAATTCTCCTGGGAGTTTCTTTGGGGGAGAGCTTTTTCATTTCGTCATTTTAGTTAGTTTTCTGGCTTTTGTTAGTTTTCAAGACCTGTTATGCTCTCTGCACCTGTGTGCGCTGCTGTATCCAGCAACTCTTTTTCCAGGGCCTATCCTTTCAGAGAGTGTTTTATTTTTTTTATTTTTATTTTTTTATTTATTTCTAGGAGAGAGAGAGAGAGAGCGTGAGCAGGGGAGGGTCAGAGAGAGAGGGAGACACAGACTCTGAAATAGGCTCCAGACTTTGAGCTGGCAGTCAGCACAGAGCCCGACGCAGGGCTCGAACCCACTACCGTGAGATCATGACCTAAGCGAAAGTCGGACGCTTAACCGACTAAGCCACCCAGATGCCCCTCAGAGAGTGTTTTTTGAATGGTATCTCTTTGTCTCTCTTGTTGAGACCTTGGTTATTTTGTTTTCCTACTCGTAGTGATATCTGGGCTTCTCCACCATGTGTACTTTGACTTGTTTCTTGAGGTAGCCCTGGAGAGGAAAACAGACTGACAAACACACAGGGAGCAGGGGCACACAAACAAACAGACAGATCCGACTAAAATGCAAACCGAGAGGGACAGAGAAAAAGTTGAGGGAAAAGACAGAGGAGGGAGGGCGAATAATAGAAAATCAAAGAATACATAAAAAGGTCAAAAGGAAGAAAAGAAAAGGAAAAAAGAATAATACCAATGGATAAAGAACGGTTTATAGCCCAGCTACAATTAAATAGCCAGATGTGGGGCGCCTGGGTGGCATAGTCGGTTAAGCGTCCGACTTTCGCTTGGGTCATGATCTCGCGGTTCGTGGGCTCGAGCCCCGCGTCGGGCTCTGTGCTGACTGCCAGCTCAGAGCCTGGAGCCTCTTTCGGTCTGTGACTCCCTCTCTCTCTGACCCTTCCCTGCTCACGCTGTCTCTCTCTCTCTCCTAGAAAAAAAAAAAGAAAGTCTTTCTCAGTGGAATCTGCGTCCTTTTTCTCCCAATCTCTTGGGTTTGGTACGTTTTCCTATGGCTTCAGATCTTTTCCGTGTGATACATGGGCGCGAGTGCAGGTACGGAGCTCCCTACTTCTCCGCCATCTTGCTTTTCCTCTCAACAATGTTTGTTAAAGAGACTTTTATTTCCATTGGATATAAATGGAATGGATATATGTATTATTTCCATTTCTTCTTGCTCTGTCGAACTTTAGTTGACCATATAGTTGTGGGTCCATTTGTGGGTTTTCTAATCTGTTCCATTGATTTCTGTGTCTGTTTTTGTGCCAGTAGCACCTGGTCTTGATGACTACCGCTTCGTAATAAAGTTTGAAGTTTAGTATCATGATGCCTCCAACTTTGCTTTTTCATTTTCAAAATTATTTTGGCTATTCAGGGTCTTTTGTGGTTCCACACACATTTTCAGATTGATTGTTCTAGCTCTGTGAAATATACTGCTAGTGTTTTGACAGGGATTGCATGAAATATGTAGATTCTTTTTGGTGGTATAGACATTTTAAAACGTTTGTTCTTTCGATATATGTGCATGAAATGCTTTCCTATTTATTTGTGCCTTGTTCAATATCTTTTATAAGTGTTCTATTGTTTTTAGAGAACAGATTGTTTACCTCTTTTGTTAGGTTTATTCTTAGATAAGTGTTTTGGTGCAACTGTATATGGGATCAATTCCTTGATTTCTATTTCTGTGCCTTGTTTTTGGAGTATAGAAATGTAAGATATTTCTGTACATTGATTTTATATCCTACAACTTTGCTGAATTCATGTATCAGTGTTAGCAAACTTCTGGTGGAGCCTTTGGGTTTTTTACATAGAGTATCATGCCGTCTGCAAATGGTGAACGTTTGACTTCTTCCTTGCTGATTTGGATGCCTTTTATTTCTTTTGTTGTTTGGTTGCTGAGACAAGACTTTCACTATGAGGTTAGATAATGATGGTAAGGGTGCTATCCCTGTCTTGTACTTGACCATAGAGGAAAAGCTCTTAGTTTTTCCACATTGTGGATGATATGAGCTATGGGTCTTTCATATGTAGCCTTTATGATATGAAGCGTGTTCCCTTTATCATTACTTTTTTGAAGGTTGTTACCATGAATAGCTGTTGTATTTTGTCAAATGCTTTTTCTGCATCTATTGAGAAAATCGCATGGTTCTTATGCTTTTTTCCATTAATGTGTTATATCACATTAATTGATTTGTGAATATTGAACCAGCCTTGCAACCCAGGAATAAATCCCACTTGATTATGGTTAATAATTTTTTAATGTACTATTGTATTTGATTTGCTATTATCTTGTTGAGAATTTTTGAATCCGTGTTCATTGGGGATATTGACCTATAATTCTCCTTTTTTAGTGAGGTCTTTGTGGTCTGATTTTGGAATCAAAGTAATGCTGGATTCCTAGAATGTGTCTGGAAATTTTCTTTCCATTTCTAATTTTTGGAACAGTTTGAGGTAATAGGTATTAACTCTTCAATTGTCTGGTACAAATCCCGTGGGAAGCCATCTGGCTCTGTCCCTTGGTTTGGTGAAAGAACTTTTAATAGACTCAATTTCTTTATTGGTTATGGGTCTGTTCAAGTTTTCTATTTCTTCCTGTTTCACTTTGTTTCTAGGAATTTTGCGTTCCTTCCAGATTGCCCAGCTTGTTGGCATATACTTTTTCATAATAGTCCCTCATAATTGTTTGTATTTCTGTGATATTGGTTGCGATCTGTCCTCTTTCATTCATGATTTTATTTATTTGTGTCCTTTCTCTTTTCTTTTTGATAAGTCTGGCTAGAGTTCATCAATTTTATTAATTCTTTCAAAGGACCAGATCATAGGTTTTTTTATTCGTTCTACCCGTGTATTTCTTTCTTTCTATATTTTTTGGTTCTGTTCTAATATTTTTTATTTCCCTTTTCCTACTGGCTTTAGACTTTATTTGCTATGCCTTTTCTAGCTCCTTTAGGTGTAAGATTGTGTTGTGTATTTGAATATTTTATTACTCTTTGACATAAGCCTGTATTGCAATATACTTCCCTCTAGGACCACCATTACTGCATCCCAAAGGTTTTGGACTGTCATGTTTTCATTTTTATTTGCTTCCATGTCTTTTTCTTATTTCATCTTTAATTTCCTGGGAAGCCCATTATTTTTTAGTGGGATATTCTTTAGTCTTCATGTATTTGTGATTTTCACAAAATTTTTCTTGTGGTTGACTTCAAGTTTCATAGTGTTAGGGCCTAAAGATATGCATGGTATGGTCTCAGTATTTTATACTTGTTAAAGGCTGATTGGTGACTCAGCATGTGATCTATTCTGAAGAATGTACTCTGTGCCCTTGAAAAGAATGTGTGTTCTGCTGTTGTAGAATGGAATGTTCTGAATTATCTGTTAGGTCCATCTGATTCACTGAAAGCCATTGTTTCCTTGTTGATTTTCTGCTTAGATGATCTGTCCATTGCTATAAGTGGGATGTTAATATCCTCTACTATTATGGGTTTATTACCACTGAGTTTCTTTATGTTTGTCATTAATTGTTTGGTATATTTGGGGGCTTTAAGTTTGGGGACATAAATATTTAAATTAGATCTTCTTGATAGATAGACCCCCTTAAATATGATACAATGCACTTCCTCATCTCTTGTTACAGTCTTCGGTTTAAAATCCAGTCTGTCTGGTATAAGTATGGCTATTCTGGCTTTCTCTTGACATCCATTTGTATGACAGATGATTCTCCATTTCTCACTTGCAATGTGAAGATGCCTTTAGGTCTTAAATGAGTTTCTTGTAGGCAGCAAATAAATGGGTCTTCTTTTTATACACTTTGATAACCTATGTCTTTTGATTGGAACATTATTCTATTTACATTCATGGTAATTATTGATAGATATGAATTTAGTCCACTGTATTGCCTTGTAAAGTTGGTGTCTCTAGTGATGTTCCTTGTTCCTTTCTAGTCTTTGTTGCTTGCTCTTTTTCCCCACTCTAAGAGTCCCCTTTAAAATTTCTTTGTAGGGCTAGTTTAGTGATCATGAATCTTTTAGTCTTTCTTTTTCTGGGAAACCCTGTAATTCTCTTTCTAATCTGAATGACAGCCTTGCTGGATAATGTATTCTTGGCTGCATATTTGTCTGATTCAGAACCCTGAATTTATATTGCCAGTCGCTTCTGGCTTTCCACATTACTGTGTACAGATCTACTACAAACCTGCTCTGTTTTCCTTATAGATTAACAATTTTTTTTCCCTTGCTGCTTTCAGGATTCTTTTCTTGTCTGTGTATTCTGTGAGTTTGACTAAGTATTGGCAATGGCACGTTTTTTAAATTTTTTTTAAATGTTTTTTAATTTATTTCCAGGAGAGAGAGAGAGAGAGAGAGAGAGAGACAGTGTGAGCAGGGGAGGGTCAGAGAGAGAGAGAGCCACAGACTCCAAAACAGGCTCCAGGCTCTGAGCTGGCAGTCAGCACAGAGCCCGACGCGGGGCCCGAACCCACGAACCGCGAGATCATGACCCAAGCGAAAGTCGGACGCTTAACCGACTGAGCCACCCAGGCGCCCGGGCATGTTTTTTTAATTTAATGGGAGTTCTTTGCACTTCTTGGATTTTGATGTCTGTTTCCTTCCCCAGATTAAGGAAGTTTTCAGCTATAATTTGCTCAAAAAAACCTTCTGCTCATTTTTCTTTTTCTTATCTTCTTCTGGGACTCCTATGATATGAATGTTATGCATTAAGGAGTTCTTGAGATCTCTAAGTATACATTTGTGATCCAATACCTTTATTTACCACTTTCTTTCAGTTTCATTATTTTCCATAATTTTGTTTTCTATTTTGCTTATTTGTTCCTCTGCATCATCTATTCTCATTGTCTTTCCATCCATTTAGCTTTGCATCTCGGTTATAGCATTTTAAAATTTCTTCTTAAACAGGTTTTAGCTCTTAAGAGCTCTGTAGTAAGGGACTCTTTGGTGTCGTCTATACTTTCCTCAAGCCCATACAGAATTTTTATGATTATGATTATGATTATGATTATGATTATTTTACAGATAGTTTATTGTCAAATTAGTTTCCACATAACACTCAGTGCTCATCCCTACAAGTGCCCTCCTCCATGCCCTTATGATTATTGTTTTAATTCTGGTTCCAACGACTTGTATCTGTATTGAGTTAATACCGGGTTGTTACTTCTTTCTGTTCCTCCTTTGGGGTGAATTCCTACATCTTTCATTTAGTCTCCACCGCTTTTTTTTCTTTTTAATGAAGCCTACGGTATTTCTGGTCCTGTGAGTAATGGCTACGTTAAGAAAAATTCAAAAAGTGAAAAATAAAAGGAAGCTAAATCCTTTATATGTCTTGGTCTGTTTGCTAAAAAAAGCCAGATCCACATAATGATAATGATAATGATGATGATGATGATTAATACAACTAAAAAGAAGAGCTAGATTCTGTGGGTGTTTTGGTCTGCCTTTTAAAAGGAGCTTGATCCAAAACTAAGAGAAAAAAATAAATAAAATCATAAAAAACCATGTTTTTCTATCTGCTACAAAGCACTCTATGATGCTTTTTAGTATATGAGAGGTATTTGAGCTTGTCTTCGGGGAAAGGGGCAATCTGTGCTGATTCTCAGGTGGACTTGCCCTAGTGGAGAATGCATCTGCTGGGTACAGGAGGGTGGGCTTGGTGTTAGAGACTCCAGCTTCCACTGGGTGGCACTGTTTTGCTTACTGAGATTAAACAGTGCTAATGGGGGGTGAATGGCATTGCCCCACTCTCATCCCCAGAGTGAGAAGCTAGAGCCTGCCACTCTTTGGGAAGCCCTCACAGAAGAGCAAATAATCCTCAGTTGTGTGTCCCTGGCTTCTTCCAGGTCCCTGCCTTCACCCTGTTTGTGTCAGGGCTGTCTGCCTGCCACAGCACAATATTTCTTTTTTAAAAAAATTTACAAATGTTTATTTTTGAGAGAGAGAGAGAGAAAGAGAGGTGTGTGTGTGTGTGTGTGTGTGTGTGTGTGTGTGTGTGCAGAAGAGGGTCACAGAGAGAAGGGGACAGAGGATTTGAAGCAGGCACCGTGCTGACAGCAGAGGGTCTGATGCCAGTCTTGAACATACAAATCACGAGATAGATCATGACCTGAGCTAAAGTCAGATGCTTAACTGACTGAGCCACTCAGGTGTCCCATCTTGTGTTTTATCTAAGACAGGCATCTGGGTTTCAAAACTCCAAAGTTTAGAGATTAGCGTGGACTTGTGCTAACCTTGTGGGGCAGAGACTGTTGTGCTTTTGCTGTTTGACAGTTTGCCCCAGATATTGGTTGCAAGACTGTAGCATTTCAGAATTTATGGAAAAACTCAGCCAAAATCTGGCACCAAGGTTTGCTACCCTTAGCTTGTGTCTATGTTCTTATGCCAGTGAATAGAGCAACACATTGGTGCCCACCAGGTTTTTGTCCCCAGAGAGGCCATGCCACTTCTCTCAAATGCTTGGAAGCTGTTTCTCCCCATGTGACACAAGGGGTGTTCAGACCATTCCTTGTCTCTGCCCTCCTTCCTCACTGGAGCATGACCAAACCCACCAGGTAGGACACCGGAGATGGTGTGGACCTCTAAAACTTCAGACTCTACACTGTGCTCTTATAAAAACTTGCAGTGGTCAGTCCTTTTTCTTTTTCTAGTCGGTGGTTTTGGGGAAGAGTTTTTACTGTAAAATCCCCCTCAGGCACCTTCAATTTTCTCTCTGTCCCTCACTCTTTTTCTCCTCTCTCCATGATCAAGATTCCTTCTCTTCGAAATACCCACAGTTCTTTTGTCCCCCAAATCAACAACTTACAATTTTACCTTTCATGATGTTGCCACTTTTCTACCTCCACTTCTGCAATTTTGCTCCTTCAGTTCCTAGATCAATTCCTTGTGTATTCAAAATGATCTGATATTCATCTAGCTGTGTTCAAGGAATGAGGCAAGCTCTGGATTCCCCACTATCCTGCCATCTTAACTCTTATATGACTGACTATTTAAAGTAATTGTCATAAAGTTACTCACTTGACTTGAAAAATAGTAGAGAACCTCAATAAGACCCTCAAAAAAGAGAGAAAACATAAAAACGAACCCATCAGAGAAGGAAAGTTCAATACACGAAATTAAAAATTCATGGATGGGATGAAGAGCAGACTATGGAAGCAGAGGAATGGATCAACCACCTGGAGGACAGGGTAATGTAAAGCCATCAATTTTAGCAAGAGAGAAAAGAAAACAAAACGTAAATAGCCTTACGGAACTCAGAGATATCATTAAGCATAATAACATTGGAATTATTGGAATCACAGAAGAAGAAGAGAGAGAAATGGGTGCAAAACATTTATTTGAAAAAATAATAGCAGAAAATTTCCCAAATCTGGTGAAGAAAGCAGAAATCAAGAATCAGAAGGCACAGAGAGCCCCCACAAAATCAACCCATGGAGGTCCACATGAAGACACAGTAATGAAAGTGACAAAGTGTCGTGATAAAAGAGAATTTTAAAACCAGCAGGAGAAAAGAAGACAGTTGTATACAAGGGAAACCCGTAAGCTATGAGCTGATTTTTCAGCAGAAACCTTGCAGGCCAGAAGAGAGTGCCATGATATATTCAAAGTGCTGAAAGAACTAGAGCTACAATCAAGTGTAGTAAAGTGAGTAGAAAAGAGAGGAAAGAACAAAAACAAAGTAAGCACAAAAGCAGTAAAAATAAGGGTATCCACAAAATCAGTCACAGGATTCACAAAATAAAAGGACATAAAGTATGACACCATATACCTAAAACGTGGGGGGTGGGGAAGGGAGAAGGAGAAGAATAAACAATGGGCTCAAAGTTAAGTAACCAATAAGTTAATATTGACTGCTATATACAGAAGATATGTAGAAACTGAATAATAACCATAAGTCAAAAATTAGGAATAGCTACTCAAGAAATAAAGAGAATACGATCACTGAAGAACCGAACAGATCATGAGAAAAAGAGCAAGAGGAGAAAGAAACAGAGAATACCAAAACAACAATAAAGCAAGTAAAATAAGTGGCAATAAGTACATACTTATCAGTAAATATATTGAATGTAAGTGGATTAGACACTCCAATCAAATGACTTAGTGTGATGAGATAGATAAAAAAGCAAGTCCTTATCTCTATGTTGCCTGTAAGAGACTCTTCAGACCTAAAGGCGCATGCAGATTCAAAGTGAAAGGATGCAGGGGCGCCTGGGTGGCTTAGTCGGTTAAGCGTCCGACTTTTGCTTAGGTCATGATCTCGTGGTTGTGGGTTCGGGCCCCGCGTCGGGCTCTGTGCTGACTGCCAGCTCAGGGCCTGGAGCCTGTTTCAGTCTGTGACTCCCTCTCTCTCTGACCCTCCCCTGCTCACACTGTCCCTCTCTCTCCTAGAAATAAATAAAACATTAAAAAAATATTTAAAACAAAAAAACAAAAAACAAAGTGAAGGGATGCAAAAGAATTTATCAAGCAAATGGATGCGAAATGAAAACCAGGGTAGAAATACTTTTATAACACAGAATAATCCTTAAAGAAGACACTGTACCACGAGACAAAGAGAGAACTATATACTAATAAATGGAATCAGCCAACAAGAAATATAACAATTGCAAATATTTTGCATCCCATATGAAGCACTCAAATACATAGAGCAGCTAATAACAAAAATAAAGGAAGTAATCCATAGTAATACAATAATAGTAGCGGACTTTAATACCTCACTGACATTGATGGACAGACCATTCAAGCAGAATATCAACAAAGAAACAATGGGTTTGAGCAACACATTGGATCTGATAGGTCTAAATGATATATTCAGAACATTCCATCCTTAAACAGCAGAATACACAACTCTTTAAGTGCACCTGGAAGATTATCCAGAATATATGATATATTAGGCATGTATTAACAAAACCATTCTCAATAAATTAAAGAAGATCAAAGTCATACCAAGCATCTTTCTCTGACATAAACAATATTAATATATACCTGAAACTCAAGGGAAAAAGTCTGGAAAGAGTGTAAAATACAGGAGTTAAATAACATGCTACTAAAAAATAAATGGGTCAAACAAGAAATCAACGAGGAAATAAAGAAAATACATGGAGACAAAGGAAAATCAAAGCACAATGGCCCAAAATTTTGAAATGCAGCAAAGGTAGTTCTGAGAGGGATGTTTATAGCAATACAGGGCTCCATAAAGAAGCAAGATAAATATCAAAGACACAACCTGACCATACAACTAAAGGAGCTAGAAAAAGGACAAAGAAAACAAAACAAAAACAAAAATAAAAAAGCAGTATAGGAAAGAAAAAAATAATAAAGACTGGAACAGAAACAATGATATAGAAAATAAAAATAAACACAGAAGAACAGATCAATGAAACCAGGAGGTGGTTCTTTAAAAGATCAAAAATTAATAAACATGTAGCCAGATTCATTAGAAAAAAGAGCAAGCAATAGAACAATCTCAAATAAACAAGATAAGGAGGAACAATAACTGACACAACTGAAATACAAAGGATTTTAAGAGTATTTTATGAAAAATTATATGCCTCCAGTTGGACAACCTATAAGTAATGGATAGATTCCTAGAAACACATAATCTCCCAAAATGAAGTGGGAATTAATAGAAATTTGAGCAGACCAATTACCAGCAATGAAACTGAATCAGCAGGGAGAAAATCCTGAACAAACAAAAGTCCAGGACCAACAGCTTCACAGAATTCTTCCAAAGGTAAAAAATAATAAAAAGGGGCACCTGGGTGGCTGAGTCGGTTAAGCGTCCGACTTTCGCTTAGGTCATGATCTCGCGGTTCGTGGGTTTGAGCCCCGCCTCGGGCTCTGTGCTGACTGAGCCTGTTTCAGAGTCTGTGACTCCCTCTCTCTCTGACCCTCCCCTGCTTACGCTGTCTCTCTCTGTCTCTCTCTCTCTCCTAGAAATAGATAAAACATTATAAAAAAATAAAAAAATAAAAAAAAAAGATAAAAAATAATAATATCTACTCTTCTCAAACTATTCCACAAAATAAGAGGAAGGAAAGCTTCCAAATTCATTCCATGAAGCCAGCTTTAACCTGATACCAAAAGCAGATAACGACACTACAAAAAGAGGCAACCACAGGCTAATATTTCTGATGAACAAAGATCCAAAAATCCATAGCAAAATATTGGCAAGCCAAATCCAACAATATATTAAAAATTCATTCCTTTCGATCACGTGGAATTTTTTCTTGCTGTACAAGTGTCATTCAATATTCACTAATGACTCAAATGAGCAAACAAATAAGAAAGGCAAACAAGTAAACCCAGACTGTTAGCTGTAGAGGACACACTGCTGGCTACCAGATGGGAGGCAGGGAGGGGGATGGGTGGAGTAGGTGAAGAGGATTAGGATTACTCATATATTGATAAGCACTGGGTAATGTATCAAAGCACTGAATCACCATATTGTACGCTTGAAACTAATATAACACTGTATGTTAACTATACTGAAAATTTAAACAACAACAACAACACAACAATCAAAGAGCAGTAACTCAGGACACCAAAATGAATAGTTTGTGGTTTATGTGTTTCTCTTCCTAAATTCAACACTAAAAGCGCCTTGAATAAAGTGACCTCATTGTGAACACTGTGATCTTTTTTCTTCTTATTTTTTAAAATCTAATATTTATTTATTTTTGAGACAAAGAAATCTCTGAGAGAGATAGTGCATGAGCAGGGGAGGGTCAGAGAGAGAGGGAGACACAGAATCTGAAGCAGGCTCCAGGCTCTGAGCCATCAGCACAGAGCCCGATGCAGGGCTTGAATCCATGAACTGTAAAATCATGACCTGAGCCGAAGTCAGATGCTCAACTGACTGAGCCACCCAGGCACTCCATGAACACTGTAGTTTCATGAGTGCAGCATGGTGCTTGGATCTAGGTAGGTGTTAAGTGAGTGTTTGGTGAGTGAGTATGCATTAATGCAATTCGGAATGAGGGGGAATTCTTCAGATGTTTTGGTGTCCTGTGATCTCACTGATGGCGACCGATTCTTCCCTAAAAGTAATGGTGACCTGGTGGTGGTTGACGCTGTTACACAGGCAATCATGGGGAAATCTGGAAAAGCAAATAGGAGAAGGGTTAAAAGAAACCCATGGGCTCAAAATGGTGCCTTGGGCCAGACCAATTTCCCAAACCTTGTTTAACCTAACCCAAGTGCTGTTCCAACCTGCCCCAGAAATGTAAGTCTTTCCCCATCAGTGAGGAATTCTCTGTTCATCACAAGTGAGGTCCTCCCTTACCTGGACCCTCTCCATCCCCTAAGGAGGTGAGATAATTTGCATGATTAGACCTTTGTCCTCCCAATTAAGGGAAAGTGACCTTCAAATCAATCTGCTTGACTTTGTATTTCAGCACAGGCAGTGAGAAGTCAGAGATGTGAATGCAATGAGGTGGGGGAAGGCAGGGAAGGCAGTCCATGGGAAGTGACCGAAGGGCACGAGGAACAGGGTGACAGCAGGGTCCAGGGCTGGAGGCTGGGGAGCCATGAGTTTTCATGGGTTACTGTCTGGATGAGAAGAAAAGGCACGGGAGGTAGGGTCACTTTTCCATGCCACACAAGCCTTGTTCCCCAGCACCTGAGTTAGGGCCTCGGGGAGCAGGATGGAGGCAGGTGACTGGGAGAAGCTCGGGGCCTGAGAAGAGGGTCAGACCCAGAGGGGAAGTGAGAGTCTGAGTAGGTGTCCAGGGTTGAGGGCGGAGCCCATTTGCATTGCTGCAGAGACTCAGGGAAGCTTGTGTGCTGAGAAGGAAGTCAGAACAGAGGAGCCGTGTGTGGGCAGGTTTGTTAGAACAGACGCCAAAGACCCACTTTCTAAGAGAAAGAAAGAACATCTGCAAATAAGATGCTGTTGTTGCAACTGGTGTTGCTCACGGTTCTTGTCCCAGGTGGTGCCAGTGACGATGGTGAGGACTGTGGCCCTGCTCAGTGGGTGCAAAGTGTGCATGTGCACATATGTATACCTGTGTGTGCTCGCATGTGTCCTGTGTGTTTGTGTGGTGCACATGTGTGTCTGCATGTGTGTGTGGGTTTGCAATGTGTGTACATGTGCTCATGTGTCTGCATGTGTGTTTAAGTACGTATGAGCATATGCATATTGGTGCCCTTTTGTGTGTCTCTGTGTGTATCTGCATGTGTGTCCATATGTGCATTTGTGTCTGTGCATGTGGGCACTCAGGGTGTGGGTTCCCCAGGACACACATGGGGAGGGAGGGATGTCAGCCTGGTTTGCTCCTGAGCATCCCTGCCCCAGGGATTGTGCTCTTCTGAACGATGGGCACGAAGCTCGGGGCTCCGGGGCAGCACATGTCTCCTGAGAGCACTATGGCGCCTGCCCTCTGGATTTCTGTGCCCTCCCTGGCACCTTTCTTCTGCCTTCTCTCTCCTTCCAATACCCTCTTCTTCAGTCTATCTGTTCTCTTGGCACAGACTTCCAAGAGCCGGTCTCATTTCGAGTTGTCCTGACCTCATCCTTTTACAACCGTTCCTGGACACAGAATCAGGGCTCAGCTTGGCTGGACGAGCTGCAGACTCATGGCTGGGACAGCAAGACGGGAGCTTTCATTTATCTGCGGCCTTGGTCCAGGGGCAACTTCAGCAACGAGGAGCTGGTGGAACAAGAAAAGACATTTCATACATTCTCCATCAGATTTCCTCTGATATTTCAGGACCATGTCAGTCAATGGCAGCTTGAATGTGAGTTGAGGTTTCTCAGGGCAGGTGGGATGGAGGTGTGTGTATCTCCTGGAATTCTTTCTTCCTCCAGGAAAAGCCTCCACTGGCTTCTGAACCTCTCGACTCCGCATCATAAAACTGACTCATACCTGTGTGTTCAGGAGGCAGAAACCAGGACCCGAATCTGAAAAGCTTCACATCTCCTGTTACTATGCCTCATCTCATTGACCTCAGGCTGTGTTCTTGTATCTCTCACTAGAGTCTTCCATGACCACCCCATTCCCTGGCCTCCAGCCAGACACTCTCCTCTCCCTACTCTGTGACTGATCCTTGAAATGTGCTTTTCTCCCCATTCAGTCCTATCAGCGACATTTGTCTATGTGTTCCCTCTACCCACTGCTCTCCCCTCACCCTTGATGGTTTTATCACAGCTCTCCAGAAGAGCCCTTCTTTGTTCTCTGCCCACATCCTTCCCCTCTCTCCTAAAACATGTGTTCCTTCCTCAGTCATTCACCTTTCTTCTGATTCCAGTGACCACCACTTCCCCTCTGTCTGAGTGTCCACTCAAACCAAACGTTGCTCCATTCCTTCTAATACCCTTAACTTCCCCCTTTGCTTCCTGTCTTGGCTTTCACTCATCCCATTTCACCTCTTTCTGTCTCCATTTCCTGTAACTCACATTCTCTCTTCCCAGATCCCTTTCAGGTACAGATGGCAGGAGGCTGTGATTCCCATTTTGGAGAAGCATCAGTAGGCTTCATGAAGATTGCATACCAAGGATTAGATCTCGTTGAGTTCCAGAACATGTCATGGTGGGCATCTCCAAAGGGAGGAAGGAGGGCTCAGCAGGTCGGCAAACTATTCAATCAGTACCATGTGGTCAACTTAAGAATACAAGCATATATTAATGACCTCTGTCCCCGTTTCCTCTTGGGTCTTCTTGATGCAGGGAAGAAAGATCTGCAGCGACAAGGTCAGTCCTGCTCATCCCTCCAACCTTTCAGTGCACTCATAAGTTTGCACCATTTTCTCAAATTCAGTGGAGAAAGGGTTAAGAGGGAGAAGGGATAATGGAGATAGGTTTTTAAAGTAAGGAAGATGTGTGTTTCTATGCGATGTGAAGATTTTCCCTCTCAGCTGAGAATACCTGTCCTGTCTCTGCAGTGAAGCCCGAGGCCTGGCTGTCCAGCGGCCCCAGTCCTGGCCCTGGCCGTCTGCTGCTGGTGTGCCACGTCTCTGGCTTCCACCCAAAGCCAGTGTGGGTGATGTGGATGCGGGGTGAGCAGGAGCAGCCGGGCACCCGACGAGGTGACATCCTGCCCCAGGCTGATGGGACCTGGTATCTTCAGGTCTCCTTGGATGTGGAAGCCAGAGAGGCGGCCGGCCTGTCTTGCCGAGTGAGACACAGCAGTCTAGGAGGCCAGGACATGGTCCTCTACTGGGGTGAGAAAGCACTGGGGCCCCGCTGGGTCAGGGGGTGGGAGGCCCTGCAGCAGAGCAGGAGAACGAGGTGAAAAATTTGGGATTCTAGGGACTCCTACCATAAAGGACAAAAATTTAGGAACCCATGAAATGGAGAGTATGGTGTGAGGATCTTATGGATGTGGGAGGAAGCAGAGGGTTTGGTGAAGGGTCCATGTCTGAGCAGGGATGGGAGAGAAGAAAGAGGAAAGGTAGTTGGTGAGGCAGAGGGTTACAGGTGTAAAAAGGACCAGGAAGGTGCAGGCCAACCCGGGGTGGATGGGAAGTGACGCTCTCTGTGCACCAAACCCACAGAGCAGCACCGCCCCGTGGGCTGGGTCTTCCTGGCGGTGCTGGTGCCCTTGGTGCTTCTGGCTGGTCTTGCGTTCTGGCTCTGGAAGCACTGGTAAGTTTCTGGAACCACCTTTCTGGTCTTTCCTAAATGTCTCCTCACCTTCCTTTCTGTGTTTAGCCCTCCTCCTCCCAGTGCCCTTCACCCCGGTGTTCTCACCTCCACCTGTTGCAGAGCAATTTCCAACTTGATCTTTCCAGGAAAACACACTAGAAACATCAGTGCACTGACCTACTTTGGAGGAAGATCCAGCAGCCCAGGGGTCAGGATCTACTTAAACCCAGCTCAGTGGTGAGGACTTGCAAGTCTCTGTGTGCAACTTTTGTCTTGGTCTCTGCTCAGTGATGGGTTATCAATGTGAATTAAGTGTTATTTAGTAAGATATCTTGTTCTGACCTGATTCTGGTACTTAAATCTCTAATTCATCTTAGAGTAAAATGAGATCAAGCACCTCCATGGGTCATGGCATCTGGTGTCACTTCCTCAAGTAAGCCCTTCCAGATCCACAAGAGGAAGTGGTTTCTGACTGGTGTGAATTTCCACCACTTTTACCTGCACTGTGGATAACCTACACCTCACTTTTGATACTTTTTTGCCTTGCATTTATGTCCTTTTTCCCTTCTAATTCCAAGTTTCTTGAATGCAAAGTCCATGTCTTTTAAATATTTGTATCCTTGGCAAGGAGTCTCACTTGAATGGAATATGTGCTCAATAAAAATATGTGTTGATGACGAATGGGTCAAGAAGATGTGGTTCATCTCTACACTGGAATACCACATGGCAATGAGAAAGAATGAAATCTGGCCATGTGTGGCAACATGGATGGACCTTGAGGGTGTTATGATGAGCGAAATAAGTCAGGCAGAGACGGACAGATAACATATGTTTGCACATATAGGAGGACTAGGAGGAACCTAACGGAAGACCATGGGGGAGAAGAAGGGGAAAAATAGTGGGGGAGAGGGAGGGAGGCAAACCATGAGAGACTCTTGAATGCTGAGAACAAACTGAGGGCTGATGGGGGTGAGGGAGAGGGGAAGGGGGTGATGGGCATGGAGGAGGGCACTTGTGGGGATGAGCAGTGGGTGTTATATGGAAACCAACTTGACAATAAACTATTAAAAACATGTGTTATATTTATGCCTTGTTGATTCATTACCACTGACCTCAAAGGCTGACAGCTCTGCATCGTGAGCCTGAGCAAGAGTTACCTGCACAGGCGTTTTGTCAGTGAAGCACATCGCACCTTCTTGTGCTTAGGAACACCAGTCAGCCCTGCAGCTCTGGCTTCAGGCCCTTTTTAAATCTTGAAATCACCAAGAGAGTACATGTAACTGTAGAAAATGTGGCACCAAATAGACTATGAAAAAGACACTTATTTACAGTTTGGGAATTAACCTGGAAAGGCAGAGCAGCAACTGGTTCAGTCTCATCAGGATCCATGTGATGGGTGACACATGCAGCTCACTCTTCCTGCCAATATGAACAGCAGGGAGCTGATGTGTTTGGGGGTTATGAATCAATGTCAGTAGGTAGGTCCATTAGCACACGCAGCTTCTGTGAATAATGAAGATGGACGCTCTGTGCTTGATCACTAAAAGATTTGACCTAAGCAAACCAGAAACTATGAGCTTTATTCCAAAAGAAAAAAAGAAGAGGAAAGAAATAAATAGAAAAGAATAGAGGGGCACCTGGGTGGCTCAGTCGGTTAAGCGTCCGACTCTGAGTTTCAGCTTATCATAATGGTTTCATCATTTCGTGAGTTTGCGCCCACTTCAGACTCTGTGCTGATAGTGCAGAGCCTGCTTAGCATTCTCTCTCTCCCTCTCTCTCTCTCTTCTCCCCCTCTCATGATGTTTCAAAATAAAGAAATAAAACTTTAAAAAATTAAAAAGAAAAGAAAAATAGAGGAAAACAAGTAAACAAACCAAAAGAAACAGTTGGCTGTAGGCTCCTGGGACTGGCGGCCGGAGGAGAGGCTGCCTGCTTGGCTCAGTGTCTGTCTTCCTCCACTAGATAAGCAGTTGCGGGCACAGAGGGGCGGCATTTGGGGCAAGCGGGCCCTGTCTACACTGGGGGCCACTGTGCTGCTCTCCGAAGTTCCACTGCGTTCATGTTGGGGAGAAGAATGGCGGCACCCCAATTTCTCCTCCCCCGACTGGGTGTCCCACACCACGTTGTTCAGGTGGCCCTCACAGAGTACAGTCATTTTGCCCAGCTCCCCAGGTCTCCTGTGCCTTCTAGGGTTCCCACGGCCGTCTGTGTGCTTACCTGGGGGTGAGGAGGAAGTGGCTCCTGCCATCTCCTTTATTCCTGGAGGAGTCACCCGTCTCTGTCCCTGTGGGACATGCTCTGAGATTAGTAAATACGTCTCCCTCCCAGATGCCCCAGGTGTATTTCCACTCCAGCTTCTATGCTCTAACTCTGTGGAGCTGTTTGTAGTGCCATTTCCTTAAGAGAAGGGGCACTCAGTTTCCTCTTGACCCGCTTCTCCCCCCGACCCCGCCGCCTCGCCCCGCTGTCCCAGAACTGATCCTGCTGACTTTTTATGTTCCAAGTGTTAAGCCCCACAAAGTGCAAGAACTCCAGAAATTATGCCCCTCTGGTTTTCAAAGTCAAATGATTGGGAATTTTTCTTCCCCATGTTGGCTCCAGGATGAGTCTGTTTCTATCTTTTATCAGTGCCTCTGCATCCATTCTGCCTGCGGACTCTAGACATCCCGTGTGTCCCTTGGATTCCCTACCTCGTCTCCACCTATCCTACCCTGTTCAGTATAACCTCCGTGGACAGTTAGTTCTGCCGCTCTTCGAGTCATTTTCTAGGCTCCTTAAACCGACACGGGTGTTATCTAGTTGGGAAGAAGTGATCTCAGGGTCCTCCAGAGTGCCATTTTCCCTAAAACTGCATATGCTGAGTTTTATTGTAATGAACAGACTCTACCCAACAGCATGACTGCTTACAACAATATTTTCTTCTTTTTGTTAGTTTATTTATCTTATTTTGAGAGAGGCAGAGACTGTAGGCAGGGAAGGAGCAGACGGAGAGAGGGAAAGAGAGAGAATTCCAAGCAGGCTCAATTCCGAGCAGGGCTCGAACTGAAATAATATTTTTTAAAGTGGTGGCTCTTAACTGGTACTTGCCCAAGTAGAATTATGACTTCATTGGTGATTTTAAGGTGTTAGATATACATCCCTTTTGTCAAGGATCCTTAATATGTAGGACAAGGCAGACAAGTGATAGGTGCTCAGTGAGTATTTTTGAATGATTGAATAATTAGGTCCTGGCATACAATTATTCTTAAAAAGTATGGGGGTACCCGGGTGGCTCAGCTGGTTGGGAGTCTGACTTCGGCTCAGGACATGATTTCATGGTCTGTGAGTTCGAGCCCCACTTAGGGCTCTGTGTTGATGGCTCAGAGCCTGGAGCCTGCTTCAGATTGTGTCTCCCTCTCTCTCTGCTCCTACCCCACTCATGCTCTGTCTCTGTCTCTCTCTCTTAAAAAAATATGGAAGTTTTCAATGTAAATTTTTTTTAGTATCAGAAAGGATAAGTTATAATCTTGTTTGAGGAAATGAGAATCTTACACAATTTTCTTTAGAATAAGCCATATGCTAATAATCATGAAGTTCACCCAGAAGGTCCTACTGTAAATCTCCTATTACTTGTATTAAGAAACTATGAGAATTTGTAACCCATGGAGTTAATAGTGTTCTGGAATCATGTTTCCAGATTCTTTTCTTAGTATTCCTCTTAGAATGTTCCATGCTTGTCTTATCATGAACTGGTCTGTGGTAGACATGCTGAACCACTTTCACGGTGTTCTAGAGTGTTTACAGGTTCTTGAATGTTTGTTTGTGCTTGGTATCATCTGGATAATGTGTTTGGGCCATGTGTCTTGTTATTTCTTGGTTGATCAGTAAACAGATATAATCTCAGGCTAATTTAAGGAAGAACATAGATTTGGGGAATGTTTTGATTGTAACATTGAGAAAACTCCATTGAAAAAACTCCACTCCTTTTTTTATTATTTTTTTAGATTTTTATAGTTGATTGTCAAGTCAGTTTCCATATAACACCCAATGCTCCTCCCCACAAGTGCCCTCCTCCATATCCATCACCCCCCTTCCCCTATTCCCCACCCCCATGATCCCTCAGTTTGTTCTCACTATTCAGGAGTCTCTCATGGTTTGCCTTTATCCCTCTCCTCAACTATTTTTTCCCCTTCTCCTCCCCCATGGTTCTCTGTTAAGTTCCTCCTAACCCTCCTATACGTGCAAACATATGGCATCTGTCCTTCTCTGCCTAAGTTATTTCACTCAGCATAACACCCTTGAGTTCCATCCTTACATTCATTGCTACAAATGGCCAGATTTCACTCTTTCTCATTATCATGTAGTATTCCATTGTATAGATAAACCACATTTTCTTGATCTGTTCATCAGTTGATGGACATTTAGGCTCTTTCCATGATTTGGCTATTGTTAAAAGTGTTGCTATGAAAAAACCCACACACCTAAGACTCAAGACTTCGAAAAGCTGGATGATCAAAATCACTTCTTCTTCTTCTTCCTTTTTTTTTTACTTTATTCACAAATGAAATTATTTTATTAATAGAAAGTTTTGAAGAGCCAAGAAGAAAGCTACTAGCACTCACAAGTGCTCAAGACATAAGGTTAATATACACAGGTCAATTATGTTTCTATACAACGGGATGAACAATTAGAAAAAATTAGAAAACAAAGAAAAGAAAATTAGAAATGTGTTTCTAGCCCATTTTGATCTCAGGCTATAAACATGGATGAACCTTGAGGGTGTTATGCTGAGCGAAAAAAGTCAGGCAGAAAAGGACAAATATCATAGTTTGCACGTATAGGAGGATTAGGAGGAATCTAATGGAAGACCATGGGGGAGAAGAAGGGGAGAAATGGTGGAGGAAAGGGAGAGAGGCAAACCATGAGAGACTCTTGAATGCTGAGAACAAACTGAGGACTCATGGGTGTGGGGGGAGAGGGGGAGATGAGCATGGAGGAGGGCACTTGTGGAGATGAGCACTGGGTGTTATATGGAAACCAACTTGACAATAAACTATTTGTAAAAAAAAAAATTGTGTTTACAGCAATCAATTCTTGAATCCATTATCATGAGGGGGAATAAAGCAAGTCGACTGGCCGCAATGTGCCCTCTCTCACCCCCAGGTGGGATGTGTATGATATTCCTTGGGCACTCCTGGTTGCCCAAGAACAAAGGAAAAGGGGGAAAACAAATGGTTGACTGATAGAGATCACAGTCCTGCAAGACATGAGTCTCCATTAGTTTGCAAATATATAATCAGTCTCTCCACAGGGTCCACACCAGCTCTTCCTGCCCAGGATCCTGTCCCTTTCCCTTAATAAAATCACCTTTTTGCACCAAAGATGTCTTCAAGAATTCTTTCTTGGCCATTGGCTCTGAACCTCAACAACAGCACACCATAACCCCCACAACATCATCACATTACAGAGCTGAGTATCAGGGGAGCTTGTTAACCCCAACCTGTGAAAATACAGATGCCTCCAAGGATATGGCATGCAAACACTTGCTTACATAGGACAGATGGCAGAGGCTCTATAAACCAGAAAGAATAATTCAGCTACAACTGTTAACAAATGCCTGAAGGCTAGCACGAGGCACAGAAATTTACTATATCTCTAGGCGTTTTCCATCGACCTGACCAGGGGCTCCTGATAGGCTGAAGTCCAGGATACACACCAGAGAACTGCTTTCTGGTAGTACAAGCTTGAGGACTCAGAGCAGCTCCCTCCTGTGAAGGGCAGGAAGGCCACGCAGAAAGGAACCTTGCCTGGGTGTGGGAGGGGCAGAGAGCCCCACTGCCTCAGGGCTCAGGGAGCCACACTGCAACTGGAGGGAAGGGCCAGTGCGGGAAGGACAGGAACACGCCTTATCCCAGACTAAGAGGCTCCAGCTGCTGAGGGAAAGGGGGGAACACTCAGAAGGGCCCAGTCCCAAAGTTGAAACACAAAGCACCTGGCTGAGGAGGAGACTAGAGCAGAGCAGAGGTAGTGCCGCCCTCCACACCCCCCACCCGTCCCGTTTTGTCCCAAGCATGCAGCCCGCAGGGTACCAAGAGCAGCTCCTGCTGGTGGAGGATGAAGATACATCCCCTTGAGCCACATCCTGGTAGAAAAAGAAAATCACAGACCCAAAATGACGTCATAAATGGAGTTTCCACACTGGGGCTTCATACCTAGGTGAACGAATTTCAACCTCTCCAGAAACGTAGCCTTAACCAGTTGTCACCAGTAAATTTTTCTCTCCATAGAGTTAACGAGTCTGTCACCTGGTTTCCCTCCAGCCCCTAAAGGCAGATGAGGTCATGTGCATGATAAGACCCCTTGCTCTTCCCCCAAGAAGGCCTGACTCCTGGAACAACTGTTCTCATTTGTTACGAACCCCTGGCCCCACACTCCCTGTATAAAAACCTTGCATTTGTACAACTTCTCAGCATGCCCACCTGCATGCCAGATGTGGTGATGCTTGATTCATGGATCATTTAATAAAGCAATTATTGCTCAAATTTATGAGGTTAAAATTTCTCATTTCACAGTTCTAAAGTTTGCATCTGCATGATTAAATGTAGCTCAGAGGATGAGATTATTCATTATATCTTAAATATCTGGACACACACCAGCTTCTCATACCTTTTGGAACCACTCTTAGAGAATATGTTTACCATACATATAGGAAAAGCTAAGTAAATGAATAAATGAATGATAGAATGTCTGAATGAAGAATAAATGAATGAATAGATGTATTATGTTGGGGAGAAATTCATGGAAAATTTCCTGCATTTTGAGTATTTAATGTCATTGTCATGACTTTCCTGGTTCATAAAGGCTGGTGCATCTTCTCCTTTCACCCTTTGGAAAAACCCTGGGGTAATGTTTACAAGCTACTTATGCAGAAGCAGAATGAGCCTTTGATTCCTGACCAGTGGTTTGTTAGAAATTCATGAAAATACCCAGGATAGGGATTGAGCCAGATGTCAGGGTTAACAAGCCAGATGGGGTAAGAGTGTGAGAGATGAGACTACATGAAGAAAAAGGCAATCATCAAAGGAAGAAATAGAGGAATATTTTCAAGAATCGAGGGAAAGGAAGAGGGAAGTAAGGAGCTTAACCCAAGGAGGTCCACAACACAATACCTATTTATTGAAATGGCAAAGTAGTGATAAAGGTGACTTTAAAAATTCTTTTTAATGTTTCATTTATTTTTGAGAGTGAGAGAGACACAGTGTGAGCAGTGGAGGGTCAGAGAGAGAGGGAGACACAGAATCAGAAGCAAGCTCTGAGCTGTCAGCACAGAGCCCGATGTGGGGCTCGAACCTATGAACCATGAAATCATGACCTGAACCGAAGTAGGACGGTTAATTAACTGCGCCACCCAGACGCCCCGTAAAGGTGACTTTTAAAAGTAGCGAGAGAAAAGAGGACACTTATGCACAGGGGAGGCCATAAGGCTGTCAGTTGGTTTTTCTGCAGAAACTGTGCAGACCAGAAGAGAGTGACAAGACATACTTGAGTTCCGAAAGGACAAAAATCAGCAGCCAAGATTCCTGTACCCAGCAACACTACCATTCGGGATAGAAGGACAGATAAAGAGTTTCCCAGGCAAACAAAAACTTAAGGAACTAATGACCACTAAACCAACCCTACAAGAAATGTTAAAGAAGGTTTTAAATTTTTTTTAAATGTTTTATTTATTTCTAGGAGAGAGAGAGACAGCGTGAGCATGCGAAGGTCAGAGAGAGAGGGAGTCACAGACTGAAACAGGCTCCAGGCTCTGAGCTGGCAGTCAGCACAGAGCCTGACGCGGGGCTCGAACCCCGGAACCGCGAGATCATGACCTAAGCAAAAGTCGGATGCTTAACCGACTAGGCCACCCAGGCGCCCCTAAAGAAGGTTTTAGTGGAAGGGAAAGGAAAGACTAAAAGGAAAAGAAGCACAAAAGCAGCAAAAATAAGTATATCATAAAAAACAGTCAAGGTACTCAAAAAATAAAAGCATATTAAGTATGACTTCATATACCTAAAAGGGAGGCAGGGGAGAAAAATAAAGAATGAATTCAAAATTATGTGACCAATAAGTTCATGTTCAGTGTATATACAGAACCTGTAATAACAAAGTGAATGATGTCTGCTCATGCCAGGGTCTTGATGATCCCATTTTGTTCCTTCTACCTGCTGTAGTTCCTTCTCTTGCTCCTCCTTTTCCTTGCTCTTTCCTCTTCTTGGAATTTTCCTGTAATTCCTTTTTGTCAAGTGTCTGTCTACAGATGGATGAATAAAGAAAAAGTGATATATACATACAATGGGATATTATTTAGCCTCAAAAAAAGAACTATGGTCTTTATGATAACATGGCTGAAACTTGAAGATATTATGCTAAGTGAAACAAGATAGTCCCAGAGAGACAAACACTGTGTGATTTAAATAATATGAGTTATCTCAAATAATGGAACTCATAGAAGCAGAGAGTAGCAGTTGCCAGAGGGTTGATTGTGGGTAATTGGGAAGTTGTTATTCAAAAGATAGAAAGTTTCAGTTATGTTAGCTGAATAAGTTCTAGAGATGTCCTGTAAAACATAGTGCCTATAGGTAATAAAACCATATTGTGTGCTACAAGATTTGTTAAGAGAGTAAATTTCTGTTAAGTCCTCTTACCACAATACATATGAAACAAAATAAAGGGCCATAAGGAAATTCATCAGCCTTTTGGAATTGTTTATTATCTTGGTTGTAGTGATATCATAAATGTTTCCTGTGTCTGAAGTCATCAAATTGTACATGTTCAGTTTGTATAGTTTTCTATATATTAGTTTCACCTCAGTGTAGCTGTTAAATTAATAGTAGGTATGCAAACAATAAAGGGAAAAGAATCTAAGTATATCATGAAGGAAACCTAAGTAACCATGAGAGAAAAGAGAAAGAGGAGAAAGGAACAGAGAATACCAAAACAACCATGTAACAAGTAAAAAAATGGCAATAAGTCATACCTATCAGCCAAAGCATTGAATGCAAGTGTAACAAATGCTCTAATCAAAAGACATACTGTGATAAGATGGATAAAAAAAAGCAAGTCTTATCTCTATGCTGCCTATAAGAGACTCATTTCAGACATAAAGACACATGAAAATTCGAAGTGAAGTGGTGAAGAGGCATATATGAAGCAAATGGATGTGAAATGAAAGCTAGGGTGGCAATACTTGTATCAGCCAAAATAGACTTTAAAAGAAAGACTGTACCAAAGAGAAGAAAGACACTATATAAAAATAAATGGATCAATCTAACAAGAAGATATAATAATTGTAAATATGTATGCACCCTACAAGGAAGGACCCAAATATATAAAGCAGCTAATAAGAAAAATAAAGGAAGAAACTGATAGTAACACAATAGTAGGGGGTTTTAAGAACGCACTTACATTGATAGACAGAATATCCAAGCAGAAAATCAACAATGAAACACTAGCTGTGAATGACATTGAGCCAAAGAGATTTAAGTACAAGAAATGGATAGATTCCTAGAAATGCATAACTTCCCAAAAACAAAGTGGGAAGAAATAGAAAATTTGAACAGACCAATTGCCCACAATGAAACTGATCAGTACGGACAAAATTCCTGACAAAAAAAGTTCAGAAGCAGAAATCTTCACAGGAGAATTCTACCAAAAATTCAAAGAATAAATAATACCTATTCTTCTCAAACAATCCCACAAAATAGGAGAGGAAAGGAAAGCTTCCAAATTCATTCTAGGAGGTCAGTGTTACCCTGATACCACAAGCACACAAAGACACTACAAAAAGACAGGACAGCAGGCCAATGCTTCTGATGAACAAAGATGCAAAAATTCTCAACAAACATCAGCAGGCTAGATGATTTAAAAAAAAATCATTCATCATGACAAAGTGGAATTTATTCCTGAGAATCAAGTATCATTCAATATTTTCAAATCAATCAATGTGATATATATTACATCAATGAGAGAAAGGATTAAAACTATGATCATTTCAATAGATGCAAAAAAATAATCTGACATAGTACATTCATTGATGATAAAATACCCTAACAAAATAGATTTAGAAACATAACTCAATATAATAAAGTTCATATATATTTTTTAAAAACACAGCTATCATCATTCTTTTTTTTTTTTTAAGATTTCTCTTTTTATTTATTTATTTATTTATTTTTACAAATAGTTTATTGTCAAATTAGTTTCCACATAACACCCAGTGCTCATCCCCACAAGTGCCCTCCTCCATGCCCACCCCTCCTCCCCCCCACATCCACCAGTCCTCAGTTTTTGTCAGCATTCAAGAGTCTCTCATGGTTTGCCTCTCTCCCTTTCCCCCACCATTTCCGCCCTTCTTCTCCCCCTTGGTCCTCCGTTAAGTTCCTCCTAATCCTCCTATACGTGCACACATATGATATTTGTCCTTCTCTGCCTGACTTATTTCGCTCAGCATAACACCCTCAAGGTCCATCCATGTTGCTACACATGGCCAGATTTCATTGTTTCTCATTGCCATGTAGTATTCCATGGTATAGATAAACCACATCTTCTTGATCCATTCATCTGTTGATGGACACTTAGGCTCTTTCCAGGTTTTAGCTATTGTGGAGAGTGCTGCTATGAACATTGGGGTACATGTGCTCCTATGCATTAACATTTCTGTATCCCTTGGGTAAATATCATCATTCTTAATAGTGAAAAATTGGAAGGATTTCCCCAAAAGTCAGAAAGCACTAAAAATAGTAACATATCCAGGAACACACTTAACCAAAGGGAAAGACTTGTATTCTGAAAACTATAAAACATTGCTTACAACTGTGGAAGGTGACAAAAAGAAATGGAAAGACATTCCATGCTGATGAGCTGGAAGAACCAATATTGTTAACATGTGCATACTATACTATCCAAAGCAATCTACAGATTTAATGCAATGCCCATCAAAATACCAACAGCCTTTTTTTTTTATGTTTTATTTATTTCTAGGAGAGAGAGAGAGAGAGACAGCGTGAGCAGAGGAGGGTCAGAGAGAGAGGGAGTCGCAGACTGAAACAGGCTCCAGGCTCTGAGCTGTCAGCACAGAGCCCGACGCGGGGCTCGAACCTATGAACCGCAAGATCATGACCTAAGCAAAAGTCGGACGCTTAACCGACTAAGCCACCCAGACAGCCTTTTTATTCTCAGAACTAGAGCAAACATTCATAAATTTTATGGAACCACAAAGGATTCTGAAGGGCCAAAGCAATCTTGAAAACGCGAAACAAAGCTGGAGTTATCACTATTCCAAATTTCAAGTTACACTACAAAGCTGTAGTAATCAAAACATATGGCACAGGCACAAAAGTAGACACAGAACAATGGGAGAGAGCAGAGAGCCCAGGAATAAAACCAGGATTTTATGCTCAGTTAATCTTTGACAAAGGACGCTAGAATATTCGATGGGAAATAGAAAGTCTCTTTAAGAATAGTGATTGGGAAACTGGGCAGGGGGGCGCCTGGGTGGCTTAGTCGGTTAAGCGTCTGACTTTCGCTTAGGTCATGATCTCGCGGTTCGTGGGTTCGAGCCCCGCGTCGGGCTCTGTGCTGACTGCCAGCTCAGAGCCTGGAGCCTGTTTCAGTCTGTGACTCCCTCTCTGACCCTCCCTGCTCACGCTGTCTCTCTCTCTCTTCTAGAAATAAATAAAAATATTAAAAAAAAAAAAAGGGAAACTGGGCAGGAACATGTAAAAGAAAGAAACTGGACCACTTTCTTATATCATATACAAAAGTAAACTCAAAGTCGACTAAGGACCCAAATGTGAAAATTAAAATAATAAAAATCCTAGAAAAGAGCACAGGCAATAAGGTCTCTGACATCAACCTCAGCAATATTTTTCTAGAAATGGCTCCCGAGGCAAGGGAAATAAAAGCAAAAATTAAATATTAAGACTACATCTAAACAAAAACTTCTGCACAGCAAAGGAAACAATCAAGAAAATTAGAAGACAATGTACTGATGTTAGTTGATATTTGCTAATAACATATCCAGCAAAGGGTTAGTATCCACAATATACAGGGAACTTATACAATTCAACACCAATAAAACAAATAATCTGATTTAAAAATGGGCTGGAGACATGAATAGACACTTCTTCAGAGAAGACATCCGGATGGCCAACAGACACCTGGAATGATGCTCAACATCACTGATATCAGGGAAATGCAAATCAAATGCACAAAACCACCTCACATCTGTCAGAGTGGCTAAATTCGAACACACAAGAAATAAGTGTAGGGAAAGGACGCTTTACCCTGCTGGTAGAAATGGAGACTGGTATAGCCATGTGGGAACAGTATGGAGGTTCCTCGAAAATTAAAAACAGAATTATCATATGATCCAATAATTCCACTACTGGATATTTATCCAAGTAATACAAAAACCAGCAATTTGAAAAGGTACATGCACCTCTATGTTTATTGCAGCATTATTTACATTAGCCAAATTATGGAAGCACCCCAGTGTCCATGGATAGATGAAACAAGAAAAAAAGTTGTGGTATGTATGATTAATGGGATGTTACTCAGCCATAAAAAGTACTGAAATATTGCAATTTGCAATGGTGTCGAAAACATAGAGGGTATTATACTAAGTGACAGAAGTTAGAGAAAGACAAATATATTGTTTCACTCATGTGTGGAATTTAAGAAACAAAACAAATGAACAAAGAATAAAGAGAGATAAAGAGAAAACCAGACTGTTAACTACAGAGAACGCACTGCTGATTACTAGGGGGGGGATGGGTGGGGAGATGAGTAAAGTAAGGGATTGGGATTACCCTTATATTGATGAGCACTGAGTAATGTGTAGAATTTCTTAGTCACTGTATTGTAGACCTGAAACTAATATAACACTGTATGTTTACTATACTGGAATTAAACAAACAAACAAAGGAACACTGACACTAATGACTTGGGCTTAGGATGAGTCACAGAAGGAGGTCCACAGGGAGTGACCCAAGGGCAGGAGGGACAGGGTGACAGCAGAGTCCAGGGCTGGGGGCTGGGGATTCATGTGTTTTCATGGGTTACTGTCTGGATGAGAAGAAAAGGCACGGGAGGTAGGGTCACTTTTCCATGCCACACAAGCCTTGTTCCCCAGCACCTGAGTTAGGGCCTCGGGGAGCAGGATGGAGGCAGGTGACTGGGAGAAGCTGGGGGCCTGAGAAGAGGGTCAGACCCGGAGGGGAAGTGAGAGTCTGAGTAGGTGTCCAGGGTTGAGGGCGGAGCCCATTTGCATTGCTGCAGAGACTCAGGGAAGCTTGTGTGCTGAGAAGGAAGTCAGAAGAGAGGAGCCGTGTGGGGGGAGGTTTGTTAGAACAGACGCCAAAGACCCACTTTCTGAGAGAAAGAAAGAACATCTGCAAATAAGATGCTGTTTCTGCTACTGGTGTTGCTCACGGTTCTTGTCCCACATGGTGACAGTGGCGATGCTGAGGACTATGGGCGTGCCCTGTGGAGGCACATGTGTCTCTGTGTGTGCTTGTATGTGTGCATGCACACACGTGTGTGCAAATGTGTGCACGTGTGTGCATGTTCTTGTGTTCTGTATGTGTTTAAGTCTGTATGAGTATGAGTGCATAGATGCCTATGTATGCATCTCTGTGTATGTCTCTGTGAGTGTACATGTGCTTCTGAGTCTGCGTGTGTGTAAATATATATGACTATGTGTGTACAGTGCCTGTATATGTCTCTGTTTGTCTCCATGTGTGCACATGTGTGTTCTTGGACATCTGTGTTTGTATATCTGTGTATGAGTGTAACTCTGAATGTTTGTGTGTATGCATATGTGCATTTGTGTCTGTGCATGTGGGCACTCAGGGTGTGGGTTTCCCAGTACATACCTGGGGAATGAGGGATGTCAGGCAAATTCCTTCCTGAGCATCCCTGCCCCCAGGGCCTTGTGCTCTTCTGAACAATGAGTACGAAGCTCAGGGCTCTGGGGCAGCACATGTCTCCAGAGGGAACTATGACTCCCTGTTCTCCAGATTTTGGTGTCCTTCCCTGAGACCTTTTTCTGCATCATCTCTCTTTCCTAATGCCCTCCTCTTCTTCAGTCTATCTCTTCTTCTGCCACAGACTTCCAGGACCCAATCATTTTTGAACCATCATGACAACATCTTTTACAACCATTCCTGGACACAAAATCTGGACTCTGCTTTGCCAGATGAACTGCAGACCCATGGCTGGGACAGCAAGAAAGACATTTTCATGTACAAGAGGCCTTGGTCCAAGGGAACTTTCAACGAGAAGGAGCTGAGAGAACAGGAAAGGACATTACAGATATTCTCCATTATTTTTCCTTTGATATTTTAGGACCGCTGACCACTCCAGTCAGTCCAGTGGTCCCTGAAGGACGGACAGTGTAAGTGAGAGACTGAGAGAGTCCTGAGAGTCTTTCTGATCATCAGGCAGGCATCTCTGCACTGACTGAGTCTCAGCTTTATTTATGGTTAAGTGTATGGGGAACAGCACAGAAGTGGCATTTGCCTTAGACAATGATTTTTGATGACAAATTTCTTTGATATGTAAAAACTTCTCAGAACATAGATTTGTAGAAGAGTCATGCATAACCTTTATCAATAGTGATTGAGGTAGGTGATTTAGATGCTTATCCTATGGGGAAAGAAGGTATCTTTAGCATTCAAATACAAGACAATATTTTTAGCACAGCAAAGGCAAAAGTTAGTTCTCTGTGAGCAGGAGTCAATAGCCTGTTTGCTTAAGTGGAAGTATAAGAAAAACAGGATCCTCAAGAAACATAATGTTTGTTCCCATAATCACAAAAGAAGAAGTTCCTACAATAGGTTCCTTCACAAGGTGCAGTCAGCATATCGGGGCCAGAATAAGTCACTTGATACCAATCAACAAGGAATTTAGGGAGTTGGTGCTCAAGCAGAAACAATCGAGTGGGGGTAGATATCAGTCATCATCTGACGGCAGGAGACTTCGCAAACCTGCCTTAACCTCAAAAGGAGTTTTGTGAGTTCAGAATGGCTCCCAACAGACCATGTCAGTCAATGGGAGCTTGAATGTGAGTTCAGAGCCATTAGAGCAGGTGGGATGGACGTGGCAGATGTGTGTGTCTCCTTGAGTTCCTTCTTCCTCCAGGAAGGAGCCTCCACTGGCTTCTGAACCTCATGCCTCCCCATTGTAAAACTGAATTCCACACGTGTTTAGGGAACCCAGACCCCAATTCTTGAAAACCTTCATGTCTTATGCTACTTCCCATCGTCTCATTGACCATAGGCTGTGCTCTCATGTCTCCGTTGGTATCCCCCATAATCACCCCCTTTCCTGGCCTCCAGCCAGGCACCCACCCCTCCCTCACTCAGGAACTGATCCTTGAAATGTGCTTTTCTCCCCATCCAGACTCCTCAGCAAATCTATGTGTTCCCTGTACCCACTGCTCTCCCCTCACCCTAGGTGATTTTATCCCAGCTCTCCCACGAAACTCTTCCCTGTTCTCTGTCCACACGCTTCCAGTCTCTCTTCCTACATTGTGCCTTCCTCATTCATTCACCTCTTCCTCTGCCTCCAGCAACCACCCCATCTTCTGATTCTCCACCTACACCAAACTTTGCTCCATTACCTCCAATACACTCAATTTCTCCCTCTGTTTCCTCTGCCTTTGGCTTATACTCACCTCATTTCATTTCCTTCTTTCCCCCTTTCCTGTAACATATAGCCTCTCTTCCCAGATCCCTTCCAGGTACAGATGGCTAAAGGCTGTGGGCTACATGTTGGGAACTATCAGTAGGTTTCATGCAGATTGCATATGAAGGATCAGATTTTGTGAGCTTGCAGAACACGTCATGGTGGCCATCTCCATGAACCCCAAGGAGGGTTCAGCAAGTCTGCAAACTACTCAATCAGTACCATGCGGTCAACTTAAGAATACAAGCACATATTATTGACATCTGCCCCCGTTTCCTCTTGGGTCTTCTTGATGCAGGGAAGGCATATCTCCAACGACATGGTCAGTCCTCCTCCCTCCCTCCAAGCATTCTCTAATTCGCACTCATAAGTTTGCAACATTTCCTCAAATTCAGGGTGAAAAAGGTCCAAGAGGGACAGGGGACGATGGTGATAGGTTTCTAGGGGCCGAAAGATGTGTGTATCTTAACTGATGTGAAGATCTTCCCTCTCAGTCTGAGAATACCTGTCCTGTCTCTGCAGTGAGGCCAGAGGCCTGGCTGTTCACTGGCCCCAGTCCCGGCCCTGGCCGTCTGCTGCTGGTGTGCCACGTCTCTGGCTTCCACCCAAAGCCAGTGTGGGTGATGTGGATGCGGGGTGAGCAGGAGCAGCCGGGCACCGACAAGGTGATGTCGTGCCTGATGCTGATGGGACCTGGTATCTTCATATGTCCTTGGATGTGGAAGCCAGAGAGAGAGATGGCCTGTCTTGCCAAGTGAGACACAGAAGTCTAGGAGGCCAGGATATTGTTCTCTACTGGGGTGAGAAAGGGTGGGAGCCCCTCTGGGAAAGAGGGCAACATGTCCTCAGAGCCAGAAAGCCTGATGAAAAACTTGGGATTCTAGGACTCCAGACTAAAAAGCACTTATATTTAGAAACCCAAGAAGTGGGGAGCTGAGTGTGAGTATCCTGTAGATGTGGGAAGAAGTAGAGCTTGGGTGGAGGGTCTATCTCTGAGCAGGGATGGGAAACAAGAAGGAGGAAGGGTGGTTGGTGAAGAAGAGGGTAACTGGAGCAAACAGGAACAGAAAGGTGCAGGTCAACCCAAGGAGAATGAGAAATGACACTCTGTGCACCAAACCCACAGAGCAGCATCGCCCCATAGGCTTGGTCTTCCTGGCGGTGATGGTGACCCTGGTGCTTCTCGTACGGCTTGCGTTATGGCTCTGGAAGCGCTGGTAAGTCTCCGGAGCCACGTTTCTGCACTTTCCAAAGCGTCTCCCCACTTTCCTGTCTGTCCTCAGCCCTCCTCCTCCCAGTGCCCTTCCTTCTGCAGTCCTTACCTCTACACACTGCAGAGCAATTTCCAATCTCTTCCTCCTAGGAAATCATACTGGAGATCTCAGTGCACTGACCTCCATTTAGAGTGAGATCCCAGCAACCCAGGACCAGGACATCCCTAAACCCAGCTCAGTGGTGATGGACTTGCAAGTCTCTCTGTGCAACTTCTGTCTCTCCTTTCTGCTCCCTGACCAGTTATCAAGATGACTTGAGTGTAATGTAGCGGGATTTGTTGTTATGACCTGATTCTGGGATTTAAATCTCAAAATGATCTCAGAGTAAAATGAAGTCCCAGCAACCTCCAGGAGTCACAGGCATCAGATGTCACTTGCTCCAGTGAGCCCTCCCTTATTTACAACTGGAAGCAGTCTTTGCTTGGTGAGAATTAGCACCGCATTTTCCTACATTTGGCAAATTCCTGACCCCCAGCCTTTGTTGTCAACAGTCCTGTCTAATTCTTAGGATTTTAAAGATGACTGGATCAAGAAGATGTGGTTTATCGATACCATGGAATACTACATGGCAATGAGAAACAATGAAATCTGGCCATGTGTAGCAACATGGATGGACCTTGAGGGTGTTATGCTGAGCGAAATAAGTCAGGCAGAGAAAGACAAATATCATATGTGTGCACGTATAGGAGGATTAGGAGGAGCTTAGCAGAGGACCAATGGAGAGAAGAAGGGCGGAAATGGTGGGGAAAGGGGGAGAGGCAAACCATGAGAGACTCTTGAATGCTGACAAAAACTGAGGACTGATGGATGTGGGGAGGAGGGAGGGATGGGCATGGAGGAGGGCACTTGTGGGGATGCGCACTGGGTGTTATGTGGAAACTAATTTGACAATAAACTATTTGTAAAAAAACAAAAAAACAAAAAAACAAGATGAAGCTCATGGCTTTTTAATATTTGTATCCTTGGCAGGGAGTCCCACTGCATGGAATATGTCTGCAATAAATACCTGTGTTGAATTTATGCCAATGTCATAGGTTTCTCTTTTTCTTTTGCCTCATGACAGGTTGGTAATAGTTGAGATGTTTGCACATGTGGACACTTCAGGAAAGTAACGTTGAGATAAGAGACATGGAGAAGGTGAAAAATATTGGGAGAGCGAGAAAATATCATGGGACGTCACCAAACTTCTCTCCTAAATTAGACTCATTAGCTAGTTCTCCAGAGTTCATTCCACCTGTCGCAAGGGCACCTTGTGTTTTTTGGTTGGTTGACTCCTCCCTCATGTATAGCCCTGGGTTCTAATCAGTCTGAGTTCCTCAGGAGAAACATCTTTGACAATGTGACAGGATGAAGGATGGACAGTTAATCTCCAGTTCAGGCCAATCATCAGACAACTGTCACTTGTCTTTGCCCAGAGTGATGGTTAGGGGCCAAACACCTGCTCAGTCACAGGCATTCTGATTCTTGTGTTCAATGGCAGGGAAAGAGATGGTCTCTCTTGTCATGGATGATAACGTCGGGGTATGAAGCCTAAACAACTACAATCCATTTCTCAGCAACAACAGAGCATCAAGACTTAAGATGACACTGGCATATAAGAAAACAGAGAAATTGCACAGCTGATGTTTTCCAAGAGGGTAGATCCAAAGTGCTCTCACACAAGAATAAGAGGAAAGGAAAATAAAGAGGAAGGAGAGGATTCAGATGTGAGGTGGGGAGGTAGTGTGATTGTGGACATCACATCACCCTCTACATCAAGTGTGTATTTCGATTTAGGTTTTTTAGAGAAAACAGAGTTTATTGCCCAACAATTAAAAATATTCAAATGTGTGATGAATGCTACATAAAATATTAATTTTCATGGTTTGCTTGAATTCAAGTTTTCTTGACCAAGGTTTCATTTTCCTTCCAAAATGCTGCATGCCTCACTGGAAGCTCTGCAGCTCAAGACCTGAGCATCACCTGCAACTGCCTGCATATCCCATGTGCACTGGGTTCCCAAGGTTCTTGAGGCCATTCTCTCTAAGAAATTACTGGAAGACTATCATCAGGGAAACATTTGGTTATATCATATCACAATCTCCGCTTCACGTGTTAGAGCTGGCAAAGGTATATGCGGTCCTTGGTGCCTCTCTGCCATCCTCCCTGGGTGGAAGGAAAGCTGAGCGTTGCACAAAGGTACCATTTTCATTTGTCATCAAACTCCAGTGATGCGGAAAACAGCATCAACAACAACAACAAAACATCAGAAAAGTGAAGGCAGACACACAGACCCACAGAGGGGACGGGAGCCCCAACGACCCTGGGGTCCTCAATTTGGCCAGCCCTGTATGGGTTCAGCCCAACAAGCTGGATTTCCACCCTTTGTGCCTCCCGTCTGATGAATGTGGACATGGCATCCGGGGATGCTGGGATATCTCACTGCCTTGCCGTGTTCTTCCTCACTTTCCTCTTCCTTTTCTTCAATTATTGAAAATCTCCCTCTGTTCCTTGTCTTCCCGGCTTGCTTTTTGGTTTATACATCCTCATCTGTGACACTCCTACCCTGTCTTCCTTGTTAACCCTGACATCTGAATCAATCCCTATCCTGGGTATTTTCAATGATTTCACTGATCAGGATTTGAGGTGCTGGTTCTGCTGCTCAATAAGTGACCTGTAAAAATTTCTTCCAGAGTTTTCCTAGAGGTGAAAGGAGAAGCCGCACCAGCCTTTACGAACCAGGTAATGTCCTGACAATGGCATTAAATACTCAAAATGCAGGAAATTTTACATGGATTTCTTCCCAACACATCTATTCATTCATTCATTCATTCATTCATATATGCATACATTCTATTCATTCATTCATTCATTCATATATGTATGTACATTCTATTATTCATTCATTCATAACTTACTCAAGCTTTTCCTATTTGTATGATAAACATGTTCTCTAATACTGGTTCTAAAATGTATGAGAAGCAGCTGTGTGTCCAGGTGTTCAAGATATAACGAATAATCTTGTCCTCCAAGCTTTTTTTTTTGATATGTACATTTAATCATCCAAGACAAACTTTAGAACTGTTAAACAAGAACATTTAACCTCATAGATTCCAGCAACAATTGCTTTATTAGATGATCCATGAATCACACATCACCACATCTGGCACTAGGGAGGGCACTTGGAGAAGCTGTACAAATGGAAGGTTTGTATAGAGGGAGGGTGGGGCCGGGGAGTTAGTAGCAAATGTGAAGGATTGTTCCAGTAGTCAGACCTCTTTTCTGGGGGAAGAGAAAGGGGGTCTTATCATGCATATGACCTCATGTGTCTATGGGGGATGGAGACGACCCAGATGACAGACCCATTGCTCTATGAAAAGAAAAATTTACTGATGACAACTGGTAAGACTGCATTTCTGGGGTGGTTAAAATTCACTTAATTGGGTATGAAGTCCCTGTGTGGGAACTCAGTTCACGACACCATTCTGGGTCTGTGAGTTTCTTTTTCCACCAGGATGTGGTTCAAGGGGATGTAACTTCATCCTCCACCAGCAAGAGCTGCTCTTGGAAGGCTGCTGGCTGCCTGCTTGGGACAGAGCTGGGGGCACTACCTCTGCTCTGGTCTGGTCTCCTCCTCAGCCAGGAGCTTTGTGGTTCAGTTTTGGAACTGAGCCTTCTGAGTGTTCCCCCTTTCTCTCAGCAGATGGAGCCTCTTAGTCTGGGACAAGGTGTGTTCCCTTTCCTTCCCGCACTGGCCCTTCCCTCCAGCTGCAGTTTGGCTCCCTGTGCCCTGGCACAGTGGAGCTCTTTGCCCCTCCCACACCCAGATAAGTCCCCTTTCTGTGTGGGAGATGGTGGCCTTCCTGCTCTTCTCAAGAGGGAGCTGCTCTCAGGCCTCAGGCTTGTACCACTAGAAAGCGGATCTCTGTACCACCTCACGCCAGTCAGAGTGGCTAAAATGAGAAAATCAGAGAACTCTAGATGCTGGCAAGGATGTGGAGAAACAGGCACCCTCCTACACTGTTGGAGGGAATGTCAACTGCTACAGCCCCTCTGGAAAACAGTGTGGAGGTTCCTCAGGAAATTAACACTAGAACTCCCCTATGACCCAGCAAGAGCACTGCTAGGGATTTACCCAAGGGATACAGAAATGCTGATGCATAGGAGCACATGGACCCCAATGTTCACAGCAGCACTCTCCACAATAGCCAAAACATGGAAAGAGCTTAAGTGTCCATCAATGGACAAATGGATCAAGAAGATGTGGTTTATCTATATGATGGAATACTACATGACGATGAGAAATAATGAAATCTGGCCATGTGTAGCAACATGGATGGACCATGAGGGTGTTATGCTGAGCGAAATAAGTCAGGCAGAGAAGGACAAATATCATATGTGTGCACGTATAGGAGGATTAGGAGGAACTTAACGGAGGAACAAGGGGGAGAAGAAGGGGAGAAATGGTGGGGGAAAGGGGGAGAGGTAAACCATGAGAGACTCTGGGCATGGAGGAGGGCACTTGTGGGGATGAGCCCTGGGTTTTATATGGAAACCAACTTGACAATAAACTATTTGTAAAAAGAAAAAATATATATAGTAAAAAATATTCAAATATAAAAATAAAAGAAAAAAAAAAGAATGCAGATCTCTGGTCTATATCCTGGACTCCAGTTTGTCAGGAGGTTTAGGAGGTCAATGGTCAAAAGCCTAGAGATACAGCAAATTTCCTGAGTCTGTGACTCTCAGGACCTCCCAGGACTCAACTAGCTTTCATTCATTTAAAAAATACATATATATATATAAATTTTATATATAAATAATTTTATATATAATAATAAATTATATATATATTTCTTTTTTTAAAAATATTTTTTAATTTATTTCTAGGAGAGAGGGAGAGAAACAGCATGAGCAGGGGAGGGTCAGAGAGAGAGGGAGATACAGACTCCGAAATAGGCTCCAGGCTCTGAGCTGGCAGTCAGCACAGAGCCTGACGCGGGGCTCGAACCCACGAACCGTGAGGTCATGACCTAAGCGAAAGTCAGACGCTTAACCAACTAAGCCACCCAGGCACCCCTATATATATATTTCTGAGAGAGAGACAACATGAGCAGGGGAGGGTGAGAAAGAGAAAGAGAGACACAGAATCTGAAACAGGCTTCAGGCTCTGAGCAAACTGTCAGTACAGAGCCCGATGCGGGGCTTGAATCCATGAACTGTAAGATCATGACCTGAGCTGAAGTCGGACGCTTAACAAACTGAGCCACCCAGGGGTCCCTCTTTCATTCATTTTTTAACAATTGTAGCTGAATTATACTTTCTGGCTTATAAAGTGTCTGGGATCTGTCTCAAGTAAGTGAGGGTTTGAATCCCTTATTTCCTTGGAGGAGTCTAGAGTATTTCTCTAGATTTTGTATTAACATATTGCTCTGATCCTTCAGCTCTGGTGGATTCCAAGAGGTGATTTTGATCATCCAACTTGTCAAAATCTTAAGTGTGGGAGTGATCTCTTTCTAATGTTCTATGTTTCAGTCTGAACTTTCCAAAAATACTATCTTTCTCTCAACAGCCTGAGGTTATTTCAGTTTACTGGTCATCCAAGAAATAACAAGACAGATAGCCCAAACACATTATCCAGATGATATAAAGCACAAATACTTAAAGAGACTTTAATCAGTTAAGAACTCCATGGAAGTAGAAAGTCAGGTCAACTCCCCAAACCTAACCTGAGTGCAGTCTGATCTCTCCCAGATATGTAAGTCATTCTCTATCAGTGAAGAATTCTCTGTTTATCACAATTGAGGTCCATGTCACATGGGCCCTCTCCATTACCCAAGAGGGGAGGTCATCTGCATGTTTAGACCCCTTTCCTCAATTAAAAGAATAGCTGGGGAGAGAGAGGGAGACAAACCATGAGAGACTCTTGAATGCTGAGAACAAACTGAGGACTGATGGTTGTGGGGGAATGGGAGGAGCGATGGGCATCGAGGAAGTCACTTGTGGGGATGAGCACTGGGTGTTGTTGGAAACCAACTTGACAATAAGCTGTATATTTTTAAAAAAGAAGGTGACCTTCAAATTGATCTGGTTGATTTTGAATTTTAATGCAAATAGTGGGGAGTCAGAAATGTGAATGGGCTAGGGTGGGGGGGGAGACAAGGAAGAAAGTCCATGGGGAGTGATCCAAGGGCACGAGGGACAGGGTGACAGCAGGGTCCAGGGTTTTCATGGGCTATTGTCTGGATGAGGAGAAAAGGCACGGGAGGTAGGGTCACTTTTTCATGCCACACAAGCCTTGTTCCCCAGCACCTGAGTTAGGGCCTCGGGGAGCAGGACGGAGGCAGGTGACTGTGAGAAGCTGGGGGCCTGAGAAGAGGGTCAGACCCGGAGGGGAAGTGAGAGTCTGAGTAGGTGTCCAGGGTTGAGGGCGGAGCCCATTTGCATTGCTGCAGAGACTCAGGGAAGCTTGTGTGCTGAGAAGGAAGTCAGAACAGAGGAGCCGTGTGTGGGCAGGTTTGTTAGAACAGACGCCAAAGACCCACTTTCTGAGAGAAAGAAAGAACATCTGCAAATAAGATGCTGTTGTTGCAACTGGTGTTGCTCACGGTTCTTGTCCCAGGTGGTGCCAGTGACGATGGTGAGGACTGTGGCCCTGCCCGGTGGGTGCACGAGTGTGTGTGTCTACATGTGTGTGATGTGTATCATGTGTGCATGTATATTGTTGTGTACATGTGTGCATGTGTGTATGAGTATGTGTGTATAGGTGCTTGTGTGTATCTCTGTATGTATCTGCATGTATGTGTCTATATGTCTGTTTACATATATGTTTATGTGCATGCCTATGTGTGTAACTCTGAGTGTGTGTGTACATGTGTGCATTTGTGTCTCTGCATGTGGGCTCACCAACACACACATGGGGAGGGAGGGATGTCAGCCTGGTTTGTTCCTGAGCATCCCTGCCCCAGGGCCCTGTGCTCTTCTGAACGATGGATATGATGGGCACGAAGCTCGGGGCTCTGGCGCAGCACATGCCTCCTGAGAGCACTATGGCGCCCTGCCCTCCGGATTTCTGTGCCCTCCCTGGCATCTTTTGCTGATTCTCTCTCCTTCCCAATGCCCTCCTCTTCCTCAGTCTATCTCTTCTTTTGGCACAGACTTCCGGGAGCCGAAATCCTTCCGAGTCATCCTGACCTCATCCTTTTACAACCGTTCCTGGACACAAAATCAGGGCTCAGCTTGGCTGGACGAGCTGCAGACTCATGGCTGGGACAGCAAGACGGGAGCTTTCATTTATCTGCGGCCTTGGTCCAGGGGCAACTTCAGCAACGAGGCCTTAAGGGAACTGGAAATGTTATTCTATTCAAACTCCATTGACTTTCTTCAGTGTTTCAGGACCACGTCAGTCAATGGCAGCTTGAGTGTGAGTTTGGGTCCCTCAGGGCATGGGGGATGGAGGTGGCAGGTGTGTGTCTCCTTCAGTTCCTTCTTCCAGGAAAGAGCCTCCGCTGGCTTCTGAACCTCATATCTCCCGATTGTAAAAGTGAATCACACCCGTCTGTTCAGGGGGCAGCGGCCAGACTCTGATTCTTTTTATTTTTATTTTTATTTTTATTTATTTCTAGGAGAGAGAGATTGAGAGACAGCGTGAGCAGGGGAGGGTCAGAGAGAGAGGGAGTCACAGACTGAAACAGGCTCCAGGCTCTGAGCTGGCAGTCAGCACAGAGCCCGACGCGGGGCTCGAACCCACGAACCGCGAGATCATGACCCAAGTGAAAGTCGGACGCTTAACCGACTAAGCCACCCAGGCGCCCCAACCAGACTCTGATTCTTGAAAAGCTTTACATCTTCTGCTACTTCCCTCTTCTCACTGACCTCAGGCTGTGCTGTGACCGCTCTGATCCCTGGCCTCCAGCTGGGCACCCTCCTCTCCCTCATTTGGTGACTGATCCTTGAAATGTGCTTATCTCCCTGTTCAGTCCCCTCAATGACCTCTCTATGTGTTCCCTGTACCCACTGCTCTCCCCTCACCCTAGATCAACCCTAGATGATTTTAACCCAGCTCTCCAGTGGAGACCTTCCCCGCCCCTTCCCCCACCCTTCTGCTCCTTCCTCCAACATGCGTTCCTTCCACAGTCATTCACCTCCCCTCTGCTCCCAGCAACCACCACTTCCTCCCACTCAAACCAAACTTTGCTTGATTTCTTCCAATGCCTTCAACTTCTCCTTCTCCTTCCTCCATGCATGGCTTCCACTCACCTCACTTCATCACTTTCCCTCTTCCTTTCCTGTATCTCACAATCTCTCTTCTCAGATCCCTTTCAGGTACAGCTGGCAGGAGGCTGTGAGCTGCAATTTGGAATAGTATCAGCAAGATTTTTAGAGATTGCATATCAAGGATCAAGTCTCATGAGCTTCCAGGACATGTCATGGTTTCCATCTCCAAAGGAAGGAAGGAGGGCTCAGCAAGTCTGCTCACTAATCAATCAATTCTATGTGGTTAAAGAAGCTATATACAGAATTTTAAGTGACATCTGCCCCCATTTCCTCTTGGGTCTTCTTGATGCGGGGAAGGCATATCTGCATCGACAAGGTCAGTCCTTCTCTCAATCTCCAAGCATTCTCTCCCTGCACCATAAATTTGGACCATTTCTCAAATTCAGAGTGAGGGGAATCCAAGAGGGAGGGGGATGATGGTGACAGGTTTCTAAGATAGAGAGAGGTGTGTATCTCAACTGATGTGAAGATCTTCCTTCTCAGTCTGAGAATATCTGTTCTGTCTCTGCAGTGAAGCCCGAGGCCTGGCTGTCCAGCGGCCCCAGTCCTGGCCCTGGCCATCTGCTGCTGGTGTGCCACGTCTCTGGCTTCCACCCAAAGCCAGTGTGGGTGATGTGGATGCGGGGTGAGCAGGAGCAGCCAGGCACCCGGCGAGGCGACGTCCTGCCCCAGGCTGACGGGACCTGGTATCTTCAGGTCTCCTTGGATGTGGAAGCCAAGGAAGTGGCCGGCCTGTCTTGCCGAGTGAGACACAGCAGTCTAGGAGGCCAGGACATGGTCCTCTACTGGGGTGAGAAAGCGCTGGGGCCCTGCTGGGTCAGTTGGTGGGAGGCCCTGCAGCAGAGCAGGAGAGCGAGGTGAAAAATTGGGATTCTAGGGACTCCTACCATAAAGGACAAAAATTTAGGAACCCATGAAATGGAGAGTATGGTGTGAGGATCTTATGGATGTGGGAGGAAGCAGAGGGTTTGGTGAAGGGCCCATGTCTGAGCAGGGATGGGAAAGGAGAAAAAGGAAAGGCAGTTGGTGAGGCATGAGCAAAAAGGACCAGAAAGGTGCAGGCCAACCTGGGGTGGATGGGAAGTGACACCCTCTGTGCACCAAACCCACAGAGCAGCACCGCCCCGTGGGCTGGGTCTTCCTGGCGGTGCTGGTGCCCTTGGTGCTTCTGGCTGGTCTTGCCTTCTGGGTCCGGAAGTGCTGGTAAGTCTCTGGAGCCACCTTCCTGCTCTTTCCCAAGTGTCTCCCCACGTTCCTTCTGTTCCTCAGCCCTCCTCCTCCCAGTGCTCGTCCCCCCGCAGCCCTCACCTCCGTCTACTCCAGAACATTTACAATCTGTTCCTCCCAGGAAATCACACTGGAGACCTCAGCACCCTGGCCTCCCTGTGGAGAGAGATCCCGGCAACCCAGGCTCCAGCACGTACTTAAACCCAGTTCATTGATAATGGACTTGCAAGTCTCTGTGTGCAAGTTTTGTCTTTCCTTTCTGCTCCACGATCAGCTGTCAATATAAGCTGAGTATAATTTGGTGGGCCTTGTTGATCTAACCTGATTCTTAGACTTAAATCTCTACGTTTTCTCACAGTAAAATGAAATCTGAGTACCTCACTGGGTCACAGGCATCAGATGTCACTTGCTCCAGGGAGCCCTCCCTTATTTACAGCTGGAAGAAGTCTCTGCCTGCTGAGAATTTCCAGTGCCCATAGTTTGTCTTTGGAAAATGTATGAATGAAATGAAATGAAAAATCTAACAAGGGAAATTTGCTAGAATCAAGAGTGATGGATCCATGTTCCGTTGGAGTCCAGCTCCGTACCACGAATGAGTGTCATAAAACCTACTATACTCGTCACACAGGTTTCAAGACTTTGCAAGAACTGTCATCAAATGATATGCTTTTACTTCAACTTAGAACTGGAATGACACTTTCTGGGAACAACACCATTTGCTTCCATCATGCAAAAATTTACGTTGACAGATTTGAGGATTTGCAGAAGTCATGTTGTGATCCATTTAACATACACAAAAAACCAGCCAAAAAAAATTTGCATGTAATTGACTTAGATGATGCCACTTTTCTGAGTGCAAAATTTGGAAGACAGCTTGTACCTGGGTGGAAGCTTTGTCCAAAATGTACAAAGATAATCAATGGAAGTGTGGATGTTGATTCCAAAGATCGGCAGAGAAGAAAACCTGATTCAGATGGAAGAACTGCTAAAGCTTTGAGGTCATTGCAATTTGCAAACCCAGGAAAGCACACTGAATTTGCTCCAGAAACTGGTAAAAGAGAAAAAAAGAAGGCTCACAAAAAATGCAACTGCTGGTTCTGACAGACAAGTGATACCAGCAAAAAGTAAGGTCTACGATAGCCAGGGCCTGCTGATTTTCAGTGGAATGGACCTCTGTGACTGCCTTGATGAAGACTGTCTAGGATGTTTCTATGCTTGTCCAGCCTGTGGTTCCACCAAATGTGGAGCTGAATGCCGCTGTGACCGCAAGTGGCTATACGAACAAATCGAAATCGAAGGAGGAGAAATCATTCATAACAAACATGCGGGATAATTTGTGGTATCAAATTGTAGGGAAAGATCCCATTTCTGTTTTGAAAACTCTGTCACTGTCAGATGCATTCTAAAGTTGATTGCCAAATGGTGAAAATTTGAAAACCACCTCAGCATGCAGTCATTGTGCACTAGTGTTACAGTTAGGGTGCTTTAAGATTTATTATTTGATATCAGTTTACATGGGCTTTTACTCAGCAGTCAGCTTTAAGCCTGTCCGGGTCAATGTCAACAAGTGGGTAAAGGCTGTCCTCCATTAGCACAGTTCAAATTTCACTCCCACAGTATATACTGTGACTGGTTACAAGAAGTACAAACTTCCCTGCTGGCTCTTTGTCCATAAGTCATTATGTAACAGATATGCCTCCTCATCAGTGACCAATCAGTGACCTTCTCTCAGATCCCTCTAGTGGTTGGTTACCGCATATCTGTCATTCAGTTTGCTCCTAGACAGCAAAGCGTGTGGTTGTGTTGTCTCCTTGTCACCCATGTGACATTTTACAAAAGTGGGTCATCAAAATAACTGGCCACCAAAGGTAAAAGTGCAGTGAGGAAATGAAAAACGATCGTGCTAGATGTGAGATTTGCATTGAATGTAGATGGAGTTGTTGGAGAAATCGCTGATCGGGATGTTGACAGTGCTTATTCTAGACCCTCCGTATGCATCTAGAGGAAGCTCGCAGAGGGAGGCAATGTAAATAGGGAAATTGGCCATGATGAGAAGCTTGAATATATGCCAGAAGATGTGATAGTAAGAAACTTCACGTTAAAGGAAACTACAGTGATTTTATAACATTGAAAGCACAAAAGAGGAGATGGTAGAAGTGGATCCAAACTTGAGTATTTGCAGTGATATAGGTCAGATGCCTATATAGTATCCCAAGTTAGCAAAAAGGCAGACTGCTCTTGATTAGTTTTTTGCAATGAAATAATGCTTTAATTCTCAGTGCTTCTAAAGCTTTAAAATGCAGTATACTAAAATATTTTCTTTAAAAAAAAAAAACCAAAAAAAACTTCCTAACCCTTATTGTCCCCAGTTAGGTCCCTTTTCCCTTCTAATTCTTAGGCCTCTTGAGAGTGAAGTCCATGTCTTTTTAATATTTGTATCCTTGGCAAGGAATCTCGGTTGAATGGAACATGTTCTCAATAAAAATTTGTGTTGCGTTTATGTCACTATCTTAGTTTTTCTTCTTTTTCTTTTGCTCCCTGTCGTGTTTGTAGTAGTTGAGATCTTTCATGCTCTTCCTGTCACAAGTCTTCTCTCACTTTGCCTGGAGACTGGACCCTGGACCCTGGCATGGTCACTTGGTAACATCTCTGAGCCCTTGGGGAGAACATAGTTTTGCCTGCGAACAGTCCTATTATTTAAATACAGATCCTACGGGAGCGGACCTGTGGTTCCATGTACTGTGAGCACAAGGAGGAAGGCAGGACGCAGGCCCTGGCTGTTTGGGGCCCTCAGGACAGCAGCAGACATGTCATCCTGGGGCTTGTTGGAAATATAGGGTCTTGGCCTCAGCTGAGGTTCACGGAATCACAATTTGCATTTTAGCAAAAGCAGCAGGGAGTTCACAGGTGCATAAAATGTGGTGCCTGAGAGGTAGCAGCGCAAGTGTGTCCCTGGAGGGAAATGAGTGGGTCCCGAAAAGAAAAGAAGAGTGTTGTGCTCAGGACCGAATGGGGGCCCAGCGAGGAGGGGGCGTACAGGGCATCCTCACTTTCGTGGCTGCTGTGTTTCAGTCACTGAGGACACAGTTCAGCCACTGTGAGCTGTTGCTCCTGGGGGGAAATACAGGGTTCAGGTCTTTGGAGCCTCGGCTCACAACACTTGCCCACTGATGGGTACACAGCCTTGTCTCATGTGTGTTTGTGTTTAAATATGGGTTAGTTACATACATATATTTCCAAGTAATTGATTGTATGCTCTATTTCCCTATACTAAAATACTAGCTTAGAAGTATGTGACATTTCCAGGCTTGGTTACTGTGACATCCAGTGTCTTTGGCTTTTAGCCCAAAGCTGTGGTGCCCATGATGCTTTAGAAACAAACTAGAAATGATCATCATTTCATGAATCCATGAATGTAGCTTCCTTTCCCCTTTTCTCTGGTGTCATCATAGTATCCTAGATGTGACTTTAGTACTTTTAGAGTGTATCCACATGGACATCACAAATTTTCTGTTCCTTTTCCTGGCTTATTGTATTATTGATTCATTACCACTGACCTCATGGCCCACAACTCTGCCTTGTGAGCCTGAGAGATCCTTACCTGAACAGGAGTTTTGTCTGTGAGGCACACCCCACGTTCTTGTGCTTAGGACCACCAGACCTCCCCGCAGCTCTAGGCTTCAGGGCCATGTTAAACACAAGACCACCAAGAAAGAGTATGTAAATGCAGGACACGTGGCACCAAATGGACCATGAACAGAATACGTGTTTACAGTGTAGGAAGCCACACAGGAAGGCAGAATGGTATCTGGTTCAGCCTCACCAGGGAACGCAATGCGTGTGTGACACATGTCGGCCACTCTATGTCTCCATGGACAGCAATTAGCACATGTGTCTGGGGTCACAAATCAATGTCAGTAGGTAGACCAATCTGCACAGACTCCGTGAAAAATGACCATGGACCTTTGTGACTTATGACCCAAAGGCAGTGGAAACATCCAGGGATAGATGTCAGTTACTGCAGATTTCATTAATTCACTTAACAAACTTTACGCAAGCCCTGACCATGCAGCAGGGACATTTGGAGTGTAAAATAGTGAGGAGAAAAATATCATCATAGCCTTTGGGGTATGAAAATTTTGTTTTCCTGATTCTTTTTTAGGTTTTCATTGCTGTTTCTATCTAGTTTCTTAGTACAGGAAGCTACTTGTGTTCAATGGGGAAAGGGACTTAGTTCTAATTTGTTTAGGGTCAGAGAGGAGAGGGTCAGGGCAGGTGAACCTCCAGAGGGAACAAGTGTAAGTTCCCATGGCTCCACATGTGGACATTTCTGGAAAATAACGTTGAGATGGGAGAAGTGGCAAAGGTGAAAAATATTGGAGGGAGAGAGCAAATCATGGAACTTTCCCAAATTTCTCCCCTAGACTAGACTCATTGGCTGCTTCTCCAGGGTCTGGTCTATCTCATAGCCACCTTGTGGTTTTTAGTGGTTAATTCCACCCTCACATGTAGCCCAGGGCTCTGATCACCCTGAGGCCCTCAGGAGAAAGCATCCTTTACAATGTGACAGAATGAAGCATGGACATGTTACATCCAATTCAGGCCAATCATCAGATAGAGCCACTTGCCCATGCCCAGAGTGATGGATCAGGGCCGGACACCGACTCCAGGTGGCTCACATCACAGGCATTCTGATTCTTGTGTTCAATGGCAGGGAAAGAGATGGTCTCTTTTGTCCTGGGTGATAAGGTTGGGATACGAAGCCTAAACAACTAAAATCCATTTTGCAGCAGCAGTAGGTAGCAACAGAGCATCAAGACTGAGAGTTACACCCACATGAAAGAAGGGAGAGAAATTGTACACATGATGTTTTCCAAGAGGGTAGATCCAAAGTGTTCTCAAGACAAGAATGAGAAGAAAAGAAAATAAAGAGAGGGGAGAGGCTCCAGATGTGAGGTGGTGGCTGTGTTACCCCGTTTGATTGTAGGCATCATGTCACCATGTAACATTTATCAGACCTCCAGCGTATACTTCATTGTATGATTTTTAGAGAAAACAGAGCTTATTGCCCAAAGATTAAAAGTATTCAAGTGTGTGATGAATGCTGCATAAAATATTAATTTTCCTGGTTTGCTTGAATTGAAGTTTTCTTGACAAATTCTTCATTTCCTTAAAAAAAAGGGCCGCATGCCACATAGAGGGCTCTGCAACCGATCATGTGAGCATCATATCCAGCTCCCTGCATGTCCGTGTGCACTGGGCTCCTGAGGTTCTTGAGGCCGTACGTACTCTCTGAGAAGTTGTTGGAAGACGCTCATCAGGAGGACCTTGGTTCGTGTCACATCACGGTCTCTGCTGCACCTGTTAGAGCTGGGGGGGGGGGTGCCGATGGCCCAGGGTGCCTCCCAACCATCCTCCCTGGGTGGCTGGAAAGCTGCACGCTGTACAAAGTTACCTTTTTCATTTGTCATCAAACTCCAGTGATGCAGAAAACAGCAGCAACAAAAAAACCAGAGCATCAGAAAAGAGAAGGCAGACACAGACCCACAGAAGGGACTGGAGCTCCAGTGAGCCTGGGATCCCCAGTTCCATCAGCCCATTCATTTCCTATATGGTTTCAGCCCAACAAGGTGGATTTCCGTCCTTTGTGACTGGGTGCTCCCTCTGATGGACATGGACGTGGCCTCCGGGGACACCGGGCTAATGTCTCTCTTCCTCACAGTGTTCTTCCTCACTTCTGTCTTCCTTTTCCTCAATTCTTAAAAATGTCCCCTTCTTCCTTTTTTTGCTTGCTTACCCTTTTCTCCGTGTTCCTCCCATCTTGTGACGCTCCTTCCCTGTCTTGCCTCTTCACCCTGACATCTGGGCCAGGCCCTGTCCTGGGTATTTTCATGGGTTTCTAACAAACCTCTCGTCAGGAATCGAGTGCTGGTTCTGCTGCTGAGTAAGTGACTGCTAAAAATTCACTCCAGGATTTTCCTACAGACGAGAAGACAAGCTGCACCAACCTCCACGAGCCAGGAAGTGTTGTGGCAATGGCATTAAATACTCAAAATGCAAGACGTTCTCAGCGGATCTTCCCCCAGACCCAGTACATCAGTTCATTCCTTCATTTCTTATTCAACTTGTACTATTTGTGCAGTTTCATATTCTCTGAGACTGGTTCCAAAACCCTTGAGAAGCAGCTGTGTGTCAAGACATTAAAGATATAATGAATAATCTCTTCCTCCACACTCGTTCCTTTTTTAATGTCTGCTTTTAATTTCCCAGATGAAAACTCAGATGTCTTTGGCGCCTCTCTGTGTCAGCTTTCTCTTTACAAGTTATTCTCTACAGGGGAGCCTGGGTGGCTTAGTCGGTTAAGCGTCCGACTTTCGCTTAGGTCGTGATCTCGAGGATCGTGGGTTCGAGCCCTGCGTCGGGCTCTGTGCTGACTGCCAGCTCAGAGCCTGGAGCCTGTTTTGGTCTGTGACTCCCTCTCTCTCTGACCCTCCCCTGCTCACGCTCTCTCTCTCTCTCTCCTAGAAATAAATAAAAATATTAAAAAACAAAACAAAACAAGTTATTCTCTACAAAATCTCTGAAAACCCTTTCATTCCCTGTCTACGGTGGGCTTTATGAACCTCCACATGGGATGGGGATGGAGCCTTCCTCTCTTCCTTCAAAGCATTCCTGTTGGTTTCTTAAATAGGGGCTCTGCCTGGGCCACAGTGGGCTCAGGTTTAGGGGATGGAAGTGTCCACTGGGAGAACTTCCTCATGGAAGGTCCAGAGTGTAGTATAAATGTGACTCCATTTGTGATGGGACATGCGAGAGAAGAGAAACCTAATGAAAAGTAAACTTCCTGGACGTGGTAGTTGGAAGGAGGGGCTACTGTGCAGAATCCAGGAAATCTGTGGGCAGATGGGGGAGCAGGTGAGTGAGTGGTGGCATTTTTCTCCCACTGTGCAGAAGCCGTGTGCCCCACCCCAGGTGCCTCTCCTGACTGCTGGACGTAAAGGTTATTGGGTCATGTTGAAGGGTGTGATATTTTAAAATATGAAGTTGTGTTGAATAGTGAAAGTGTGTAAGCTAGTTAGTATTTGATGTTTTCCTACTTTTTCATTAGCTTTTCATCTTGTTCTAAACCTACTTTAAATTTTTTTCAATGCTTATTTATTCTTGAGAGTGAGAGAGATAGAGCAGGAGAGCAGGAGAGGGGCAAAGAGAGGGAGACACAGAATCCGAAGCAGGCTCCAGGCTCTGAGCTGTCAGCACAGAGGCCAACGCAGGACTTGAACCCACGAGCGGTGAGATCATGACCTGAGTTGATGTCGGACGCTTAACCAACTGAGCCAGCCAGGCGCCCCAAATTTTTTTCCTTTTAATTCAAGTTAGTTAACATATAGTGTAGTATTGGTTTCAGGAGTAGAATTTAGTTATTCATCACTTACATAGAACTTTTTAAAGGCATGTAAGAACCTTCTTTTTTTGTCCATGAGAGAAGAGTTAAATGATCATTGCCTGATCACATTCATGAATAGTTATGTTCACTATTTATAATAATTTCATTATGAATCCTTTCATTTTAAACTATTTTAATTGTTTTGGTGACCTTAAAAAAATCCTTTTCTTATTCTCCTATGAGAAGAAGTTTACTTGGCCAAGTCCACAGCAAGCTGCAAGCACCTAAGCAATCTCTCCATTCTAGAAAGAAGATTAAAAGTGAACTTGAGGGCAGAGATGACCACTTGCAGTGAAAAACTAGGCAAAGTACATTTCTTCTTGAAAGAGGGCTGGGTACATCTGTAGACAAGCATACTTCCTCATTAGCAAGAAGGAAGGAGAAGCCAACCAAGTCATGTATCAGCATAATTATTACTAGCCTTGCTCTCTGTGAAATCCACTTTCTGTGTGTGTAACTTTAGTTTGAGGCTGGGAGCACTCATTGGTCAATTTGATCATCAGTATGGTCTCCACATTTTCTTATGCTTTGTTCTATTTTCTGTGGTGACTTGTAACTTCAGCCCCTTAGCATTTATAAGGGGAGGCAGACCCAAACCTTGAACAAGGTGGGTATCTGTCCTCACATCTGTCTTCTTTCTGCATTTGTTCAGTTTCAAATGTTCCAATTGTTAAACCAATGGTCCCTTCAGATTGGTGTTTGTGTTCTTATTGCCATACATTGCTTTTCATGTTGCTAAGCGAATATTCTCTTTTTCTGGCTCCAAGTGATTGTGATTGAGAATTTACAGCTTCAAAAGTGCACAAGACAGACTAAAAACATAAGCTAAGATTCTAGTTAGGAAGCTGGAAAAAGAAGAACAAAGTTAATAAAAATCTAGGATGAAGAAAATCATTTAAAAAGCACTGATAGCTGAAAGAAAAAGCGATAAAGGTGACTCACAGCACCAAAGGACGGCCTCTTGAGAAACCTCATGAAAATAGAAGAAGACGTCTTTCAGAATTGATTGAAAGAGTAATAAACATGAAAAGAGTAGGTATATTACAGATAGAATAACATATGGATTAAATAAGCACATGCTATTTGTGATTTATCTCAACACATTTGTTATGGGTGGAATTTTAATTTAAAAAATCCTAGAAGATGGAAGAAGTCTGAGCGCGTGGTGCTTGCTAAGGAGCAGGAAGGAAGGTCCCTCAGTTCCTGCAAGCTGCACGGAGTCTAGGTGCAGACAGCAGGTGCAGCAGGTAATTATGCTCCAGATGCATTGTTCCAGGTGGAGAAAAAGATGGAAAACAATCCCAACAATTGTCTGAGGCAAAATCTTCATGATGCCAAGGCCAGCAAAATTCTTTCCAGAAAACAATAAAACAAATATTAAAATAGTGACGCCATTGACCTCATTTATGCATTCTTTTATAGAAATTAGGTAAACAGACTCACAGTCTTTATAAACAGAAACCAGCACCTGATGAAGTGGGATTTATCCACACAACGTAAGGATTGTCTACCATTAAAATTTTCTTCGTAGAATCACTTACTTTAACAGATTAAGAGAATAAAACCATATATTTAAATAATCATGTCCAGAGTTACAGAAAAGGCATTTGACGCCATGAAATGTCCCCATATGATAAAACCTGACCAACCCAGAATGGAGGGAAATGTGGGTACAAATGGTCTGCAGGGAACACTTTTGATTCTGAAGGTTTAAAAATATTCCAGTAAGAGCCAAGGACAAGATGTCCACCCACCGGAATCTTTGCTCTTCTGTAGAATAAATACCATAAGGCATCTTCAATCCAGGAAGGCGAGGGATATAAGGAGGCACGTAAATAGAAATTAAAGAAAAATTATTATTATTTGCAGATCATATAATTGCATTCAAGAAAACTAAAAAATAAGCAAAATATTGGGAATAGTAGAGTTCAGGAACTCATCTAGATAAAAATTTAACATATAAACACACATTGTAAGGATTTCAAGAGAATAGTACCCTTTTGTTCTTGTTTTTGTTGTTGTTTTTTGTTTTTTGAGATGGTGTGATTTCTTCCTAGAAATTATTAGAATAAAAATAAAACAGTTGGAGCTGATTGAAAATTTAGCAGGGCATCTGGGTGGCTCAGTCAGTTAAGGGTCTGACTTTAGCTCAGGTCATGATGTCACGGTGGGTGAGTTCAAGTGCTTCATCAGGCTCTGTGCTGACAGCTCGGAGCCTGGAGCCTGCTTCAGCTTCCGTCTCTATCTTTCTCTCTCCCTCCCCTGCTTGTGTTCTCTCTCTCTCTCTCTCAAAAGTAAACATTAAAAAGTGTTTTAGCAAGTTCTCGGGGTGCTTGGGTGGCTCAGTTGATTGAGCCTCTGACTCTTGATTTTGGCTCAGGTCATGATGTCAGGGTTGTAGGATTAAGCCCTAAGTCAGATTCTGTGCTGAGTGTGGAGGCTGCTTGGGATTCTCTCCCTCCTCCCCCATTCTGCCCCCTTCCTCCTGCTCGCATCTGCTCTTTCTCTCTCTAAAAAAAAAAAGAAAGAAAGAAAGAAAGAAAGAAAGAAAGAAAGAAAGAAAGAAAGAAAGAAAGAAAAAAGGTTTAAGAATTTAGCAAGTTCTTTAGGCACAAAGTAAATACTACAAAGTCAACAGCACTTTTTACATACACAACAAGAGAAAAAAAGGTAAAATTAGATGCCACTTATAATAGCAACAAAATCTATAAAATAGCGAAGAATTAGCTAAAGAAAGAATATATGAGAATTCTACAGAGAAATTATAAAAACTATTCAAGATCATAAAAGTATTTCTTTTATTTAAATAGTTTATTGTCAAGTTGGTTTCCATTAACACCCAGTGCTCATCCCCACAAGTGCCCTCCTCCATGTCCATGACCCCCCTTCCCCTCTCCCACACCACCATCAGTCCTCAGTTTGTTCTCAGCATTCAAGAGTCTCTTATGGTTTGCTTCCCTCTCTCTTCCCAACTATTTCCCCCTTTCTCCTCCCCCATGGTCCTCCATTAAGTTCCTCCTAATCCTCCTATACATGCAAACATATGGTATCTGTCTTTCTCTGCCTGACTTATTTCGCTCAGCATAACACCCTCAAGATCCATCCATGTTGCCACACATGGCCAGATTTCATTCTCTCTCATTGCCATGTAGTATTACATTGTATAGATAAACCACATCTTCCTGATCCATTTGTCAGTTGATGGTCACTTAGGCTCTTTCCAAGTTTTGGCTATTGTTGAGAGTCTTGCTATGAACATTGGGGTACATGTGCTCCTATGCATCAGCATCCCTGTATCCCTTGGGTCAATTCCTAGCAGTGCTATTGCTGGGTCATAGGGGAGTTCTATTGTTAATTTTTTGAGGAACCTCCACACTGTTTTCCAGAGGGGCTGCACCCGTTTACATTCCCACCAACAGCGTAGGAGGATGTCTATTTCTCCACATCCTCGCCAGCATCTAGAGTCCTTTGATTTGCTCATTTTAGCCACTCTGACCAGCGTGAGGTGGTATCTCAGGTTGGTTTTGATTAGTATTTCCCTGATGATGACGCTGAGCAACATTTCATGTGTCCAAGGCAGAATATTTTTATGACTTATTAGTGAGGAATTATTTCTTCAACTAAGTTCCCTAATTGGAAACTGCAGAGCCTTGGTGAGAAATGGCCTCTGGTGGTCGTTCACCTGCCCTCCGTATACACGTATGCAGCTCCCGTTCAGCAGCGGGGCCTGAGAGAGACTGCGGTTCTGCTGTCCTGCCCTCGAGCCTCGAGCTCCAAGGGCTTGGTCCTTCCCAGGGACCAGGAACTAAGTCGGATCCTGCCAGGCAAGGGTCCTGGGTTCTCCTCCCTTAGGAGATGGGCAGGTCCAGGAGGAACGGGAACAGTGCAGGCAATTTCACTGTTTTGCATATTGTTGCTTCTGTACCTTGAAGGATATAAAACGACGGGCTTTTTGAAGAAAAAATAAATAAATAAATAAAAACTGTTGAATTTTACTTTACAAAATTAACGCCTTCTTATCAACCAAGGATAAACTGAACAAAATTAATGGTGGACAATTGAAAGAAGTATTTGGAATTCTAAAAATAAAATATGTATATACACAGAACACTGTGGTAACATCTTTAAAACACTGCTCAATGAGATATGTTAGTAAATAAAGCATACAGTATACTACCTTTTGTGGAAATTGAAGTTGTATACATCAAAAACACCACATTTTCTAAGAACACATAGACACAGAAGGACAGCACATTAAGGCAGTAACATATGTGGTGAAGGGAGTTGAGGATGAACAAGTCAAATAGTTTACAGGGGTAGTCTGCTCAGACCAAGTGATGTCTGGGGGCCACAGATGAAGATGAAGGAGAATGACTTGCTCAACTATCTGCACTTAAGATTCTACAGGCAAAACACAACAGAACAAAACAAATACTGAAAAATTTTTTTTTAAATTTTTTAAAATGTTTTATTTATTTCAAGGAGAGAGAGACACACACAGCGTGAGCAGGGGAGGGTCAGAGAGAGAGGGAATCACAGACTGAAACAGGCTCCAGGCTCTGAGCTGGCAGTCAGCACAGAGCCCGACGCAGGGCTCGAACTCACGAACTGCGAGATCATGACCTAAGTGAAAGTCGGACGCTTAACCGACTAAGCCACCCAGGCGCCCCTGAAAAATGTTTTTTAATTATGTTCTTAGAATAAAGAGACTGAATTGTGATAATGGGTTGCACCATGGATAAAACGCCAGGGAAAAGACATAAACATATATAATATTGTATGAAGCACTTTCATTTCTAAGCACAGAATCCAAACGTGCAACGTCAAAACCTTCTGATTAAAAATGTCAGGGTTTTCGTAATCAGTGAAGGCTATAGATTGGGATAAATTTCTGTTTTACCTCTGGGTGGCAGTGGAGATTAAAACAAAATTTCTGTGTTCTTGTTCCTGAAACTTTAGAAATTCCCCAAATCAAGTGGCTTACAAACCTACGCTTAAATTCACAGTAACTTGTTAGCTAGTCATTGGAATTACTTATAAAACCATGCATGTAAGATTAAAAGCTTATCAACAGCAATGCGGGAATAGCATCAAAGGGACTATTTGGTTAGTAAAGTAAGATGAAGCCAAGAATGTAATAAATTTTAAAGAACATCATGATGCCCTCCTAAGCACTGGCTGTGAGTTTTAAATCACAGAAGGACTCTGCAGTGACTGAGAGAGGGTCTAGAAGGGTCTAGAAGATATAGATAGGTGAGTCATTCAGGATAAGTATAGTTCTTCCCAGTCCTCAGGCCACACAGAAAGTTCTTCCATCAGTTCTCATGAGAGAGAAGCTACGTGATGTGGTGAACAATGTTCTTGGGAAAATTTGTTCTGTCAATTTCGCAAGTTTGCTAAGTTTCTTAAAGTAAGGTGATAGTATCAGGCTACCTGAAAGATGAGAAGACAACCTTACACAACATGAAATCATCTGGGTCAATGTGTCACCCTCCCATGCTCTGGACTCAAGGCTTGATTTTACATTTTCTATAGGAACGAGCATACTCTACGTCTCCTGTAAATATTGTCTATATTGAACTTGAGCCACAGTGACTTTTAGACTATGTGCTCTAACATCCACCTCAGGTACCACAATTTTTATACAATCTGTTAAATGCAGAGTGGCAACCAAGAATCAGTGGAGCTATGGGTAGAATTAGCAACTGGACATTTCTTGTGGCTTTTGGAGATCTGGTCAAAGACTGTTGCTTGAATCTCAGATTTGCTCCCAGGAGACTGAAAGTGTCTCCAGGGAGTCAGGATTGCTCTTGAGGTGCCATTTTGGTTCTCTTCTAAGACAGAGGCACCCACTGGCCTGATTACGATTCCTTCCATTCCCAGAGCACAACAAATTCTGCTTCTGCAAGAAAGCCAGAAGTGACTGTAGGCAGGAGCCAGCATGATCCTTAATTTGGGTGTAAAGTGTCCTGAAAAAATCACCCTTGGTCTTTGAGCTTTGAGCAGCATTATTACCTGCTTACCTATTCAAGCCAAACTACTGACCAACCATATGCTATACCCACGTACCTAAACGGGTAGGTGAGTTGTCAAGCGGGGCTCCTCGCAGAGACCCCTGGTTGTCTCCAGAATCTATTTCCCACTTTGTCTGGAATAAATCAACCCCCAATTACTAGCTGGGTAGCAAAAGGGCTGCATCCATTAGGCACCCCGTGAGCTGGTGTGGCTGTGTGACTGTGCTCTGATCCATGGGCTGAACAATCCTGTGAAGTGATCTGAAGCAACAGGAGGTGGTTGTGCGCAGCGCCTTCCTTTCTCCTGATTGCTGGCTGAAAGGTGGGTTTGCAGGAATGACCTCCAGCAACCGTCTCGGACATGGGGTGACCTTCACAATTAGGGCCTAGAGCAGTGAAGACCATGACACGAGAAAACAGAGTAAACCAAAAATCAAAGAAAGCCCCAAATAAAAGAGGAAACCAGCAGCCAAGCCTCTGATGCAATGAAACATCACCATAACTCTGAACTGCCTGCTTCTAGTTTTTTCACGAGAGACAGAAATACAACGGTATCTCTTTAAAGATATCGCTAATTTGAGCTTTTAATAAAATAAAAGCCAAATGCTTATTTCCAAATACCCTTTACGCTGGCGCCTTCAGCCCTAATGTGGCATGGCATTTTAGTAAAATTTATACCATACGCAGAATGATATTAGAATTCCAACTTAAAGTACTTAATTCCTCGTAAGCTTCAAAGGATTAAGCGATTTTTTTCAAAAGAGAAAAAAGTAAAGTAACGTAAAAATTTTTTTAAATAAAAAGAGGAGAAAAATGAAGTTGCGATGCCCAAAAGAAGGTGTCACCAATGTTAACAAATTGCTGCTTTTAAGTTTAGACTCCAAATCTTGTGATATAAAGTCAGTCTTTGCTTTGCATGAGAGTGTGGGACTGTCAAAATTGATTATGCAAACTTCGATCTTGCAAAAATATCTACTTCCGTCTTGCAAAACAACAACAACAACAACAAACACCTGTTCATATGTAATTACACACAGAGATCTAAGGGTCAAGGGATAAGGTAGTCCACAGCTTTCAGATTTTAGCCAAGATGGTGGCAGGCCTTTGAATGAATGGGTGAGGAGGGGAAGGCAGGAGGGGTGGTTAAAAGAGAGGAGGGCCTGGGAACCCACATGAGGGGTAAGTAGAAAACAATGTGGACTAGACAGAAAAGTAAGAAATGAGACCCAGGAAAAAAAGAAAAGACTCTGTGAGTAGAAACGGATGTGAACACGGACCCAGTCAGACAATGTTAAAGTTGAAGGTGGGTTAGAGAACAGCTGTTTCCCTCCATCAGAGGCCTTACATGTAGGGGAAGCATTCCACAGGTGGTCCTCCTGGGGGACCACTCTGCCCTCAGTGCTGTGGATGGGGGGCAGGAGGAGGCCATGGAAGGAGGCTGCGCTGTTTCTGGGACCCGGGGATAGGGGTAGCCCAAAGGCGTGCTGATGGGGAAGTGAAAAGGCCAGTAAAGGCATGTGGCTCTGGGTTTTCTCAAAAAAGGAAATGGGCAGAGGGTGAGGTTCAGCAGGGAGGGGATGGCAGCGCCAGGGGCAGACCCTGTGAGATGGAGTCTGTTAAGCATCTGACTCTTGGTTTTGGTTCAGGTCGTGATCTCATGGCTTCATGGGTTCGAGCCCCAAGTCGGGCTCTGTGCTGACAGTGGGGAGACTGCTTGGGATTCTCTCTCTCCCTCTATCTCTCTGCTCTTCCCCCACTTGCACTGTCTCTGTTTCTCTCAAAATAAATAAATAAACTTAAAAAAAAAGAAAGAAAGAAAGAAGGAGCTCACTGAGTGTGATTTCCAGCCTTGTTATCAATGTTAACAAAAATGAAAGAGAAATGATGACCAATGGACTTGAGTGACTGTCTCCCGTGTTCAGTGAGCTCCTGGAAGTTATTAGAAGGATGCTATAATCACAAACAAAAGGCTCGGGTCTTTAACAGATTTGCACTCACGTACTCATGCATATTAGCCAGTCAGAACCAGAGACAAACCACCAGCCACTTCTCAAATGGACAACGTATGTAACTTTGAATGTTAACAAATGTTACCACTCGTTTTTGACAATGTCCTTTTGTCAGACCACAGTGTTTTGTGCCAGTATGAACCTTCAATGTGTATCCTTGAAGAGCTGCATCTTCTGATCCCTGTCGTCCCTCACTGCACACATTGTACACACATCTGAGTTTCACCCTCAGGTTGGAAAGCACAGCCCTCTTCCAAGACTTCAAATTATTGACACTCCAGAGCTTAGGCAGTCAGAATGCCTCCCTAGAGAATGTGAACTGGTGTAGCCACTCTGGAGAACAGTATGGGGTTTTCTCAAAAAATTAAAAATAGAACTACCCTACAGCCCAGCAATTGCACTACTAGTATCCTAAAGGATATAAACATCCTGATTCGAAGGGACATGTGTGCCCCAATATTCATGGCAACACTATCAACAATAGTCAAACTATGGAAAGAGCTCAAATATCCATCAACTGATGAATGGATTAAGAAGACGTGGTATATATACAACGGAATGTTACTTGATGATCAGAAAGAATGAAATCTTGTCATTTATAACTCTGGATGGAGCAGAGCAAGAATGTATTATGCTAGGTGAAATAAGTTGGTCAGAGAAAGACAGTTATCTGATTTCATTAATATGAGGAATTCAGGAAACAAAACAATTGAATATTTGGGAAGAGGAAAAAAGAGATAGAGGGAAGCAAACCAGAAGAGACTCTTAAAGATAGTATTCAAGACTATCTAAAGACGGTTGAAGTAGGGAGGTGAGGGGGGGATAGGCTAGATGGGAGATGGGTATTAAGGAGGGTACTTGCTGGGTGAGCACTGGGTGTTGTATGTAAGTGATGAATCACTAAATCCCACTCCTGAAGCCAATATTACACTGTATGTTAACTAACTAGAATTAAAAAAAAAAAAATAGAATGTCTCCGTAGAGAATGTCAGTCTTGTGGTCCAGGACTCCAGATATTGAAATGGCAATCGTCACAATGTATTTCAATTCTTGGCTTAAGTACACTTCTGCATTGGCGTGAATGCATTTTCAGGCTCTATATGTTCACGTATCTGTTAAGATACTTGGAACCAAGCATGTGTTGAGTGACTTTTTGGTGAATGGATATATGAATTAAGTTCAATAAGAGGGCAAATTCTCTGTATTTTTCATGGTCCTGTGCACTCTAGCGTGGCTGCACTTTCATCTCTATGGATAATGAAGAGCTGGCTCTGGTTCATCCAGGTGCCTGGGGAGATGGCGGCAGACCTGAGAACGCAAATCCTCCAACTTACAAAGGTGCCCTGGAGAATCAGGGAGGAGAAAGGCGGAGGGATATGAGGTGAGATGGGAAAGAGCAGACTGTGAAGATTCTGAAAAGGGGAAGAGGAGGATGGAGCGTCCAGAAAGGGGATTGGAAGGGACACCGAGGCAGAGCTGGACCTCTGATCTGTTAGAATGAGCAGGACCCAGACAAATGGTGTAGTTTCTGTTTTTTGCTGTAGCAATGAGATGGGAGTCCCAGGAAGGCGCAGTGATGCTCCAATGTCACACACAACTTCCTACACGACCTTCGCAGAGGGAAGAAGGCGGGGTGGAGGCTGGAAACAAGGAGAGGAGCTGGAAGCCAGGCGAGATTACAGTCTTGGTCTGAGCTAGAGGGGAAATGAGAGCCTGAGTAGGTGGCCAGAGACTGAGGGAGCAGCAGATCTTTGTCATTTCAATCAGCAGTTGGTGGGGAGGACGGCTTATTGGTGGAAGAAGGAAGTCAGAGCAGAGACACTGAAAAGCGGGTTTGCTGAAAACAGAGGGGAGTGGAGAAACATCTGCAGGCGACATGGTGCCTCTGCAGCTCACCCTGCTGGCTGCTCTTCTCCTGGGGACTCACAGTGCACAAGGTAAGAGCCTCTGCCGGCTGCCCAGTCCCTGGATCCGGGCAGAGTATGGTGGCCTCTCCCAAGAAGATTTGGATCCTCATGTGGCCGGAGTGTTCACACCCTGAGAGGTCCTGTCTCCAGGTCAGGTCTGCTCTGAAAGGATGGTGGTGAGTGTGGGGCCCCGAGTCAGGGAAATGTCATCCTTAACCTAGTCATGGCTCCTTCCTTCTCTTCCTCATTCTCTCCCTCTCTTCCTCCCTCTCTCTCCTTGTCTCCCTCTCCCTCCCTCCCTCTCTCCCCCACTCTCTCTCCTTATCTCCCTCTCTTTCTGCCCTCTCTCTCTCCTCCTCCTCTGCTTCATAGCTGGTTCACTTTCCAACTTCTATTTTCTGCTTGCTTCTTTTTTCCCGTAAACTACCTGACCCTCTACTACCCACAGCAGTCCAGGAACCCATCTTGTTCCACGTCATCCAGATCACGTCCTTTGTCAACGAGTCCTGGGCACAGCATCAGGGCTCAGGCTGGCTGGGTGACGTACAGACTCATGGCTGGGACAACAAATCTGGCACAATAGTTTTCCTGCACCCTTGGTCTAAAGGCAACTTCAGCAACGAGGAATTGACTGACCTGGAGCTTCTGTTCCGTGTCTACCTCATTGGATTAACTCGGGAGTCTCAAGAATATGCCAGCCAATTGCACTTCAAGTGTGAGTTCCCTCAGAAGGCTCCTCTGTTTCTGGGAAACATGCTCATACTCTTCTGGACCATTGCCTGTTATTTCTGTCCCATGATAAAAATCTTCATGAATAAACTTGAGGGTCATTCTGGGTGTTGACTCCTCAAGATTTCATAGACTCTTTTCTGACTCCTTTTTTCTTGTTCGTTTTTATCTTTCCTCAGTGATCTCCCTTCTATGATCTAAAACACAGAGACACACAATGGTGCCCCTCTGTGCCTGACTCCCTTAAACTGTGATCTCTTCCTCCGTTCAGTTTCTTCCAACGTTTATGGTCGCAGCTCAACAACCATTATGACCCATGTCATGTGCCCTGTACTTGTGTTTCCTTCTCATGGGCTCTGACCTGCACTTTACTATCACTTCTCTGACTTCTTCAAATCAAATACTTAATGATTGACATGTATCCCTATGGCCCCCTTCCCCATCCCACAAATGCTTTTCCTTATTCCTGATCAAACACATCCTTGGCTTACTCCCACACATCTATTAATACCTTCTTGCTCCACTTTTTAATAAAGTCCTTATATCATTTCTTTCATTTCTCCCCCCAAATCTCTTTCTCCTTTCTCCTTCTTCCCAGATCCCTTTGAAGTACAGGTGACAGCTGGCTGTGAGCTACATTCTAGTGATGTCACAAAAGCCTTCTTACAGGCAGCTTATCAAGGATCAGATTTCCTGAGTTTCCAAAACTTGTCATGGGTGCCATCTCCAGGGAGTGACAGCAAAGCCCAGAGTGTCTGTGATCTCCTGAACCAGTATGAAGCCATCAAGGAAACAGTGCAGAGGCTCATCACAAACACCTGTCCCCAATTTGCCTTGGGTCTCTTTGATGCAGGGAAGGTGGATCTCCAGAAGCAAGGTGTGTACAGCCCCTTCCTCTAAGATTTTTCCATATACGCCCTTTCCCACCATCCCTTTCAAAGTTAGGACAAAGAGCTCAATAAGAATAGGGTTTTCTGGGTACAAGTTTCCTACAGCAAGATAATATGTACATACCGATGTGGTTACCCCCTTAAGCTGTGTGTTAGAATCCCCATCTGAATACCTTTCATGCCTTCTGCAGTGAGGCCAGAGGCCTGGCTGTCCACTGGCCCCAGCCCTGGTCCTGGCCGTCTGCTGCTGGTGTGTCATGTCTCTGGCTTCTACCCAAAGCCAGTGTGGGTGATGTGGATGCAGGGTGAGCAGGAGCAGCCAGATACCCAGCGAAGTGATGTCCTACCTCATGCTGATGGGACATGGTATCTTCGGGTGACCCTGGATGTGGCGGTGCGGGAAGCAGCCGGCCTGTCTTGCCGAGTGAGACACAGCAGTCTAGGGGGCCACGACATGGTCGTCTACTGGGGTGAGTAAGATGGAATCTGTAGGTGTAAGAAGGTGGTTCTTGAGCTTAGAGGGTAGGGCAGAGGAAAGTTTCATGGCGCCAGAACTAGGTGAGTGCAATATCAGGAAAGAATAAATACAACTGATTTCGGGAAAGTAGAGATGGAGCCCAAGTGGGGCTCTGATGTAAGAGACTTGGGGGAGAGATGAGGCACCCTTCTCTGGGCAGGTGTGAGAGCAGAGTGACAAGGCTGTTTGAAGACGGCATTCACATCCAATATACCTGTTGATATGGGGGATCAGTGGACAGAATAGAACTGGCCGTGGATCAAAAATGACATCTATGTGTCTCTCTAATACCCACAGGACACCACCTTTCCATGTACTTGATCCTGTTGGCCGTGATAGTGCCCCTAATTCTTCTGATAGTCATTGCATTGTGGCTTAAGAAGCGCTGGTGAGTTCGTTGTGTTTCCTCCTCTCTTCCCAGTTTATTTCATTTTCCATTTTTACCTGTCTAGCTTCTGTCTCCTGACCCCTGACTCCTCCAATGCACCCGGTGTCTCCCATCTCTCTTCCACAGCTCCTATGAAGACATCCCATGAGCTTCTTCGCCAAGCCTTCCCCGAAGGCCCAGGAGCCTAGGACATCAGAGTGATACCATTCTTTCCACCCTCCATTTAATTTTGTTCCTGTTTCTGCTTTATAATCATCAGTTCACACAAACTAGTCTAGTCAGATCACTCTGTATGGAATGCCTTCTTTATAATCTCCATTTGTTTAATAGTCTTCAACTTCTGAAGCCTATTATGATTCATATCCTCCAGAATCTTCCCTAATCTGTTGGTAAGAAGCTCTTCAACTCTGTTGTATGGACATCTCATTTCTCCCTGCACGGAAGCACCTTAGTGCTTTCTTCCCTTCCAATATGCAAGCTCCTTTGAGACAATGATCATGATGAAGGTGTGTTTTTTTGCAGGTAAAACGTGCTCAGTGAAAATCAAACCCAAACAAATGATATTCAAGTTGGACGTACTGTCCTACTGACTTTCCTCATTATGTTCACTCCTGCCATGGTTATAGGTTTTGAAGGATTGATGTTTCCCTCATTCTTTAAATGTTCCTTAAGTGGTTCCCAAATCCCATATCCCTTTAGCTCCCTCATTTTCTCACTAAACTCTTAAGGAAAAATGCAACTTTGCTCCTTGCTGAGCTTATTTTCCAAATACAATGATGCTACTCTTTCCAACTTATTCCAAACATGAAGAGAAAAAGACTGTGCAATGGGGCAGACATGTCACTGATGGTTAACAAAACAGAACAAGAGAGCTGGTCACCAAGATTAGGGTGGGACCAAGGCAAGGGAAGTTTATGGAAGCCAACACCCTCCAGGGGTGGCGCTATCTCAGATACCCTTGCCTGGACTTTGTTTTCTTTGAGACTCATTCACTAATTCAAGTAATACTTCTCAGGCTCTGAACACGGGACAGGCACACTTGTGAACTGGTCGAGGAGGAAACAGTGGGGACTGTATCCACCTGACTGGTGTTGCAAGGTCCATTTTTTTCAGTCTGTTCATGTCCTTTGTACTTGGTACTTTTTTTGTTTCAGTTTGGAAATTTTTAATCAACTTTATCAATGTATAATTTACATACCACAAAATCCATCTGTTTTAAGTATACAGTTCCATTCATTTTGACCTATGTCAAATAGGTCAAACTTATAAAGTAAGAACACAGTCAAGGTATAGCACATCCCATTACCCCAGTACCCCCATGCCCATTTGCAGCTAAACCTAACACCAACCAGGAAGACTTGCAAATACTGGTATGCTTACTGATATAGTTCAGGTTAGATGTGTCTTTTCTATAATTTTATTAAAATAAAATAACTTATATAAACCATGAGAGACTCTTTAAAAACTTTTTTTAATGTTTATTTATTTCAGAGAGACAGAGACAGAGTGTAGGAGGGGGAGGGGCAGAGAGAGAGGGAGACACAGAATCCAAAGCAGGCTCCAGGCTCTGAGCTGTCAGCACAGAGCCTGACATGTGGCTTGAACTCACTGACTGTGAGATCGTGAACTGAGCCAAAGTTGGCCACTTAACCGACTGAGTCACCTAGGTGCCTTAACCATAAGAGACTCTTAAATTCAGAGAACAAACTAAGGGTTTGTAGGGTTGGGGAGGGGGGGATGGACTAAATGGGTGATGAGCATTAATGAGGGCACTTTTTGGGATGAGCACTAGGTGTCATATGTAAGAGAGGAATCACTGGGTTCTACTCCTGAAGCCAAGACTACACCGTATACTAAATAAATTAAATTAAAACAAAAAGGAAAAGAGGCACCTGGGTGGCTCAGTCTTGACTTTGGCTCAGGTCATGATTTCATGGTTTGTGAGTTCGAGCTCAGCATCAGGCTCTGTGCTGACAGTGTGGAATTTGCTTGGGATTCTGTCTCCCTCTCTCTCTGCCCCTTCCCTACTTGCTCCCTACTCTCTCAAAAATAAATTTGAAAAAAGAAAAATTAAAAAAATTTAGAAAAGGAAAAAATGAAACCTCTTAGATGTACTCTTTATATCTGAGTGTTTTTTTCCCCACCTAGTATATGGTTGTAATCCTTGTTATTGCTCAATAGATCCCAAGTATGAATATACTATTGTTTTTTTTTTATTCATCCACTCTTTGATGATTACTTGTTTTGTTTCTAGTTTGAGGCTCTTTGATTGTTGTTTTGTTTGTTTCATTACCTACCTGGACTAATTCTGTGGATTCTGGCTGCCCTGTTCACTTTGCTTGCAGTGGGATGGTAGGGAGAGGTGGGGTAATGAGAGTCACGGTGCTATGTTTTCAAAGAGATAAGGTATGTGCTGCTGCCCCCTAATACTGTCAGGCAAGGGGTGACTCAAACCAGGGTCTTTGCAGAAACATAGTCTGTGTGCTGAGCCCCCCACCCCCACCCCGCCTTCAGTGAAAGCTGAAGGTCCTAGAACAGAATGCTGGAAAGACTTTTATTAATCCCCTGGATTAAAATGAAGGTTCAAGTCAGTTGGGGGAAACAGAGAACCACTAACCACCCCTCCTTTCAAGTTTTAGTGGCCAACAGGAATCCAGGCTCTGAAGAGTCACAAATACCTTTTATATTTCAAGATTATGAGAAATAGTGACAGTTGGCCAAGTGTGTTCTTGCAGGAAAGCTGGGAGCAGACAATGTGAGGGGTGCTCCCTGTGGGTGGTTTATGGGGAGAGGGGCGGCCCAGTCCCCTGGCCCCCCACGAGGGACAGTCATCCTCAGGGCCAGAGGTGGGGGTGCTAGCGACGGGTGATGCTGTGTTCCACAGACAATGGTATGAAGGGATGGTTTGAATGCTAAGTTCAACTGCAGCACTTGGAAACAACTCCTCCCAACATTGTTATTAAAATCTTAAGAGATTGGAGCCTGGAAGGATTGAGAAATTCTGAAGAAACTAAGCAAAAACAAACAAACAAAAAAAAAAGGTTGGAAGATGTCAAAGACATGAGAGTTCTCTGTGGGTGCTGACCAGCTTTCTTTGTCCCTGAGTGCATCTTGGAACAGAGACCTTAGGCTGGTGTCAAGGGCAAGAGCTTCTGGTAGCAGGTCACAGTGCCCGCTCAATAGTTCCTGGGGGCCCCAAGCAGAGAGCCCAAGGAAGCCTGAGAGGATGGTGATGGTGGCACCAGTTTCTGGGGGTCACACTGTGTTGTCAAGAATTCTGTAGTGCTCTTTTAACACACATCAGCACCCAATTTGCCATCGTGAACTGAGAGCCGGTCTGAACTGCACTGACCACACGATCTTCCCCAATAAGGGCATGGTCCTCAATATGTGAAGGTAAGAGCACAATGCCTTTGCTGAATTTCTGGAACAGTGGCCTTAGGACACACCGGCTTCTCACAACACAGTGAGGTCCAGCTCTTTCATCTGCTAGATCCCTTGTAATAGTCGCTCAACGCGATGGTCTTGCTGGTGAGATCAATGTCCTGTGAGCAATGCATGACTGTGCCCCCAGATGCCAATCCATGTGTTCAGACTTGCTGCCATTCGCCCAGCCCCATGGCCACCAACTCCTTTCTGCAGCTTTGTCAAGATTGTTTTAGCTGTTTCTCATAATTTTTATTCTTGAAAAAAAAAAAAAAAAAAGCCCAGAAACCAACTGGGCACAAATAAGCTAAAGCTCAGAGTATGGCTTCCACTTACTATTTCCCCACTAGAAGGGACCAGAAAGCCTTAGGGAAATGACTAATTTCTAACTTGAGATGGAAAGTTTCTACATGAGTTTGGAATGGCTCTGCTACTCAAGAAAGGGATGGAGAGCATGATGAGGAGTAGGGTTCTGAATTCAGAAGCAGCTGACTTGAAAAGGATTCCAAGTCACAGATGGGAATCTTGGCAAAAAAAAAAAATGGCTAGGATAGAGTCAAGCGTTTCACCTACATTGAAACCCATGTATCTGCAGTAGAAAAACGTAACGCATTGGTCACCTAGGACACTATACAAACAATGAATTCTCTTAAAAACTGGTAAAGAAGTGGAAAGAAACAAGTACTTATTTTGTCTTCAGTTATCTCAGGTTCATGAGGTGGTTATCTAGGAGAATACAACTTTTTAGAAATATTTTAACCAATGAAGAAGGTGGAATAGCTTTACACTTCCCCTAAAGAAATACTTGGTCTAGACTAGTTGTTGTCAAGGTGTGTTCAGGTGTTACGTGGGAGCTCTGACACCCTTCCAGAGGCTCCGTGAGTTCAAGACTACCCTTATAGCAATAATACAATGATATCTTAGTGAACCTTGCTCCCCAGAGATTATGTGGTGTGTAATATTGCATCAGATTGCATTTGGAAGCAGATATGAAAATATAGCTGCCTTCTATTAAGTCAGATGTTAAAGAGAATTGCAAAAATATTAAACAAATTTAAAAACCTAAAAAGCCACTATTCTCACTGGTTTTTTTTGTTATTGTTGTTTTTAAATACACATTCAGCTTGTTTTTATTTTAAGTTAGTAAATAAGCACATATTTTAAAAATATATTAGTTTTTGAGGTGCCTGGGTGGCTCAGTCAATAGAGTTTGACTCCGATCTTGGCTCATGTCATGTTTGTGGGTTCAAGCCCCACAGTATGGAGTTTGCTTGGGAATCTCTCTCTCCCCCTCTCTCTGCCCCTTTCCCCTGTCCCCTCTCTCTGTACATAATTAAATAAATATTAGAAACTGGGGCACCTGGGTGGCTCAGTTGGTTAAGCATCTGACTTCAGCTCAGGGCATGATCTCACAGTTCGTGGGTTGGAGGCCTGCTTCAGGCTCTGTGCTGACAGCTCAGAGCCTGAAGCCTGCTTCGGATTCTGTGTCTCCCCCTCTCTCTGCCCATAACCTGCTCACTCTCTGTCTCTGTCTCTCTTTCTCTCAATAATAAATAAACATTAAAAATTAAAAAAAAAACATTAAAAATTAAAATGTATTAGTTTTTACTTCTAGTATAGTATCTATCTATCTAAATTTTCACCCCTCTCACATTGCTGGTGGGAATGTAAAGTGGTATTGCTGTGGTAGAAGATTGGTAGGCACTTCCTCAAAAATTTAAGCATAGAATTAACCATCTGACTCGGACTTTCCGCTTCTAGGTAAATCCCCATAAAGACTAAAAACAGATGTTTGGATAAATGTTTGTACGAGGATGTTCGTAGCAGCACTATTCACAATAATAAAGAGTGCATAGGAAGAAACACCCCAAATATCTATCAGTGAGTAAATGGCTAAACAAAATGTGGTAGATAAATAGAATGGAACATCATTCAGCCATAAAAAGAAATGAAAAAATAATACAACGTGGATGCGCCTCAAAAACCTGATGCTTTCAGGGAAAGACACCAAGTAAAAAGGTGCTGATGTTGTATAATTCCACTCATATGAAATACTCACAGCAGTGAGTCCACAGAAACAGAAAGAGGGTTTTAAGTTCATAGGGGACTGGCCTGGGGGAAGGATGGCGGCAGGTTACGGGCTATCCTCTTGGCTAGTACACATTTTGGGCAAGTTGCTTGAGCTGGTAGTCGCACAATATTGTAATGTACTCAATTCCATGGAATTGGCTTATTTTATATTGCATTTCACCTCAATAACAAAACAGATAAGCAATTAGATAATACAAAACTCTGGCATCTAAGTATGAGATGTTCCATTGGAAAAGAATGGAAGGAGAGATGGAAAACCTTTAGAGAGAAAAAAATTGCCTACAAGGTAATAACAAATAGAGTAATAGAAGTTCCCTTTTCAACAGTAGATGCAACAAAATAGTAAATTAGAATTTGATGCTAGAATTTGAAATCCAGGCATGCCCAGATCTCTGTCTGCTCTACAGACATGAGGATTGTATGGACCCCACCATATGCACTCCTAAAAGAAAGACAACAGCAAAAAAACAAAGTAAACCTACAGGAATAAAAGCATGTAAAAAATCCAAACATATGGTTTGGATTCAAAGACCAATAAGGCAAAAAAATGTGGACTTTCCAAGCAGTCTCAGAAGTTTAATTTTTTTTTATGTTTTTTTTTAATTTATTTCTAGGAGAGAGAGAGAGACAGTGTGAGCAGGGGAGGGTCAGAGAGAGAGGGAGTCACAGACTGAAACAGGCTCCAGGCTCTGAGCCGGCAGTGAGCACAGAGCCCGAGGCGGGGCTCGAACCCACGAACCGCGAGATCATGACCTAAGCAAAAGTCGGACGCTCAACCGACTAAGCCACCCAGGCACCCAAAGCAGTCTCAGAAGTTTAAACCTCTTAGGAGGGACACCAGGGTGGCTCAGTCGGTTAAGCATCTGACTTCGGCTCAGGTTATGATCTTACGGTTTGTGGGTTCAAGCCCCACATTGGATTCTGTGCTGACAGCTCTGAGCCTTGAGCCTACTTCAGGTTCTGTGTCTCCATCTCCTTCTGCTCCTCTCTCTCTCTCATGCTCTCTCTCAAAAATAAATAAATATTGAAAAAATAAAAATATTTAAAAAGGTTTAAATCTCTCTTTCTGCATCCCAGTACTGGGGAAGTGGGTACACTGTCACTAGAAATTGCCCCTTACAGCTCAAATTTGAGGTTCTTTGTCGTCCTAAGAACCTGTGTGTTCTGGGCAAAATTAACTCCATCAAGGTTTCTGAGCTCAAATGAAGTCTCCGAACTCACTTCCAAGTTTGGAATAAAGTAGGATGGGGATGAGAATCTGGATGGTGACAAGGTAGTGCAGACCTCATAAAGGTGCAAACAGCAGGTGCTCAATTAATACTCATTGGCTAAATGAATGAGTAGGGCAAGATACACTTGTCATTTTTGGGCCTGTTGTTAAGTTTTATCCATTGGTTAAAATCGCAGAATTGGAGAGAAAGCAATACAACTGCGGGCAGCTGGCTGGCTTGCTTCCTCTGCCCAGCTTCGGGCCATAGGGCCCATGCCCTTGGCTCAGGCTGCAGGACACGCACAGCGTCGGGCTTCAGGAGACTGCTGCATGCCAGCTCACTGGGCTGCTGCCTGCATTTAGGTGGAGGGGCCTCTGCTGGCCCCGGCTCTGCAGAAATCTCATGTTTGGCTCAAAGTGTTTGTCTTCTTTGCTTTTGAGGTAGAATTTAAGATATTTGTTATATTTCTTGTTGCCAGGATCTTGGAGGAATCAGGGAACTTTTCACCCATCAATCCTGCTCTCTCTCCTCTTTACCAGTAAAAGCAGGACCCTGTCTCCTGAGCCTGTTGATTGGAGTAATCTGAGTGTCTGAAGATTTGTGTCCACTGAGGCTTTTGTCTTGGAGTCGTGGGCCATTTGGGAGAGGGGACAGTACAGCCGGAGTGTGGGTTGATGTGTTAGGGTGCCTCTTCACGGTCATCAGCCCCCTGTCCCAGTGAGTGCGGTCGCGCCTTTGGTCGGGTTTGCATCCGAGCAGAGGCAGTGGTGGTGTTAGTGGAATTCCAGGAACATTATTCTGACTTCCCTGCTTCACAATTTGGACTTTGCGATCAGGGCCGGATAAAGGCTATTCTTAATAGTGTGAGCCACTTATTCAGAGGCATAGAGATCGTTACCGTCCTCATTACGGATTTTTTATCTACGTACATAATATCAGTGAGTGAAAGTCCCTCGTTCTTGGAATATTCTACTACCACCTTTCTGCTAGATGATATGTAGATCTATGCAAACTTGTCACGTTTTCCTGATTGGAGAAAATCCAAGCATTATCCTTACAGCTAACATATTGACTAGAGCCCATATATTTCACTCCATGGATGCTCAATGCATTGTTGCCATGTACCAAGGGCATTCACAGATAACACAGGGCATGGCAAATTAGGATTCAGATCTCTGTACCTTTGGTGACAAGTGACAAGACCCTTGTTCATCTAACAATCTTTTATTTGGTGTCAGAAAGGCTAAAATGAAGAGTGAGGCTGTGAGCATGCAGGAGACTCCCCGGGTCCTCCTGGACTCCAGAAGATTTTCCACTCTAAACTCCAAAACTTGGGAGCCGCCAAAAAGAAGGTCATATGTCATAAGAAAATGTCATTTTTACCCTCCAAAAATGGCCTTGGCATAAGATAAATTTGTTTGGATTCCTAAACGGCAGGATGTATATATCATATTTGGTTCTGGGATCTGGGTCTGTAGCACTACAGTCTAGGTGGTGTTTTCAATGCTTTGCCATGTTGTAAATGACTGTCAACACATACAGCACCCCAGAAGTGAGCATGTGGGTGAGAGGGACGCGAAGAGGGGGGTGAGATAGGCCACAGGAGCCCCTAGTGATGGGAGTGCAGAGCAGGGAGGCGGGAGGAGGTCCAGCTGGGTGACTAAACCAAAAGCATCCTTCTAGACCAAGGGGTTGATCCAACATGACCCTCTTATTTCACACTGGGAGAAGCGCACCTGAGGAGGTGAAAAGGCCCTTCAGAGCCGTGGAGGGGGTGTCTTCCACAGTAAGAAGCAGGAAGGGAACTGGCCCCTGGGGCCGGGGAGACAAGAAACTAAATATCAGATTGGCTGGAGTGGAAAGGAGGGGGGAGGGGGAGGCCCCAGGGCTGTGGGAGGTGCAGCTCTTCTCTTGCTGGTCAGCCTGGACTGGGAAGGGCTCTGCCAGCTGGGAGGGAGAGGAAGTCACCGCAGAGCTCTGAGCGAAGCTGCTGAGCCAGAGACAGAGGAGAGGCTCTGAGAGTCAGCAGCTGGGTCCCCAGGGAAATGCTGCTTCTGCAGCTGCTGTTGCCTGTGGTCTTCTCCCCGGGGGTGGCGGCGAGGAAGGTGAGTGACTGGCCAGCACGGGATGGGCTGTGGATAAAGTCCTGGAGGGTCAGGTCATCCCAGCACCTCTCCCCATCTCCCCCCCCCCCCATTGGAGGTGGGCTGGGCACGCCCTAGACCTTGGGGGCAAATGTCTCGGGCTGTCTAGTGCTTTGCCGACTCTGAGTTCCTTTTCTCTGGATCTTTCCAATTTTCATTCTTTCATTGTCCCTGGCTTCTCCCTTTCTGCTCACCTTTCTTTTCTTTTTTATTTATTTTTCTTTTTTTATTTTTTACAAATAGTTTATTGTCAACTTAGTTTCTACATAACACCCAGTGTTCATCCCCACGAGTGCCCTCCTCCATGCCCATCTCCCCCTCCCCCCTACATCCATCAGTCCTCAGTTTTTGTCAGCATTCAAGAGTCTCTCATGGTTTGCCTCTCTCCCTTTCCCCCGCCCTTTCCCCCCTTCTTCTCCCCCTCATTCCTCAGTTAAGTTCCTCCTAATCCTCCTATACGTGCAAACTCTGCTCACTTTTCTCAACCTTCCATCACCCACAGCCTTTCAAGGGCCCACCTCTTACCAGGTGATCCAGATCTCGTCCTTTGCCAACAGCAGCTGGGCGTGGAACCAAGGTTCCGGATGGTTGGGGGACTTGCAGATCCACAGCTGGGACAGCGACATGGGCAGGGCGATTTTCCTGAAGCCCTGGTCCAAGGGCAACTTCAGTGAGGAGGAGGTGGCCGGGCTGGAGGAGATCTTCCAGGTGTACCTCAACGGGTTCATCCTGGAAGTACAGGACCATGCCCATGAGTTCCAGATGGAATGTGAGTCCATGCCTCTCATCCAGGGAGGTTCTTGACGACTTCTCTCTCTCTTGCTTCAGGCCACTACTCCCTCTGATCTCTCCCTCTCCTTCTCATGTTGCCCAGCTGTGGCACAAGCTTACCTGGAGTAGCGACACCCTCAGATTCCACACCCCCAGAGAGGATTCGCATGCTCTTCTGACGGGTGAAGGTCCCCTTTGTAACATCTGGTTGGCTTGTGGCTGGTTTGGCATCTCTCAAACTCCAAGCAAGAAGCCCCACTAGTCTTCCCTGATGCTTGAGCCATCTTTTCCTGCAATCTCCCACCTGGAGCCTCCTGCCTGGCCCTCCTCCCCACGCACTCCTCCCTTTCACCCTGCAGGGCTGGCCCCCGACCCTCACATTCTGTCTGCCTCTCCCCTGTTCACACACACACACCATCACAACTGCCTCTCCAGCGTGGGTGACATGCATGCCTCTCCCTGGGTCTCAGCTCTCTGAGATTCTGGCTCACCATTTATTTCACAATGCAGATCTTTCTCATCATCCAAATCCCAAATCCCAGGTTCTTCCCCCGTCTCTTTCTTGTTTGCTTCTTAATAACGGCTTCTCTGTTTTCCTTCTGTCCAGACCCCTTTGAGATCCAGGGAATCGCGGGCTGTAGGCTGCTTCCCGGCGGGGGCACAGTGAGCTTCTTGCGGGGGAGTGTTAGGAGGACTGGACTTTCTGAGCCTCAAGAATTACTCCTGTGTACCCGCCCCAGAGGGTGGGAGCCGGGCTCGGCGCATCTGCGCGCTCATCCATCAGTACGAGGGCATCCGGGATATGGCCGCGAAGCTCCTCTTTGAAACCTGCCCCCAGTGTCTCCTGGGCGTCCTCGATGCGGGGAAGGCGGGACTGCAGCGGCCAGGTGAGTCCTGTCCCGCCACTAAGGCTTTTCTATTTCACCTCCCACCACTTCCTTTACGTTCAAGAGTAGGATGCATCTAAGAAGAGAGGGGCTTAATCGATACATTTTTTCGGTTTCCAAAGGAGGAGAAGGGGTCACTGTCCAAACCTGAGTTTCCAAATCCCTGTAGAGTCATAATCCATCCCTCTCCGTGTTCCTTCCTGCCCCAGTGAGGCCAGAGGCCTGGTGTCCAGCGGCCCCAGTCCCGGCCCTGGCCGTCTGCTGCTGGTGTGCCACGTCTCCGGCTTCCAACCAAAGCCAGTGTGGGTGATGTGGATGCGGGGTGAGCAGGAGCAGCCGGGCACCCGGCGAGGCGACGTCCTGCCCCATGCCGACGAGACGTGGTACCTCCGGGTGACCCTGGACGTGGCGGCGCGGGAGGCGGCCGGCCTGTCTTGCCGAGTGAGACACAGCAGTCTAGGAGGCCAGGACGTGGTCCTCTACTGGGGTGAGAAAGAGCTGAGGCCCCGCTGGGCATGGAGCTGATGGTCCTCGGGCTTAGAGGAGCCTTAGAGCGCTGGCTGGGGGTGGGGATGATCCTTGACCGGAAGGGAGGGGGAGGGAGGGATGCAGCAGGGGAGGCACCGAGGGCTTGAGCATCAAGAGCAGGTGACCATCAAGTAGGCAAAGGAAGGTTAGGAGATTCAGAAAACGGGTTTAAAGTGATATCCTGTGTCCCTCCCCCACCTTCAGGAACCCCCATCTCCATTGGCTTGCTGTCTTTGGCAGTAATAGTGCCCTTATTGATCCTTTTGACAGTTCCTACATTTTGTTTTTGAGGCGCAGGTAAGTTTTTACTTCTAATCTTTTTTTTTCTGTGTACCCTTCCCTTCTACCATTTTATAGATTTATACCACATTAGCCTCAGCCTTTTCCACCAGACCCTCCCCTGTCTCCCCAGTCCCATCTCCTTTATGTAAATCCATTGTTTAAGTTGTGGTGAAATGCACAGGACACAAAACCTACCTTCTTGGGGCACCTGGGTGGCTCAGTTGGTTGGGCATCTGACTTGGGCTCAGGTCATGATCTCACAGCTCGTGGATTTGAGCCCTGCGTCGGGCTCTGTGCTGACAGCTCAGAGCCTGGAGCTGCTTCAGATTCTGTGTCTCCCTCTCTCTCTGACCTTCCCGGCTAGCACTCTGTTTCTCTCTCTCTGTCTCTCTCTCTCTTTTAAAAGTAAACATTAAGAAAAATTTTTTTCAAAACCTGCCTTCTTCACCATCTTCAAATGCGCAGCTTAGAATGTATCAAGTACACTCACATTTTTTGCACAAGCCATTTCTAGAGCTCTTTTCATCTTGAAAAATGAAAACTCTATACCCAAAGAACAAGCCCTTCTTGGTGCCTCCTCCCCAGGCCCTCGCAAACACCATTCTACGCTCTGTCTCTGTGAATGTGAGGACTCTGGGGACCACACCTAAGTGACATCGTTAGCAGTTGTTCTTTCGTGCCTGCCTTCTTTCTCTCAACACAACGTCCTCATGGTTCATCTGGGTGGCTGCAGGTGTCAGAATTTCCTTCCTTCTCAAGGCTGAGGAATGATGTTCATGGCACGAACATGGCACCTCTTGTTTATCATTCATCTGCCGACAGATGTGGCTGATGCCACGTTCTGGCTACTTGTGAACACTGTTGCTATAAACATGCAAGTGTGTGTATCCCTCATGTAGAGCTATTTTTTTGCTTGTGTTCTTCTTAGGTCATATCAGAGCATCTAATGGACCATCGTATGACTCCTCTTCCGTTTGGAATAAACACCCAGAAACCTAGAAGCTCGAGTTTTCAGCCCGGGAGTTGATCATGTCATATTTCATCAAATAATCCTCTTGTTTGATCACATCAAAGTTACCATAAGATGCAAGATAAATCACTATTTGTAACTGGTAGAAAAATAATAGAAAACTGTCAGTTTATTATCAGGTGGTATCAATAGTAGGCTTCACCCGGGTCTCCTACATGTGAGATGTGGGAAAGAATGTGCTCCAGAATAAATGAAACATGGTATACTACTTCCTGGTGACGTCCCTTTGGCTTCTTATGGTAAAACTTTTTTCTGCTTCTGCTGAAATATCATTTGCCAACATAAGCTAAGTACAAATAAATGCTGGGATCATTTATTTGCAGAGATGCCAAGTGCTGGGAGCCGCACTGGCCTCTCTGGATGGCAGTCACAGCAAGGAAATGGTAGTGTTTGCACAGCTCCTGCCATGAGAAATGAAAACTGGTATCTCCTTCTGCTACTACTGCTCATGTTGGAAATAAGCCTGCTGGTATTGACCAGGCCTCACAATATTCCATATCAGACCCATATTCTGAATACAGATACCTCATAAGGAAAAGCATATTCCTGCCTTTACAAAAGAGATTTCAGATGAAAGCTCTGTGAATGATTGTCAAAAGGCTCTTCCTATGGGCCTTGCAGATCCAAGACTTAGGGGGTTAAGAACACAAGAGTTACAACTGAGCCTGGCCCCGAGACAAAGAGCCTAATTTAGAATTAAGGAATAGATAAAGGCAGAACTTAAGTTAATACTTACACCTTCTTCTAACTGGTGATGTATGGCAGTCCCTTCCCCATGGCCTACTTTCTGCCAACAGCCTCCCTTACCGGTGGCTGGGATGAGGATGAGATGGGATGAGTAGCTAAAACATTACCCATAAACAAAAGGCTGACGCATTTAGGGCCTCCATGGTGTTCACACATTCAGCATCAAATAGGTTTCCACAAACAACTCATTAACCAGCTCAAAAACATTGGTCCTCTTGAGAGCCAGACGGAATGACTCTTAACCTAGCTATACACTTAACCTATGACCTAACCTTAGCGTTATTAACTTAGAACAAATATGTATCCTGTCTTTTACTAAGAATACTCTGTTAATTCTTTAGTTATAAGATTTACTTAAACTCACTATAATTGGAATAGTTCTGCAAGAATATTTCTGTAAAACCTGTTTCTGTACACTTTCCAAAGCATCTTATCACAAAGTTATCCATTACAAAAATTCCTTTTTCTGATGCCATGTTAACATTTAACCTATAAATAAAGACACCAAAACCGACAGAATAGAGATGCCTGCCTGGTGATCAGAAAGAATCTCGGGTCTCTCTCACTTTCTCTCTCGCCGACACCGTCCATCCTTCAGGATCCCCTGGACCTGCCGGAGCCGGCCTCTGACAGCCAAGCATGCTCAACACCGTTTCTCTGTCTCTCCCTTGATGACTTTCTAACCCTCGAGGTCCAGCTGGGACATTTCTTCTTCCAGGAAACCTCACTTAGTGGTAAAGTGGAAGTGACCCTCCCTTGTCTGGCGTCATGCAGTGACCTACATCACTCTGTACCCACCACATTGATTCTTTTTGGTTTTCTTCCCCTTTTGCCTGTGAGACCTTTGAGAGAAGGGCTTGTTCCACGTGGATCTCAGGCACGATCTCTTCTGTGCCTACGCATGTGCTCAGAGAACATGGTCTAAGTTGATATAACTGCCACATTGATGGTTTTTTCCCCATTCTTCTCCCCAACCCCTTAGTTGATATTCTAGATTTCCCTCTTCTTAAGATATTTCTTGCTGAGCAAAATAATACCATGCTCTACTCTTTTCTGCACTGGACTTTTCTAGAAAAAAACAGTTGGCACTTTGCTGTAACTATAGTCCATTGGCAGAGCTTTATCTGGACAGGATCCTGCTCCTTGTTTTTCCAGTGAGAATGATTAAGGAGGAGGGGTAACAGCACAGGGGGTGTATTAGATATTCACTCAAAACAATCAACAGGGCTTTTTAAAAATACCTGTGCTGTAGCAATTCAGCTATATTTTTTATTTACTTTTATGTTTACTCATTCTTTTGCTTATTCCATAGTTTTCAAGAAACTCCATTAAAAAAATCAAACTTATTTTGATTAAAACAGCAGGAGGAAAAGGAAAGGGAGATTTTGAGAATATTTTAATTTAATTTTATTTATTTAGTTTTTAAATGTTTGCTCATTTTTGAGAGAGAGCGAGAGAGCATGAGGAGGATAGGGGCAGAGAGAGAGAGGGACAGAGGATTCAAAGCACAAGCCTGATGTGGGGTTCAAACTCATGAACTGTGAGATCACCACCTGAGCTGAAGTCAGACACTCAATTGACTGAGTATTGGCTTGAGGATATTTTTTTTAAAAAAGGTGTATTTATGGGGCGCCTGGGTAGCTTAGTCGGTTAAGCATCCGACTTTCACTTGGGTCATGATCTCACGGTTCGGGGGTTCGAGCCCCGCGTTGGGCTCCGTGCTGACTGCCAGCTCAGAGCCTGGAGCCTGTTTCAGAGTCTGTGGCTCCCTCTCTCTCTGACCCTCCCCTGCTCATGCTGTCTCTCTCTCTCTCTCTCCTAGAAATAAATAAAAAAAAATTTAAAAAAGTGTATTTATTTATTTATTTATTTAGAGATAGAGAGCATGAGTGGGGTGGGTGCAGAGGGGAAGAGAATCCCAAACAGGCTCTGAGCTGTCAGTGCAGAACCCCAGATGGGGCTCAATCACACCAACTACAAGATCATGACATGAGTGGAAATCAAGAGTCAGATGCTCAAAAGGCTGAGCCACCCAGGTACCCCAAAGTTATTTTTCTATAGGACTTTGGAAGGGCACTCAGAGCAAGCAAAGACTTTGGTGAAGTGAAAGTCTCTTCAATTCTGAAGCAATTCTCCCAACTGGAAATGTTAGGACAATATGAACTTTAGGACTGAGGAAGGATAGGAAATGGCTGAAATATATGGCTTTCTCTCCTCTCCATTATCACATCTGACTACTTCTCCAGGATTCATTAAACCTCGCCTCACTTTAGAGCAGAGGCACCTTCAGCTACCAGCCAGGGCCCTCCCTCATGAGTGTGTTTTTGGTGTGGACTATGAATCAGCAGCAGGAATAGAGCCTATGAGCTTGTTAGGCAAAAGAAGTTCTCAGACCACCCTAGATGTATTGAATCAGCAAATCCAGGAAGGGGAACTAGGTTATCTATATTTTAACAAGTCTTTCTGGTTATTCTGGAATACATTTAAGTTTGAAAAATCCTCCTCTAAAGATTTCTCAACCTTTGCACTATTGACACTTTGGACCAGAGAATTCTTTGTTATCAACGGTGGTCCTGGGCACTGGAAGATTTTTAACACCAGCAATGGCCTCTACCTAGTAGATGCCAGTAATGCCTCTCCAATTTTAGTGACCAAATACATCTTCAGACATTGCCAAACCACTCTATGGGGCAAAGCTGCTAAAATGAGAACCAAGGTCTAAGATGATGAATGGAATTCCACCCCCTTGCTTCGTTAGAATAATTGGTTCATAATGTGTGTGTGACCTAATTTGGTCCAATCCAACTGACGCCTGAATTTCTTTTTGGTGGTTGATCCAAGGGGGGCAATCTCTTTGTCTGGATGATACATTGCCTTCAAACTCAAGGTTGCTATGGAGTTTTGTTCCCAAAGTTAGGCTGCCCCAGGAACGAAGTTCACAAATATAATAGAACAGTGAAAACAGGGCCAAAGACCCGATCAGCTGTGCCTGCAGATTGACAAGCCTCTGCGTAATGCAATTATTGGGACTTAACCACGTTTCGTTTTTCCTTTTCAATCAATTGAGCTGGAACGTCAGTTGCTTGAAAATTCTGATATTACTGGGATCTCTGATGGCTTGCAACAGCACTGTCACTTTCTTCTTATACAATTTATTTACTCTCCTACTCTCCTCTCTTCCACAAATCATCATCCCTCTAAGGCGGATGCTTGGCTTTATGATTTTCCTGTGATTGTCCTCAGCCTGTAAAACCTTAAGGTACCCACGATTTAACTATGACCTCTGGATGAATGACCTTCAGAAATAGATCTTCAGTCCCAAATACAAGGGCTTTCCAACTCCTTTTGTGTCAGAGTGTGTGTGCATGTGTATGTGTTTGTATGATTTCTGCTAATATATAAAATATGTGGAAAATATTTTGACCTTGCTTCTAGTATCCATGTTAAATTAACTTCTTAAATTTAATATATTATCTGTAGGTCCTTTTGGATTTTCTAGGCATACTCTCCTGACATCTCTAAATATGAACATTTCAATTGTTTGTTTTTAATTCTTACGTCTTTTCTTGCCCAATTGCACTGTCTGCGACCTCCAATACACTGATGAATAGAACTATTGACAGCTGGAATTTTCATATGTTTGCTTCTTATATCAGATATAAATTATTTTTTAAGTTGATTTATTTATTTTGAGAGAGAGAGACAGACAGATAGAGAGAGGCACAGAGAGAGAATCCCACACAGGCTTCTTGACTCAGGGCTTGAACCCATGAACCATGAGATCATTACCTGAGCCGAGATCAAGAGTTGGACAGTTAATCAACGGGCCTTCTCAGAAAAGAATTATTGAAGACTTAACATTAACTCTAATAATTGCTGTGTGCTTTGTGTTTATTGGTGTGTGTGTTTTACTATATTAAGGACATTTTCTTTCAAATTTGATAAAATTTTTTATAATCCATAATTATTATGGATAGTTGTTGAAGTTTATTAGGTGTTTATTCTTCATTTCTTTTTTTAAATGTTTTAATGTTTTTATTCATTTTTGAGAGACAGAAAGATACAGGGCATGAGTAGGGGAGAGTCAGAGAGAGAGAGGGAGACACAGAATCTGCAACAGGCTCCAGGCTCTGAGCTGGCTGTCAGCACAGAGCCCAGCGTGGGGCTCGAACCCACAAACCATGAGATCATGACCTGAGGTGAAGTTGGACTCTTAACCAGCTAAGCCACCCAGGCGCCCCTATTCTGCATTTATTGAAATGACAAGATGTTTTGTATGTTTTTCCCCCCTGAATATTATGAATCATATTTATTGATTCTCAAATGGTAAGATAAAATTGTGTTTCTATAAATTGTCTTGTCATGATGTATGTATGTAGATTCAATTTGTAGGTATTTTGTTTATAATATTTTGTTCCTTTGATTTTTATAATTCTCAGTCAGGAACTATTTAGTGGAGTCAGTAACTCCACTTGTCAGAAAAACATTTTGTGTGGTTTTAGGCTTTTGACAGTTAATCAATAACTTCATGAACACAAAGGTTGCCATTTTTTTAACTTCATCGAAGTATAATTGATACACACAAAATAGCATATATTAAATGTGTATATCTTGATGAGCTTGGACGTAGGTGCACATCCATGATCCTCCACTTAGGCTATTTATAAGATTACCTTTTTTTTGAAATTTACTAAGACATTTGTAAACTGATGGAGACTCATGTCTCCAATCCTATATGAAAGGATGAAAGAGAATCCCACACAGGCTTCTGGATGAAAGGACACGTGAAATATTTAAAAATTATCAGGACCATAATAATCATAATCATCACCATCATTATCATCATCACCATCACCATCATCACCACCATCACCATCACCATCATCATCACCATCCCCACCACCATCACCTTCACCACCATCACCATCATCATCACCATCATCACCATCACAATTATATGTGCTTTTTCTCTCCCACATTCCTCATTTCATCCTTACCATAAAGACACCAATGTAGTTGTTCTCATTTCACATATGGAGGTTGTGATTCACAGAATTGTGCAATTTGTTTATGTACGTCCACACAAAGCAAGGTGACCTAATAATTTTATTTCAATTCTTTTTTTAAATGACTTTTGGTGAAAGAAGAACTTACAACATTCTTTATATAGGATTGGAATAGAGATAGAAGTGGTTCTAGAGTTTTAATTGGTCTCCATTTGGGAAGGTGGTTTACAAGGAAAAGTCATGGACATGGATAACAGAGACAGGAGTGGTCTCTGACATGGGTAGGAGAAGAGGTGATAGCAGGTCTTAAAAATCCTAGTGAAACCCAGGATGTCTGGGTGGCTCAGTTGGTCAAGCATCCAACTCTTGGTTTCGGCTCAGGCCATGATCTCATGGCTCAAGAATTTGAGCCCCACATTGGGTTCTGTACTGACAGCATGGAATCTGCTTGGCAATCTCCCTCCCTCTCTCTCTCTCTCTCAAAGTAAACAAATAAATATTAAAAATCCCAGTGAAACCCAAAGTATATAATAAATATGGAAACGACCCAGAAATATAACAAGTTATGAATATAATATTAAATGGGAGAAAAGGGATGAATCTTCCTTCCAGAAGAATTCCAAATTATCTATGTAGATATATCCTTTCCAGAAGGTGGGGCTTGATTCCCTGCCCTGGAACGTGGGACGGACTCACTTCCAATGGACAGAGTGTGGGCAGGCAAAAGAGTAATTTTACAGTGGAAAAACCTGAAAGATGACCTTAGAAAGGTGACCAACATGAACATCACCAGTCACAAGTCATGTTGATAGCACATTCCTCTAAGATGATGTGAAGACAAGGGCATGCCTCCTCTGTGGTAGTCTTCCTTCAAACCCACAACCCCACACTGGTCATGAGAAAACCATCAAACATTCCGAAAGTGAGGGAAATTCTTCAAATTCTGACCAGCACTTTTCAACATTGTCAAGGTCATGAAAACAAGATCAGTCTAAGAAGACTAAGGAAATATGACATTGAATGCAGTGTGGTTCCCTGGGTTGAAACTTTGAACAGAAAATAGAAATTAATGGGAAACTTGGTGAAATCTGAGTAAATCTGTCCTTTAGTTCATAATAACATATCCATGTTAATCTCTTAGTTTAGGCAAATTTACCTCAGTTATGTAAGGTGCTAATTTTAGAAGAAAGCAGGTAAAAGATATATAGTAACACTTCTTGTTATTTTGCCACCTTTTCATTAAATCTGAAATTGTTCTTAAATATAACATTAAAAAAAAGTTCTAGTACAGTCTTAGGAAAACCCTGGGAAGTCCGGAGTTCAGAATTCTGAAAGTATATTTACTGATAAGATTTCTTACAGAATTGTGTGCCTTGTGAAAAAGCACTTGCTTGGAGAGCATCTACACACTAGGTTATAAAAACTAAGAACAACTGAAAAAGACTTCCTGAAGTATAAGCAGTTGAAAGAAAATTTTAAATTAGAAATAGATGGACAACACATTGAATTAATTGGAATAAAAAACACACAAGTTGAAATTCAGTATGTAACCTGTTATTCAAATATTTTTCATTAGAGGGGCGCCTGAGTGACTCATGCAGTTGAGTGTCCAATTCATGATTTTGGCTCAGGTCATGTTCTCAAGGTTGTGAGATCAACTCCTGCATCAGGCTTTGTGCTGAGCATGGAGCCTGCTTAAGATTCTCTCTGTCTCTGCCCCTTATCCCACTAACATGCTCTTTTCTTTCTCTCTAAAATAAAAATAAATAGGGGCACCTGGGTGGCTCAATTGGTTAAGAATATGACTTCAGCTCAGGTCATGACCTTGTGGATCGTGAGTTTGAGTCCTGCATCGGGTTCTCAGTGCAGAGCCCATTTTGGATCCTCTGTCCCCCGCCCCTGTCCCCCTGCCCCCAGCTCTTTTAAAAAAAAAAAAAGAACAAAAAAACCCCACTAGAAAAATGAAAAAAAAAATGAAATTTTGTCATTGGAATTGTCCATGAGCCTACTGAGAAGTATCAAGTGTCCTGGCTGGAGATGGTCAGAGAAGCAGCACCTGGGTCATGGAAAATCAGCCTTATGCAATGGTTGCTCCATCTTTGCTCTGCTTGATTAACTGTGCAGGGGATGAAGAAACAGTCATCATTGTTAGCTATAGAATAGGAGATACCATGAACTTGGTCGTGGGGATAGAGAAAGGTAGGATGCTGTGGTGATGAATTTTCCAGACTCCTTAAATGAAGTGAGAGGCCTAAATAAACTTAACCAGCCTTTCCGCTTCTGGGCAAATGCCTGCGCTGCGGGAAGCTAATACCTAACCAGCTCTCTCTGCTTCTGTAACAACGCTTAAGGCTCGCTGCCCCGCCGCCGGATTGCCCAAGGGACTAGCCTCAGGGCGGCAGCCACCCCCCACCTTGCTGAGGGAAGGGCCTGGAGAGAGAGATGTTAACCTGTTAGTCGCCAAACAAGACTTAAAACTCGCTCTATGATAGACTGAATTCAAAGGTATCCCAAATGTTGTAATTAGATCCAGCCAAACCTGATGGCGGGAACCAATCAGATACGGTATATGTTCACATTTGAATGTTAACCAATGGCAAACTTGTAACCATGGAAATCTGTCCCTCCCCATGACTTGTTTACTTCTGTCTATAAAAAGGCTGCGGAGGCTTTGTTCAGGGCCTCCTAGCGTCACCGGCAACGAGTGCGCGGAGGACCGGGTTCGAACCTGCAAATAAACAACCCTTGCCGCTTGGCTTTGACTCTGGTCTCTGGTGGTCTGCTTTTGGGGTTCTCTCGAATTCTGGGCGTTTCAGAAGCACTGTGGGTACTGATGACATTTTGGGTGAATTTGGGGGTGGGGATCTGGGGCCAACCATTAAGAAAGAATTCTTGAAGACCTCTTTGGTGTAAAAAGGTGATTTTATTAAAGCCCAGGGACAGGATCTCTGTGCAAGAAGAGCTGCCCTGGGATTGTGTAGAATGACTGATTATATACTATGGCTTTGGGGGAAGTAGAGTCAAATGGGAAGTTTCCAAAGAGATTTTCATACGCTAAAGACTCATAGGTTACTGGAGGCCTCACTATTGTCAAGCTAAGGTTGTTTATCCTCTACTAAGGTATCAACATTACGATAACAGAGAGTTCCTGGAGAAATGTTCTACTCTGTATTTGCCACAAGTATTTGTCAGTGGGATGCAGGTTATACAGAACTTTAATTTCACTTCCCATTTCCTTCTTGCCTTTGTTCCCCACATCACTATGGGGGGGAGGCTGATGTTGGGGTTCCAGGAAATTGAATCTGTAAATTCCAGGAGATTAGGCTATTGATAAGATTGCCTGGTAAACTGATGGAGACTCACGTCCTGCATGACTGTGAGCTCTATCAGTTAGCCATTTGTTTTCTCTCCTTTCCTTTGTTCCTTGGTGGCTGCGAGTGCCTGGAGAATGTCCCGTGTATCCCACCTGAGGGATAGGGGATGCTAGCTTGTGCTTTGCCTTCAGCTTGCCTTATGGTCTCTCATCAGTTACCATGGCTGTCTTCAGGGGGCTCCAGCTTGGGCTGAACAGTGGCAGGATTCAGGATTCAGATGTGAGGGAAAGATCTGGTTGATCTATGAGCTGGACACATTTGACTCACTGAAAGCCCTGGAGATGTGGATAAAAACTGCAAAATTTTATTTGTACTTTAGACACTAAAACTGTGCTTTCCAGAGTGAAATGAAATAGCACAGGGCAGAACATGGCCACTGTGCAAGTAGTTCTATTAGAGAGCACCACTGTAAGATGTGGTTGGCCTAACTGAAGACTTGTTAAGACGCATCAATAGAATGCAACGGAAAGTGGAGGGAAAGATGGATTTCCATTTGAATTAGGCACTTTGAGGGTCTCTCAGCATACTGTACTTTGGAGCACATGAGCCCAGTTCATGTCAATGGCCACCACTGTCTTGGCACATGACAGGCGGTGACCAACGAAGGCGGTGACTGAGGAGCTTGCACACAGGTTTTCAAAATGTGGGGGCTACCAAGACACATTGGGGAGCTCATGAAAATCACCACCGTGCTCTTGGGAGACCTGAAGGTAAAGCACCAAGAGGTAAGGGCAGTGATCTGAGCCATGTGGATTAATATGGCCAGGGTCCTTTTCATGTCCTTTTACTGTGGTTACCTGAGACAATGTTGGCTTCCTCAGTCCACGTGAACGGAATTGTTATCTAGAGAAATTTCTTTGAAAAAGAATGAGATTCAGAGAGAAAATGTCACTGGGCTTTAGAATCAGACTAGGGAGCAAAAGAGCTGTAATCTATAATCCTCCTGGAAATTAGCCACTGGAAGGAGCTGGCTGTGTGGGCAGCTGGAAGATTAAACATTTGTTGATACCTTGTAGGTGAAGAAAGCTCAGGAAAGTCTTAGTTCTGTGACCATCTAAGGGCAGTCTGCACTCTGGCCCACCTTCCTCTTGTAGCTTGGATGGAAGGGCAGCCCCTTCAGGATGGAAAGATGGGATTTTGTCACACAAAACTGAGGTTGGTGACTGAGTTCAAGAAGAATTGATATTATTTTATACTTTAAGCTAATGTTTTCTTAAGTTTGCATTGTTGATTCCAAAATCATTGAAGTTGTAGATCAGACTTCTTTGCAGGAAAAAGAGGAAGATCATCAGATGATGGCAGACTTCCCAGAGTAGCAGATTTAACATAGCCACAATATATATATATATTATATATATATATATAGTATTCCAAAACACTATTTTAAATCAATTCTAGGTGATTCCCACCGCCCTCCTCCAACCATTTTCTTACTTGGAAGTAAGGAAGATTAATTTGTCTAAAGCCACATCTTGTAATAGGTTTCAAGGGCACCTTTCAGTTTGGGCGAGAAGGTTAACACAAGGGATCTGGGAATATGAGAGACAGAGAGAAGTGTAGGAGGGGAAATTTCATCTTGAAAGGGACGTGGCCACAAACAGTAAGTGTTTTTAGTCAAAAGTTGTGGTTACACCCTAAGGAAATTTTGTTGAGCAAAGAGGAAAGAATCATACTGTTGCACAGGAATTCAGCCAGGTCCTTCCATCTTGACCCAGAGTTTACCTTCTGGGCCTGCGCTCAGAGGGCTCCGTGACTGCCCCCAGGGGCAAGGAAAAAACAAATAAGAAGATAAGGGTTAATGTTCCCTGTTAATGGTTATTTATGATACAGTTTGCATTCTTTGTCCTTGAGATAATAGCTGTGCCCTTGAAACTTCCCAAAACCTTAAACCCTGCCTTCAAAATAACGAATGTTTACCTACACACCAGGATAAGGGCCGCTCTCTTTATCACTTTGTAGCCTTTTTACAATAACTGCTTGATTCTGCTTCTGTACTGCCGGCTTGCCTACTTGCTCATTATAAAAAGCCCTAATTCCTAGGACGCAAGGCCACACATTTAGAGTTCTGTGTTAACTCTGTGTGGTCCCGGCTAGCAATAAAGACTCCCTTAACTCGTCATCAGTGGTCTCGATTAGGCTCTGTGTGTCTCGGCATAATAATATCATTTTATGTAGCGAAAAAATAAAATTAATGTTAGATATTTTTCCTGTGGAATTTGTCTCCTGCATAATTTCAGTTTAGAAGAAGTCTCCTTAGTAGTTTTGTTAATTGCTGTGGATTGCTATCTGGAATCTATGTCTGCCATGCTCAGTCCAATGCAGTGACTTGTGGATTTGGAAACCCCCAAATTACAAACTGGTTTCTGGGTATTTTCACCCACGTAATTGATGAGGTTTTGGAGTATTGCCACCCAGAGCTGAGGGCCAACAAAGAATTCTTGAGATGTCTGTGGTGCAAAAAAGGTGATTTTATTAAAGAGCTGGGACAGGGCCCTTGGGCAGGAAGAGCTGAGCTGGGGTTGTGAGGAGTGGCTGGTTTTGTACTATGGACTTGGGGGAGGTAAAGGCCCATTGGCCTCCAGGAGGACTTTTCATGTGCTAAAGAGGACCTGTCAGGTGCCCTGGGCCTTGCTATTGTCAAGCTGAGGTTGTTTTCCCTCTAGTAAGACCTTAACCTTAACACAGCAGGGCGTTCCTGGAGAAATGTCGTTTTCTTTATTTGCCTCAAGTATTTTTCAATGGACTGCAGGTTATGAGGAAATTTAATTTCACCTGCCTTTTCCTTCTTGCACATCACTGTGGGGGAGGCTGGTGTTGGGATTCCAGGAAACTGAGTCTATAGGTTTTTGGAGATTAGGCTGTTGATAAGATTGCCTTGTTTTTGTAATTTATGAAGATATTTGCAAACTGATGGAGACTTACATCCTGCAGGACTGTGAGCTCTATCAGTTTGCCATTTGTTTCCTTTCCTTTGTTCTTCAGCAGCCTGGAGTGCCCCAGGAATGTCACACACATCCCACCTGGAGCTGGGGGGCTGGCTTGTGCTTTACCCTTAGCTTGCCTTCTGCTCCCTCATCATAACTGGGATTGATTTTTTGTGGAATAATGCAATTGTTTTCTCTCTAACTTGTTTTTGCTTTATTTTATTTTGTAAGCGATCCTAAAGTTCCTCAAATTAGTACAGTTACTTGTAACATGGATGCTTGGCATGTGATTCCAATCTATTGGAAGTAGAATTTATATGTTTATTTGTACGAGTCTTTTTATTCACACTAAACTCTCCAGGACAAGGAGGTTTTATAATCTCCTTCCTTACTCTTTTTTTTTCCTTTAATTTTTAATGTTTATTTATTTTTGAGAAAGAGAGAAAGAGAGAGAGCAGGTGAGTGGCAGAGAGAGAGGGAGACAAAGAATTGGGAAGCAGGCTCCAGGCTCTGAGCTGTCAGCATAGAGCTCAACGCAGGGCTCGAGCCCACAGACTGTGAGATCATTATCTGAGCTGAAGTCAGACGCTTAACCGACTGAGCCACCCAGGCACCCAGTGACTTAAAAGAGTTTCTAAGACACAGATAATAATGCTCATTAAATTTTACTTAAAAATATAATTTGAAAGAGGGACAGATTCATAGACATCTGTCCCTCTTTCAATGGCAGCACATGGTCGGCAGGTTTTGTTGTAAGGCCACAAGTCTAAACGTCTAAACCAAACTGACTCCATGACAGGCTTTAAGTTTCCCCTCTAAACTAGAAGGCTTGAGTTTCAGCTTTCCCGAAACTATCAGGCAGTTACACGTTGCCCAAGGCAGGAGAAACCACCCTTGCAACACCCAATCAGGAAAGGCCAGCGACCACCCTCCACATTACTAAGGGAGAGGCCTGGAGGTAGAAACTATGGATAGGACCCTGTTATCTAATGTTAAAGTTAACCCGTTAGTCGCCGAACAAGACCCTAGGCTCGCTCTGTGATTGGTTGAATTTAAAGGTACTCTAAACGTTGTAATTGGATCCCGCCAAAAGTAACGAATCCTCTAGACAATGTGGGTGGTCAAACCCGCTGTCAATGATGTTGTATAATTATGATTGGGTCACTGTTCCTGTGTCACCACTTCTGTAACTTCCCTGTCACAAACCCCATAAAAACCCTACTCTGCCCTTGTTCGAGGCTCTCAGCACGGACCCTATGCTGGTGAAGTCTGTGAGCCCAAGCTTAAGCCCGTAATAAAGCCCTTTGCCTTTGCATGCGTGACTCGGTCTCCCTGGTGGTCTCTGGTCGGTGATGATACTGCGATCTGGGTATAACATTGTGAGGTCCGTAACTGGCAGGTGCGACAATGCATGTGCTGTGAGCACCCCCAGTACCCCCATCTGAGCCTCAGACTCAGCGTGCCCCAGATTGGACAGTGCACCTCCAATCCATCTGTTGCAAACCCATGTTGTCTGCTTTCGTGAGTGGCACTATCTACCTCCTGCTGACCACACCCCCTGGTTTGGTTAATCCCGGTCACCCCCAAGCTATCTCTGTTATTTCCACTCCTCTCCATACTCACTGGTCCCGCCTTTGTTCAGGTCACTAACATCCTCTGCAGTCTTGGTGGCCTCATCTCTGATACACTCGCCTGTGACTCTCGTTGGGGTTTAGGGAATTTTCCTAAATGCCATTTCAACCACATCCCTTTCACGTTCAAAATCCTTCCCCTGCTGGAAAAACAAGACCGATGTCCAGTGAGGCACACGTCACAGGGGCTTACCCACCAACTGCTGCTGGCTTGTCTCCCGTTGCCCTTTGGTGCCCGCATTGCAGTACCCACCTCTCTCATGGAACATGTTTCTATACATCTGTTTTTACACTAACTTTCTAGTATGCTCTACTGTGTGGTAAGGCAAATACTCTCTTCATTACTATTTAGCAGAAATATGTAGGATCTTGCTCTTTAGTTTTTTAAGATAAAATTTATTTAACTTCTTTAATGTTTATTTATTTTGAGGGAGAGAGACAATGGGTGGGAAGACAGAGGGGCAGAGAGAGTGAGAGAAAGAGAATCTCAATACAGGGCTTGAACTCACAAACCTTGAGACCATGACCTGAGCCTAAACCAAGAGTTGGACACATAACCGACTGAGCCACCCAGAGGCCCCTAAGATAAAATTTAAAGTAAAGTTATCAAATCCACCTGACTTTTTATAGAACTAGGAGGCAGATTACACCCCACCGATTTTCACTTTGCTGTGCATGTGACCCAACACATCCTCAGAGGTCTTGAAAGAAGAAAGGAAGTGCTGTTGAGGGGGTCTAGTTACCCTTGTCCCCGACGGGCATGTGCAGTGCACATGCGCAGCCGCAGGCAGACAAATGGCTCTGCTAAGTGAGCAGGTCCAAGGTCAAGGTCCCATGGCCAAGCCCTCCAGCAATGGAAAGCTCAGTAAAGCCAATGTCATTGGCTGTCTATCAAGTACCCACTGAGTCCTGTGTTTGTTACCACATTTGCAGACATGTTCTTTTCTCGAAGGACTTTAAAGTTCCTCTTCTGAGGCTGGGTCTTTTCACCATTTCCCAGCATGATAATAGATTTATGTGTCTTTTCCTTAATACATTTTTAAATATTTTAAGTGTTTTGGGACTAGGAGCTAAACATTCGTGCTCTCTGCCAATCTCGATGTAAAAATTTATTTAATGTATTATTTATTTTGAGGGAGAGAGACAGAGAGAGAGAGAGAGAGAGAGAGAGAGAGAGAGAGAGAGACAGAGCATGAGTGGGGGAGGGGCAGAAAGAGAGGGAGACACAGAATCCAAAGCAGGCTCCAGGCTCTGAGCCATCAGCCCAGAGCCTGATGTGGGGCTCGAACACACGAGCCAAGAGATTATGACCTAACCTGAAGTTGGACACTTCACCGACTGAGCCACCCAGGTGCTCCTCTAGTTTTCTATAAACATTATGATTTAACCAATTTTTCTGCCTCCATTTTGCATTATGTTCTTGGCCAATAAGATACAATTTGAAATAAGCCTGTTTCTCTCTTTCTTTTCATCTCCTTGCCCAGGTTTTGGTGAGGTAACATGGAACTTGATTCTTCAATTATTATTAATTTTTTTTCCTGAAATATTACACGAAGGTGTTAAATTTGACAAGTACATTTTAAGAGATTATTTAAAATTAACTATATATATTTTAACACACTTTGATACTAGTATTTCTTGCATAATTTCTTGGGTTTTCCATTCAGGTCGATTTTGGTTTTACTCAGACAACTGATTTTATGAAAGGCATATGTGGCATATTCTTTGCATTTTTGAGTGTTCAGATATGGGGTAATTTTGGCCTTGGCAGAGAAGGATAATTTGCCTGAGTAAAAAACTTTTGGATTATCTTATTATCTCAGCTTGGAAATATTCCCCACAGCCTTGTATGTGAGGTGTCTGAAGCCAGTGCTATTCTTCTTTGAAAGTAGCCAGCATTTTGTCTGAAACTTTGTAAGATTTTTCTTTACCCTTAGAATTCAGAAATCATACCAGGATGAGAGGGAGTGTGGGCCTTTTCTAATAACTGGCCACTATTCTCTAGTCCTCTCTACAAGAAAAGTAGAGCTTTCAGGTTGGGTTTGTTTGCTTTCCTCCAAAGGGCTTCTACCTTTGACATCGTGCGCCTGGCACATTTCTTGGCACCAGATGGGCTCTGACACAGTGTCGGTTGGATGAATATAGGAAAACCCAACAAAGGTATGGAATTCCAATTGCCTTCAGGCTGCCCCAGCAAGCAGCAATGCAGGGAACAAAAATAGAGACTGCACACGGTACTTAATTCTCCCAGCAACACGCCAGGCCCCTAGCATTCCTTCCCTGCTCTGGCCGCACACCGCCCGGGGATCCCCAGTGCTCCCAGGCCATGAGCTGAGAGCCCTTCACACCCAGAGGGAGGCTCGCCACAGACATCTAGACTAATCGCGAGGGTGGGAGAGATCCCAGACTCCTGTGTGTTCCCTCCAGACCCACTCATACTTCTTGAACGAGAATGACCTGCCTGCCAGCTCACCGGTGCGGGGCAAGCCCACCCTCAGACCCCCTTCAGCAGCCACCGATGGTCGGACAGCAGGAGCTGAGCCCAAGGACCTCCCTGTAGATACTAGGTGGCCTGCATTGGCACTAATGCCCCTCTTCGTGGTGGTGGTACGGCTGCACCCCGGATGGCTTGTGTCTTCTGCCAATGACTTGAGAGGAGCAGAATAAGGAGACGGAGAGGGTGAGGGAAGGGAGAGCAGACCGGGCAGCAAGAGGGCTGAAAGCAGAAAGAAAGGGGAAGTGGGAGAAGTGGAGGAGAGGAGTGGGGGGCCTTGAAGAGGGAGAAGGAGCTGCAGCAGCAGGAGGAGGGGCTGCGGGCCGCGGGCCCCTGGGAGCACCTGCTGGCCCCTCTCTCCACAGAGCAGGACAGAGCCCAGGTGTGGACCTGATTGCTCGCAGCCGGAAAGGTCTAGTTCTCCAGCGGGACCACAGGCTGCAGCCGGGAGCCCTGTGACAGTAGCCGTGCCCAGGGGCGGGGAGCTCGGGAGAGAATCGGCAGAGAGGGAGGGGAAATGAGAGCCCCGCGGCCTGCCGTGCGGAGGCGGGAGGGTTTCTCTGACAGGGAAGTGGGCAGAGGGTGAGGTTTGCCTGTGTGGGCTGCAGGGGAAGCCGTGTGAAGGCGGCAGGGCCGGAGGGCAGCGCTATCTGGGTCGCGTGAGCCATCCTCCTCCGGAGCCACCATGGTGCTCGCGCTGCTCCTGACCTTCGCGGGACTTCTCCATCCTGCTGCAGGCGCAGGGGGTAGGAAGGGCCCCGGGAAGGTCCCTGGGGCCGGGCGCTGCAGGGGAGCCCGGGGAGGGGGAGGGGAGGAAGGCATAGGCTCCCACAAGATGCCCTCGGCGTCTGCGCCCCAGGCTGGCCACCGTGTCTTGCCCCGTCTCATTTTCCCTTCTTGGTTTTGGGGAGAGCGGGCTGGCCGGGCAGCGGCCGGGATGCGGGAATGTGTGCAACCCGTGTAACTGTCTCCATCCCTCCTCTCCCCCGCTGGCCCGCCCTGGCCCAGCCTCAGCCCCCCGGGCCCCGGGCCCCCCTGGCCCGGCCGCAGAGGACCCGCTCTCCTTCCGCGTGCTCCAGGCCTCCTCGTTTGCCAACCACAGCTGGGCGCACTCGCAGGGCTCGGGCTGGCTGGGCGAGCTGCAGACGCACGGCTGGGACCCCGCGCTGGGCACCATCCGCTTCCTGTGGCCCTGGTCCCGGGGCAACTTCAGCACCGAGATGCTGCAGAACCTCCAGAGCCTGCTCCAGCTGTACTTCCACGGGTTCACCATCGAAGTGCAGGCCTTTGCCCGGGAGTTCCAGTTCGAATGTGAGTTCACGGTTCCAAGCTGGTATTTGCCTCGAGGCTCCGGCCCCCCCTTGCAAAGGGGCTCTGACCTTCTCCAACCTTCCAGACTCGCTCCCTGTCCCCCCCACCCAGAGGCTCATGCTCTCCCTTCTGCTTCAGGATCGAGCACCCACCCACCCACCCACCATATGCACCCAATGGCTTGTAAGCGCACAGCCCTTCACACCACCACACATACCTTCCTGTTCTAGTTCTTTGCACAGTTGTCTCCTTGTGATCTTCTGCTCTCCAGCCCCCAGGCTCAGACGCCCTTCCCAGCCAGAATTCTGCCCTCTTTCCCCTCACCCCCACCCCCGAGAGTCAATTGACCCGGATGAACCTAACTCCTTCCAAGTGAGCCCTTCGGGTCCAGCCTTCAACTTCCCAACACCTTCCCCGTCCAGCACCTGCACCTTCATTATTCCTCAATACCTTCTTATCTTCACAGTGTCTTCCCACAGATGCCCCCCCACCCCCCAGCCACCTGACACCGGTGTGCTGTGTGGTTTCCGGCAGATTTCCCTTCCCCTGAATCCCTTTATTTCTACACCAGTGGCTTTTCCTCCCGGTGACTCTTTCCACACGATTCTGTTCTCCTCGCCCATCCCCAGACCCCTTTGAGCTCCAGGTGTCAGCTGGCTGTACACTGCATGCTGGGAAGGCTTCCGGAATCTTCTTCAATGGGGCATATCAAGGCTCGGATTTCCTGAGTTTCCAGGGAAATTCCTGGCAGCCATCTCCGGGAGCAGGGAGTCGGGCCCAGAAAGTCTGTGCCGTGCTCAACCGCTACCGTGACATTAAGGAAATCGTGCTGAGACTTCTCAGCAACACCTGCCCCCAGTTTCTGGCAGGAATCCTTGAAGCAGCGAAGTCTGAGCTGGGACGACCAGGTAAGCATCCCCAGGGCTGAGGGCTTCCTGTCGGACTCTATCGTCCCTTTGAAAAGTGCGCTGAGAGGCTAGAGAGTGGGATATGTGGGCTTAGGATGGTTTCCCAGATGAGAGAAGGAAGTGATCACTCCAACTGCTAAGACCACCGAGTCACTGAGCTCGGGCTTGGGTGCCCCCTAAGATCCATGTCTCCTCATCTTCTCTGCAGTGAGGCCAGAGGTCTGGCTGTCCAGCGGCCCCAGTCCCGGCCCTGGCCGTCTGCTGCTGGTGTGTCACGTCTCCGGCTTCCATCCAAAGCCGGTGTGGGTGATGTGGATGCGGGGTGAGCAGGAGCAGCCGGGCACACGGCGAGGCGACGTCCTGCCCCATGCCGACGAGACGTGGTACCTCCGGGTGACCCTGGACGTGGCGGCGCGGGAGGCGGCCGGCCTGTCTTGCCGAGTGAGACACAGCAGTCTAGGAGGCCACGACATAGTCATCCACTGGGGTGAGAAGGACCTGGGGCCCGGCTGGGAAACGACAATCGTCCCGGAGTCCTGGGGTCCCTGAGTGAGGTACTTGGGAGATGGGCGGAGATGCTTTGCACAGGAGAACAGAAGCACAGGAGGGTCCAAACACGAGCAGAGAAAGACCGCGTTTAAGTTCAAGAAAATGGAAATAGGGGATTCGAGGTACTAAGGAGAAAAAGAAGCACCTGGTGATTCTGGGAAAGAGATGTGGCAGGACGATGGGGGTGCAGACTTAGGAGGAGTTGGGTTGAGAGCTCCAGAAAATGCAGACGGAAGTTTCAGGAAGGATCCTCCTCCCTCACCCCCCACTCCCCGCCCCGTGGAATGAGAAGCATCCACGGTGGCCACTGCACAGAGAACCTTGAGCGTTGCCGAGTGACGTCCTTGCTTTCTCCCCAACAAGGTAGAGACTGGGCCCTGTTGACACTGATGTGTCTGGCGGTGCTAGTCACCCTGCTCTTGCTGCTGGGCCTGCACTGCTCGCTTAGAAAGCTCAGGTGAGCCTCCTTTCTCCTTCTGCTTCTTCCCCTTCTAATCAACTCATTCCTCTTGCCTCCACCTTCCCCACTTTCTCTCTGGTTTCCCTTCATTGGGATTAATACCCTCTTGCTGTCCTATAGCTCACATGGGAGAGCCGTGGCGCCCGGTGCATCCAGTCCTGACTCCGCCACAGCAGCCAACGACTGGGGACCCAAGACCTCTGGACACCAGCTCCATGCCCCTCGGGAATCATGGGTCAAGAACAAACTTTTAAAGAAATTGAAAGCAAGCCTAACCCCACTCTGGCAACATTAGCTTTTCCCTCCCATAGAAAATCTGTGTCTGCTGCTTCTTACACATGGTTCATACCTATAAACAAAGCATAGTTTTGATTAAAAGAAGGCTTGTTATGGTGCGAGTCTTGGCCCCTTCAGAAATCTGTACTCTTTTTTCTTTTTCCTGTCTTCCAGCAATATCTTTCCTGACTTGGCCACGTCTTCATTGCTACTGACTCTTCAAACTCTAATTCAGATGCTCCTTTCTCATGGATGCTTCCCTAGATTTTCCAATTGAAAGCTCTTGCAAGGTTGAATGAATGGTCCCAACGAGATTCGTCTCTTCCTACTCTGAACAGTGATTATTTAGGCTTTTGCTCTTTTTTTTTTTTTTTCTTTTCTTTTTTTTTTTCTCAGTTGCTTGACAGCAGGATGCAGGTGTCTGTACTGGTACCTGTGACCAAAAATCTGACCTGGATTCAGGGCAGGCTTCATGGGCGCATGAACTGTGCAGTGGTTGCTGTCTTGAAATCCTTATTAAAACTTGGAGATACTGTGTTTTTTTTTGTCCTGGCCCCACGGATTATGAGCTGGTTTAGAGCAAGATGTTTTTCAGTAAACGCTGATTGAAATAAATTCGTTGTCTGAGTGATGTTTTCTTAATCCGTTCCCCTTTGACATCACTGCATCATCTGCCTGTGTTCTCATTGAGACTCCCTCTGTCCCCCTGTGTCTCTCACCAAAGCTGAGGGGGGCAGGTGAGTGCTCCAGACTTCACAGTGGTTGGGGTATCTGTGTGTCTTCAGAGATTTTTCAGTAGAATAATGATGTAGGAGATGTCTCCTGTCAGAGCGAGGACGGGGCTGGACCAGCGTTCTCATTTCTCCAAGACTGTTTGTCCACGTGTGTCTTCATGTTGCATGTAGTCAGGGAAGAAATTCCTACTTTGAGTGATCAGTCAGGAAGAGGACATGGGGACCGAGGAGGGGCAGAGTCCAGGTAGCAAAGGAAAAGAGCGATCAGACACTATGTGTTTACTTTTCTGTATTAGTTTGGCTTATAATTATTATCATTGTTACTTATAGTTTTCCCCTCACTCTTTAAAATATAGATTTTAAAATTATCGACTTACTTTGAGGCACCTTTGTCTGAGCGCGTTAGGGAGCAGAAAGCCATCCAGGCTATGAGTTCATGCAGATGTCCAGCTGACGCCTTCCCGTAGATAATTGAGCAGATTGTGCAGATTTCTTAGTAGACACGTGTCTCTCTTTATATGGGGCATTTTCAAGTTAAGAGACAGGGTTCTGTGACCCTGTGCCCAGGCTGTACTCTTACCCATGAACAAAGTCTCAGCGTCAGGCTTTTACCACTGAGCAGCCATCACCTTTGGCAAGGCATGCTCACACGGCTTATGTAGAGGCATCTGGGGAGGCAGGCAGAATTTTACAGGGCTGCTTGGAGCCCTCTATGATGAAGTGCAAGGTTCCCTAGCATTCAAGAGCAAAGCATGCCACTAAATCACCCCAGCAGAAAGGTGTCCTCAAACCATGTAATTCTGGCTGAAACTCCAGAACGTGGATTTATTTCTCTAGAGGACCAGGGAGGTGTTTTCAATAGTTCAGGATAACACTTTCTAGTCCTGCCAGCTAGAAAACCAGGAGAAAAATCTGCCTTGCTGTTGGTACAGATCTGGAGCTTACTGTATTCTGTTGTGCACACAAATGCAGTAGAAATACTAGGAGGTCTTTTGAAAAAAGAGATAGAGACCCTAGTCTTGGTTGTTGTTGAATTCTCCAGGTGTGATAGTGATCGTTGGCGCTTCAGCAGAACCGGAAGGATGAGGACACGTTGGGCTAAGCCTGGCAGAGCTCAGGCACCATATGCCGTCTGCCAGCCATGACTGAGAGGCGGTCCGTTTTCTGTCTTCTACCCAATGCATGGAGAAAGGTGAGGATGTGGACAACTGGATTAAGTGGAGCCACTTAAACTGGGACAGGGATTCAGGCTCCAAGAATGTCACCTGTGGGGGAAGAAAGATATTTATGTACAACCTGCTTTGGAGCCTGTGTGAGGGGGAGAGGTCATGTTGAAAGCTTCTTCGGGTTACCCACAGAGGGACCTATAGATTTGGGGGACTTGGATTTTGCCCTTAAGGATTTAAAATTAGTTTATGCTTTTTCTTTGTTGACTCCTTCCCCTCTCTTACTTTCTCCGGTAAATGGTCCTGTTATTTGTTGGTTCTAAAATTTAAACTTTCTTTTCTTCGCTTTATCATTGTTCCTGAATAGTCAGCCAGCAAAACCTTCTTTATAAGTTCTCTTACATTTCCCCTTTCTATGACCGTGGTCCAAGTGTGAACAAAATGTCATGTAAGTTCACAATTCCATTGCTGATCATGTGATAATGACCACAAACTGACCATAAGCTCAATTCTTTTTTTTTTTTTTTTAAATGTTTTATTTATTTCTAGGAGAGAGAGAGACACAGCGTGAGCAGGGGAGGGTCAGAGAGAGAGGGAGTCACAGACTGAAACAGGCTCCAGGCTCTGAGCTGGCAGTCAGCACAGAGCCCGACGCGGGGCTCGAACCCACGATCCGCAAGATCATGACCTAAGCGAAAGTCGGACGCTTACCCGACTAAGCCACCCAGGCGCCCCCCATAAGCTCAATTCTTATAGCAAATAGCAGAAGTACCTATCTTATGGTATGGTTAAAACTGATAGAAAAATAATAAACATTTGGGGTCCCAGGGTGGCTCAGTAGGTTGGGTGGCCATCAGGTCATGATCTCACGGTCCATGGGTTCAAACCCCACATCGGGCTCTGTGCTGACAGCTCAGAGCCTGGAGCCTGTTTATGATTCTATGTCTCTCTCTCACTCTGACCCTCCCCTGCTCACACTGTCTCTCTCTCTCTCTCTCTCAGAAATAAATAAAATGTTAAAGAAATAAAAAAAAAATAAACATTTAAGTGGATCCTGCTGTAGAGAAGAACTCTCCTACATGCTTTATACATATTAACTCATGTGATCCTCATAGCAATTCTGAGGTAGACACCATTATTCACACTTCATTTTATTTTGTTATCATTTATTAATGTTTATTTGCTTATTTTTAAGAAAGAGAGAGTGTGAGGTGAGGAGGGACAGAAAGACAAAGAGGGAGACAGAGAATCCAAAATAGGCTCTGTACCATCAGCAGAGAGCCTGGTGCAGGGCTCAAACTCATGAGCCATGATATCATGACCTGAGCCAAAGTTGGGCACTTAACCAGCTGAACCACCCAGGTGCCCCCATTATTCCCATTTTATAAGCGAAGAGACAAAGGTCACATAACTAGTAAGCATTGTCAGTTTTGCTCCCAATCCCGTGCTTAAAACACTATACTCCACATTCAACAAATAATTGTCGGAAGCCTATCTCATGATAGGTAATGAAATACAGCAGAGACACGGGGTAAAATCTCTTACACACAGAACATATGTGATAGTGGAGGGTTGGGGAGACAGACAGGAAGCAAATAAAAATACTTCATGTGAGATAGTGACATTGTAGGATCCCAGATTGATTTGGGAAAGGAGATCAAAGAGGAAAATGGGCTATATTGCAAAGACAGTGGACAGAATGGGTGCCTCTGAGAAGGTGGCTTTGAGAGAAGACCTAAAACAAGAACAAGAACCATGGCATGCAGTGCCTCGGGGAAGAGCGTTCATTCCAGGCAAACGAACTGCAGACAAAAGCAGTGTTGTACTGGGTGTGTTCTAGAAACTCCCACATGGCTGGCTATACTGGAGTGAATTGTGGGGAACACGGCAGGAGGTGAGGCCCATGAGCTGGGGTCAGTTCATAAAGGGGCCTCATAGTCCACTGCACTGGGACCGAAAGTCATTGGAGAATTCAGAATAAATGGAGAGCAGCCATTAGGTAAAAGGAGATGAACTCATAAGCACAAGTGGTATGTGGCCTCAACATTGGATGACTACAAAATGACACCCATTCACCTGCGCACTCACACCACAGTGACCCTGGTCTGCTTATCTGCACTGGCCCTAATTCAAAGTATGCCTCATGTACACGCCAACCAGTGTTCAGCATTGCTTCCCAAGCGGCACCCTGCCCGGTGCCCTCTCCGGTTCACGCCCCCATTGGCTAACTGTCTGTTGCCCATGGGGTTGCTTGGAACAGCTTCAGGACTTCCATTTCTGCTGGTACCCAACGCCTCCCACTGGTTCTCAGGTGCCTCTACAGAGGGCTGTTCCACGTGGAGGGAAGGGCTGTGGCTGCCTCCTCAGTACTTTGTCTCTGGTAGTAGTTCGCTAAGCGGCCTTGCCTGTGTTTAACCTAAAGCCTCCTGTGTCCTGTAAGGCCAGCTCTGGCTCTGACTCCTCTCTTGGGATTCGATAGAGACTCCCCACAGCTTTTCCTCAGTTTCAGTCCGCTGGCTAAAGTAGCTGCTTTCCTCATCACAGTGACTGAAATCATAGAGGTTACAAGTGATTCACATAAACTCAGGGTGAACTCAGTATGTTAAAAGACGTAAAAAGTGTTCTTAATCTGTCGTATGAAAACTATTGCCCACGTACTAGCAGTGACACCTTTGCTCACCACTAAAATGCTGTATGTGGTATGCCAGAACCCACTTTCTACGTTAAAGGGGAAAAAAGGAAATTCCCTCTAGGAGAGGTCATTGCTTCCATTTCCTATGTCCAGACCAAAGGATGGTACCGATATTCTTCAAGAGAAGAACAACAATGATTTTCAAAATATCAAATAAAAGTGGGGTGCCTGGGTGGCTAAGGTCATGATACCAAGGGGGTCATGAATTTGAGCCCCGCATCGGACTCTGTGTTGACAATTCAGAGTCTGCCTGGGATTCTCTCTTCCCCTGTCTCTCTCTGCCCCTCCCTTGCTAGTGCTCTCTCTCCCTGAAAATAAATAAATACAATTAAAAATGTGTTTAGTTACAAAGCAAAATATGTTTGAATATTATAGTATGTATTTAACTTTTTATTGATTTTAGTAGGTAGTAGTGTTATGTACAGACATATCTACTAATTATGGTTTCCTTTGTAGACATGGCTATTTGTATAGACAGGCAAGACTGAGCAGAAGGCGTAATAAGCCAGGGTATTCCAGAAAAATTATTCATGAAATCAAATACAGGAAAGATTGTTCACCAGCAATAACCGCCATCTAATAACCAAGTGGAAAAAGGGGTCCTACGGTTAATCATTGTAGATGGTCACACATAGTAACCAAGCACTAAAAAAGTTTGGAAGTGCATTCCAACAAGATGATTTAGTCAAAATCTAAAAAAGGAGAAGTAACTATGCAAACCCAGTTTTCATATCCTCAGAGACTTATTTTAGATATCTCTGAATCATATTAATTATATTATTTTAAATATATGTTTTTAAAAATTATAATTTCTGTTTTATTAAATACTAGGAATTTCTGTAAAATAATTGTAATGAATGCTAAAATGTATAAATTTAACCAGTGCTAACAGACTGAGTAAATACACCACAATGATAGTATAATAACACCTCACAAGTTAAAAAATGATAAGTTAATTAAAAAGATTAAAATCAGTAAGGTAGTTCTAGACTTGAAAATCCCCTGGTAAAATAATTAGAATTTTATTCTAATATATAGAATATATATAGATATGCTCAGCTGAATCTCCATTTCTTTAATCCTTACTTATTCATATTTTTATTTTTAGTGATTTCCTTCCTCCATTTTTATTATAGAGGAAAATATAAACAAAAAATCAACTGCTACCATTTTATTAGAGGAGAAATACACAAACACAGTTTGTATAAACTCCTAGGTAATTTTCCTCTTGGATTTGCCTTCCCAGTGCTTCATTAATTTTACTCATTTCAAGTATTTTATGCTCCATAATTAGTTGTGTGTTTAATGCTTAAACATAGAAAGATTGTGAGGATTTAGTGTTTGGGGAATACAGTTTGATGTATTTATGTTGTTACTAAGAGGGCTTCAAGCCATCTAGACTTCAGGCCAGTGCACGTTTTAGTGAGTTTTTCCATCCACGCACAGAAACTTCACTGGACAATCAAAATACACATTTCAACAGGTTGAAAATCAAATTTAGTGCAAGGAGCAGGCGAGGGGCAGGTGTGACACCTTCCTTGCCATTGACTGTCGTTCCCTGTACGCCTCTGCTCTGAGAGTGGCCAGAAATGAGGTCTGGACAGAGTGAGCCTCCGAACGCCTGGCGGTCCCGGGGTAGCTTGGAGGCAGAGTCCTTCCCTTAGCAGGATGGGAACCACTGGGAGGCTCCGACCTGACAAGACAGAGAATCTGAATTGTTTTTCAAAGGATCATCCTGGCCGCTTTATGGAAAACAGACTTGGGAACAGGTGCAAGTGTGGAAGTAGCAATATACGTATCCAAAAGGAATTTAGGAATGACTAGGGGCCTTTGTTCTAAGAAGCTGAACTCCCATTCGGAATTATAATGAACTAAGGTAGGAATATGAAAGGTACAGAGTTAGGGTACAGACTGAGAATTTGGTTTGGGGTGTTTAATTTGAAATGCCCGGGGTTGGGAGATGAGGGGCTGGGTGACTCATTCGGATAAGCATCCGACTTTGGCCTAGGTCACGATCTCACGGTTAGTGGGTTCGAGCCCCGCGTCGGGCTCTGTGCTGACAGCTCAGAGCCTGGAGCCTGCTTTGAATTATGTGTCTCCCTCTCTCTCTGCTCCTCCCCCACTTGCTGTCTCTCCTTCAAAAATAAATAAGCATTAAGAGATTTTTTTTTTTTAAATTTGAAATGCCCGTTAAAATACACTGCGGGGTAGGAGGTAGCCATATGAACAGACGGTTGGAAGCCCGTGCAGGGGCTGGGGGTCAGAAGCCGGTTCTCTGTGCTGCGGGCTGGGCTGAGGGTAGGAGGGAGGGACTGGCCGGTTCTTTCTGCTGGATTACAGGAGGGGTGGCTGAGATTTCACCGGAACTGAGAGGGGCCTCGCTCATGGGGGGACTCCAAGCTGAAATGTCACAAGCCCACAGATGGGCCTTCAGTTTTGAATGTTGCTGGGTTCCAAGTGTTCTGGAAATAACCAGCAGCCCAGAACAATGCCTGAAATTCAAAGCGGATGGAAGGAGCCGGGTGGGAGCGAGAAACATTGTTACTCATCTCTGACAAAAGAAGCCTAGAAACTGAAAGTAAATACCTAGAAATGCTTACAACAATTCAGCTGAGTAATTCTATGTGTCTTAATCTAACAGTAAGGCGAGAAAAGTTCTTGTGTGTCCTTTTGATTTTGGTTTTATGTAACTCATTTTCACTGTAGTTTACAAAAGCACTGGCACATAATACTTTTGGAGGAAAATTAGTCTTTTGCCTCAGATAGATTGAAAGCATAGTCAGAATATGAAGGGAGCACCTGACCATAAAAAGACTGAAAATATAGGTATTTGCGTGTCCTGTTGCATTATTTGCATGTGATTGCATAAGAAATATATTAAAATAACTCAGAAAACTTTTTTCTCAAACGTGCTAAAATTCACTAATGTACTAACAAGTAAGTCAGCAAGTTGTTCAAACACTAAGTGTGAATTTCAGGGACGGTCTGGTGCTGGAGGAGAGAGCAGTCTAGGGACTAGAATATTTACAAGATCTGGTAATTATACTTGTGTTTCAAATGTTCATGAAAATACTATGGCCAAGTGGGTTTGTTTTTTTACAAGAAGGTCTGCAGGGGATGATCTGAGGTGCAGGTGCACAGACAGACACTAGGTCAGAAGAAGAAAAAGGAAGCAACTGGTAAGAGACACAGTTTCGACTAGAAACGGGGTAACACACCAACAGGGAGGCAAAGGACAGTCGCAAGCTGAACCCTGAAGGAACACAACTTCGGATTTTCAACACCCCCCAGGGTTCCCCCGGCAAGCTGTAGGAAGATAGTGCGGGTGACACTCTTCACCCATTTCTCACTTGGAGGATATTTTATTTTACCCTTTGACCCAGGAAGGAGTGTTTGGTCGGGATCAGCTACAGTGTCTTCATTTGGAAAGGATAACCAAGTCTGCGCAGCAGGGGATAGAGTTAAGGATCAGGACTTGTTTTCAGCCGTTACTGTGTGAATTGACGGAGGACTCAGCCAGAGCAATGAGAGAAGGTGAATGTTGGCTACAGGCTCTTACTCTAACCCAAGCAGCGCACTGCTGGGACAAAAGCCAGTGTGCTTTAGGACAAAGAAGAATCCCCATGTGTCCACTTGGCTTCCTTGTCTCCAAAACTTGGCTGAAGGCATGCCAATGGTTACATTGCCGGGTTGTGACTATGAATTAAAGGGGCGCAGAGCTAGGACCCGGGGAGTACATGTGTCAGGACCTTCTGTTAATGTGGGGGACATGGAATAACATACTTCCAAGAGCCACGTCACCCGGGAAGCCCTCTACAGTGGTCTGGGCACCAGCGCTGCCTCCGAGTCCTGTAGCTCAGGAAGGGCACCCTGCAGGCAGGGGTCCCACAGCACAGTGAACCTGCCTGTGCTCTGCTTTGTCTGGAAACCATTCTCTCTCTCTCTTTTTTTCTATTTTTTTCAATAGATTTATTTATTTATTTTGAGAGAGAGAGGAGGGGAAAGACAGAGAGAGAAGGAAAAAGAGAATCCCAAGTAGGCTCTGCACTGTCAGCACAGAACCCAATGCGGGGCTCCAACCCATCAACCCTGAGACCATGACCAGAGCTGAAATCAAGAATCGGATGCTCAATCGACTGAGCCACCCAAGTACCCCCTGACCCTCTTCTTAAATGTCTCCGGGCTACTGAAAAATCCAGCTAAGAACCTCAAGAAGGAAGTAGTGGATTTCTTGCTGACAAGGCACGCGTGGATTTGGGCCACATCTTGGGGAAACAAAGGCTGTAACTGTATACACACCTTGAGCACTTGTAAGGTTGTACGGCCTTAACTAGCATTCAAGGACAATCAATTGACTAAGCACCTCTCCCTTTTTATTGGCTTATTGTGTCTCTATATCATCCACAAGAAAAAAAGTTTTTTACCTCATTGAAAATATAAAAGAGAAGCCCTCTCACCTGATCTCAACAGAGTCAGACAGTTGGGTGACTAATTCAAAAAAGTCTGGTAGGGCCGAAAATTGAAAAAATGATCCTTATGTAACTGAAATGTTTTATTTCAGCTCAAGATGCTTAAGTATACACATATTTATCAATATTTTCATTTAGGGATAAGGCTTTTCCTTTCAGTATTGACCCATGTGATCAGAGCTCTTTAGAGCACACCTAGCCTAACTAAGTCCACCCATGATTCGTTACAAAAATGGTCATGAATTTACAGATAAACAGGAACTGAGAGACTTGCAACATTGTGTAAGCAAATAACACTTTTCGATTTTTCGTGATTTTCTTTTCTTCTTTGATTTTCTTGCTCATACTTAATTTTTCCAGAATACTCCATCTAGCTGTATTAGAAACGAACAACCTTTATTACAATCCTGTTTCACCAGTCCATACTACAAATTACATTTCACAAGCAGAATAATTAGAGTAATAAATGTAACTGTCATGGTTTTGAGAATAAGCAGACACTTTAACTTGTAAGGGCGGAAACATGCAGACACCCCAGGAAGTAATGTAATAGACATGAGTATTTATTGTACAAAGGCCAGGGGAATTTCCACAGGGAAAAGAGCGTGCTGCTTACCTTGTTATATAAAATCATGTTCCCTGTTTACACGTAATTTTCAGCCATATGATTAATGATAAGTGTTTTTCCTCTGGGTGGTGAAACATAATTTGAACAAATCAGACTTTAGTTTTTTTAATGTTTATATATTTTTGAGAGAGAGAGAGAGACAGAGAATGAGAGGGGGAGGGGCTGAGAGAGAAGGAGGCACAGAATCTGAAGCAGGCTCCAGGCTCTGAGCTGTCAGCACATAGCTCGATGCAGGGCTCGAACCCATGAACTATGAGATCATGACCTGAGCTGAAGTCAAACACTCAATAGACTGAGCCCCCCAGGTGCCCCTGGGAGATTTTTATTCTAGTACGAGTTGGGTCAATGGGCAGAAGCTCTAATTAACAAGAATCAGCTCTCCCAATCAGAAGACAAACTCTGTGCTCACTAGATAATTCACATATTCACAGGAAAAAACAACAACCACAACCGTTGTTCAGGTGAAAAAAACCCCCAAGGCTCATCAATTTGAAGAGTTTTAAACACCATCTCAAATTACATGGCTTGAAATGGTAGATTTAAAATAATAAAATTATAAAATAGAATAATAGACCTAAAATCAATTCTATTTAGTACTTGTAGTTCCAATGATTGAAATAAAATGGTAGGTTCACGTAAGTTTCATGTTATGACCATTGCAGGTTGGTCAGCTGCAAGATCTGGGCCATTTCCAACTGTGCCCACCTTTCAATTTGAGTATTACCTTCCCTTAAAAAAACTATGCATTTTTCTGTTGACCAAGTGTCAATGTTTTGTTTTTGTTTTTTGTTTTTTGTTTTTTAACCAGGCTTTGGACAATGTACTATGTAGACTCATTCATTTTTTTTTCTGGAATGGGAGGAAAGAAACAGGCATTAGTGATCCCTGTCCTTGGAAACATTGTCCATGTCAGGACTGGATTGGTAAAAAGACAGAGAAAGCATCCCACCTTTGACCTCTCCTGTAACTTCCCACATTACTTTTAGGGTTTTTTGTTAGATCACCTTGGTTGTTACAGGGCTTTCCCAGAACTCTTTTCAGGGCTGACTTCACCTCCTGGTTCCTCAGACTGTAGACCAGAGGATTGAGCAGGGGAGTGACCACAGTGTAGGTCACTGCCACCAACTGATCCTTGTCTGAGGCGGACTTGGATTTGGGCCTCAGGTAGATGATGGAGGCACAGCCGTAGTGCACGAAGACCACCGTGAGGTGGGAGACACATGTGGCAAAGGCCTTCCTTTTTCCCTCAGCCGAGGGGATCTTAAGGATGGTGTTGACGATGAAGCCATAGGAGATAAGGATTAGCAAGAAAGGCACCATGATCACCAGGATGCTGAGGCTAAATAGAACCAGTTCTTTCACATGGGTGTCCTCACAGGCCAACTTAATGACGGGTGCCATGTCGCAGAAATAGTGGTTGACTCTGTTGGGACCACAGAAAGGCATGTCACAGATGAGTTTGGTGGCCACCAAAGCAATGAAGAAGCCCGTGACTCCAGACAGGGAAACCAGCCCCAAGCCTAGCCTTTTGTTCATGACGAGCGTGTACCTCAGAGGGTGGCAAATTGCCGCATAGCGATCATACCCCATCACAGCAATGAGAAAGCAATTGGTGCAGGCAAAGCCAAGGAAAAAGAAGAGCTGTGTGGTACAGGCCACAAAGGAGACGCTCTTGGTGGCTGAGAGCAGGTGGGCCAGCAGCTGAGGGACGATGACAAGAGTGTAGCAGGATTCCGAAAAGGAAAGGATGAAGAGGAAACCGTACATGGGAGTGTGCAGAGTCCTGCAGCAGCGGATGACAGCCATGATGGTGGCATTGGCCAGCAGGATTGTCAAATACAGGAGAAGGAAGATGGCAAACAGCAGCAGCTGGAGGTCCCCCAGACTAGAGAAGCCCACCAGGATGAACTGTGTAACCACAGTGGACCTGTTGAAGCCTTGCATCTGGACAACTTCCTTCTGTGAGAGAGTTTGGAAGAGACAAAATGATACCCATCTTTGTAATGATAACATTCTTCTGATGTTCTTCACTTTCAGTATCATATTTGTAGGCACAGAATATTGATAGATCTCTCTCTCTGTCTCTCTGTCTCTCAGGACAAATATATTCTTTTTGACGATTTTTAGAAGAAATTATTAACCTCCAGTAATGGGAGAATGATTAGCTATATTAGACAAATACAACAGATTAAAAGAACCAACCAATGAAGCAAGTTTGATATTTCCCACGACTATATGAGGATACGAGAACATTCTACTGTATTAGAAAGAACAAGATATGAAGCCATATTAATAACAAGATTACAAGTGATTTGGGATTGCTTTCTGATATATTTTTATGTTTTCCAAATATTTAACAATAAACATATTTTAATTTGACGATTCTAAATATGTTTCACTTTTATGTAGCTCAGAAGATTTTTACCTCTTTTTGTCTACTGGCCAAACATAAATAGGAATAATTTGCTACTTCAGAATGTGATGTTATTATTTTTCCTAAATTAAAAAAAAAAGTGTTTTTTGGAATATCTACATATCTAAATTATGCATGGAATTTGTAACATCTGTCAGTGCCCACGATTACTGGCAGCAGTCGTAGTGGATGGCCTGCTAAGAACAGGACAAGCAAGAAAGCATGTCGGTGACCAAGTACAATCAGCAGATGGGTGCAGTGATAAAGACAAACATTATTATTATTACTTTAAGTTCAAGGACAATTCCTGGTAGAGAACAGTCTGAAAATCCAACTCATCATTTGATCTACAGTGGAAGGCATCTTGGAGGATTGGTAATGGGGTGCTGATGTGAGGGAAAGGTAGATTTCTCTTGCTGTGATACAGGAATGCATTTCCACTATCCCTTTTGAATGGGCCTGTTTATGACACTTCTGTTATCAGAGGCAGAGCAGTGACCTCACAGGTCCTGGTTTGCGCCAGCCAATGGGCCATCTCTCCCAGGCTCGCTCCACTTCACACGCTGGGAAACCTTTCTGCAGTGCCTAGTTCAGTTAAGACAGCACCTCTTTCTACAATAACATCCAGAGCCCTAATCATCTCACTTTCCAAATTCATTCAGAAATGTAGGGGAAACCAGGTTTACTTGTACCACTCAACATCTCTCAACTTGTTGGCTTCTCTGACGGCTGTAGAGTGTAGGACATAGCCTGAGATGATGCTCTCGTACAAGTTCATTCTTGACCATCTCTGCTGAGGCTCCTTTGCTTAGGTGATTCCATGCACCTGTCATCATCACCCTTTCCCTTTCTATGGCACTTTGGGGAAAAGAAGAGGCTACCCCACCACCCAGTAGATACCACAAGTGTCTTTGTGTCCTTGTTTCAGGCTGCGTGCATGCACAAAGTGCCTTCTCTTGAGCAAAGTAACCTGGAAGCATCCTCGTCTTTGCAATTATGGTATTAAATTGAAATCGTCTCCCATGTTTGGCTCCCTCTATAGATTATTAGCTTCTTATAGGCAGGGATGACTTTTTTTTTTTATTAATAGCTGAATCCCTAGCATAAAGCATACTTTCTAGTTTATCATAGGCTCAACATTTTTTATCTTAATAGATTATAAAACAACTAAATAATATGGTCCAGTAGTAGAGTCAGTACCAAAATTTAAGCTTTTGAACTTCTAATCTACTTTTGAAGAGCTTAAGTAACGTCATTTTGAAATTAAGGCCTCCATTGAGAGCAACCTCGGGCTGCATGTAGCCCTAGTTCCTCAGATTGCTCAAGGCTAAAGCCATCCTCGGACCGCCCTCAGGTCAGCTAATCAAAAAACATTCCTGTGGTCTGAGTCAAGGCTGGGAACTGTAGACAGTTATTCTGTACAAACTAGCCAATTTCTCACTGCTTGCCTGAACCCCACGTGGGCCCTTTGAACTCACCTCATAATTGGTCATTTTCAAAGGATTCTCAAAAGTCATGATTGGATCCCACCAAAAATAACAAACACCTCACAGATACTGAATGGTCAACGCTGTTACCATGGGTGCTGTACAATTGCAACTGGTGCTTATGTGATGATGTTATATGTACAACGTGTGCACTGTAACACCCCCGTTCCTTACCCCATAAAAACCCTGCTAACTATTGCTCGGGGTTTCACCTTACTGCCATGACACCGGTAGATGGGTGATCCCCGGCTCAAGCTTGTAATAAAGACGCTTTTGGTAACTTGCATCGGTGTCAGCTCCTTGGTGGTCTCTGGGGACTCACGAATCGGGCACAATACTTTCTACTTTCCATAGCTTATGTCACTGCCATTTTATGTCAGACTCTGTTCCCCACTTTTTCTAAAGGACAAGCAAACAAGATCTCATGCCGCCTATTCAAGTAAAACTAATTTTGCCATTTCTGACTTTTCTGGAATAATCTGATTTTAATTTTCAAATTTTCTTGAATTATCAAATTTTATTTTAATTTTTAATTTTTAAAAATATATTTATTTATTTTTGAGAGAGAAAGAGAGAGCACAAGCAAGGGAGGAGCAGAGAGAGAGGGAGGCACAGACTCCACGGGAGGCTCCAGGCTATGAGGTGTCAGTACAGAGCCCGAGGGTGGCTCCAACTTGCAAACTGCAGATCAGGACCTGAGCCAAAGCCAGACTCCCAATCGACTGAGACACCCAAGTGCCTCTGATTATCAAATTTTATAATATGAAACTTACTATCACTAATCCTTAGATTAGGAGATGAGAAAAAAAGAACAAAAAGAATAGGAGCTAGGTAAGCCAAAGATATGGTGAACACACTCAAAGTTAGCGAAGGTCAAGAGGATGTTGCTTAATTTTAATGACAGTTCTGTGAGTCAAAGTGCTTTTACCAGCAACCTGAAGCAACCTTTTTCTGTGATTCAAGCAGGAATTTGATTATATCTAAGATAATCCCTGTTTTTGGCCACATAGTGTTTATATGTTTTCTCATGCTGTTTCATATGCTTGTATAGCCTGTTTTTTGTATTCACATCCCCATCGTGTCTCACATTCTCCAATAAACCTTCTCTATTAGAATCCACATAGATGCTTTTCCTCTTCATGACATTTAGAGATCTTGAAATCATACTTGTATGTTGAATAGGTTGTAGTATGATCTATCTATCTGTTTATCCATCTATCTATCTATCTATCTATCTATCTATCTATCTATCTATCTACCTACCTATCTATGTATGTATCTATGTGTTTACCTATCATCTATCTATCTATCTATCTATCTATCATCTATCTATCTATCATCTATCTCTCTATTTCTATGTATGTATATATGTATGTATGTATGTATCTCTCTTTCTATGTATCTTTCTATGTATTTATGTATGTATCTATGTATCTATTTAGGTATCTGTCTATCTATCTATCTAGTAGTACTATATACTATACATTTAGATTATATACACCATATATTCTATAGTAAATACTATATATTATATAGTACTCTATACACAATACAGTACATTTTACTATATGTAGTATAGAATATATATAGAATATAATATATAATACTACATATAGTATAGAATATAGTATGTAATACCATATATAGTATAGAATATATGTAGTATATAGTAGCACACACACACATTACATACACACATTCTGTACACTGTTTCTTTGAGGCAGAGACCATAGCAATGTATTCTGAATGATCTGCAGTGCTCACCACACTACAGGGCACAAATAGGCTCTAAAAACAAAGGTTAACAAGTGATGGCATGGTTTAATTCTCCTTTTGTTTCTGAGCTTTCTCATAGACTGTGATTTTATTTTCCGTAGAATGTGCTCTCTGCTCTTCTATTATAATTTATATCATTCCTAAGTTTTCTATTATTCTCAAAGTTACCTTTTTTAAAAAAAATCAAAATCTATGCTGATGCACTTTCCTGCCCTGCCTTTGTTAGTTCTCTTAGTTCATTTCTCACCATTTCAATTTGATGTGAAGTATGTAATGTGTGCATATGTTTTTCTGTTTGTGTGTATATGTGCACGCAATCAGAGTGGATGCTTGTTCATTTCAAGCAAAAGCAAATCAAGTTTAACTCTGATGCAGAATCTTTTCCATGCTAATAAAAACTATTATGCAAATCCATTCAAATTTGAAATCCTTGGTGGAAAATGTTTCCTTTTTCAGACGGTAACCAATAAATAAGACTCACTTACCCACTTATGTTCAAGTGATCAAGAAAGTTGACATAAGACTTTGAGTTTCAGGGCTCACAGTCTTGCAGATCTCTCGAATTTTGAAAAAAGCAGCAGTAGAAGAAGGTCACTTGTAAAAGCCATGACATCTGTCCTGAAAGAAGAAGCAATTGAAAAAAAAAATGCACTGAAACATTTCATAAAGTGTTTATCTAGACACTTAGATGTCCAAACCTTTTTGAGTTTTAAATAAGAGGTTGAAAATAGCCCATTCTATATTCATATGTCAACTCAGATTCCATAATTAAGTTGGAGAGTATTTACAGCCTTCTGGGACTCTAAGGACTAGGGCCCTGTGAGACTTAAGGGGAGCTAATAGGAGATAGAAAATAAATGGCTGAACTTAGACAAGGGCATCTTATCTAATACCAGAAGAGAATAATTAAGATTGGGGGAAAAAATTCCCATCTTTGTAAAGTACTAAAATGGTAAATAAATATTCTTTTAGCATGGGGGGAATTTAGTTACTTTTGGACAAAAGTTTAGAAAACACTGAGACATCAAGAGAAATCAAGTTTTCCAACCCCTTGATTTACATGAAGACTGATTTGACAAAGTGTAGGAGGTAAAGGCAGGGGTTGGTGATTATGTAGGAAATCTCTGTCTTACTTCTCAAAGCCTAAATATCAGTCAGACAACTGAGTTTTTAAATGTCCTTCATGGAATTGTTGTAAGGGAAAGACTTTTATTCAGCAGCCATTCATGGAGTGCAGTGGTTTGGAAGGCAAGGCATTAGGCATTGCAGTGATTCAAAGATAAATAGATTACACTGGTCATTCTAATTTAGTAGAAAGATAGATACATGCATAACAAGAGGCCTGCTGAAGCATGTGCCAGTGAACATCATGGACTAGAAAGATGATCAGTGCCCAGTGAAGATCCTCAAACACAAGCAGGTCTGAGATTCATCCCATGACTTTATGAATAAAAGCACTGGGAATAGGAAAGCTAAGTGGAAACTACTGTATATTTCGTGCCAGGACATTCAAGGGAAAACAAGTGAGGAGGAAGGCTGAGCATCCCTATTTCTGGTAGTAGCCAGTCTGGATACTCAAGCAAATCATCCTTCTGAAAACAACTAAAATTTCTGGGGAAATATTTTAAAAAAATTATAAATATATTGACAAGCTGACAGCACAGCAGTAACTTTCAGGTCAAAATTCGAAAGAAAGCAAGAATCTAGAAAGATGAGTGGAATGCAGGAAGTTCCTTCCACACTGAGGACATTGACTTATCTGGAAGGAATGATAAACCCAAAATGCTAATTTGAGGGAGTCACAGGAGGAGGCTGTCTGAAGTTAAAATCCAGTGCTCACCACATGTGAGTTAATAAGTAGATCTTCTACTTTAAATTTTTTTTTTAATGTTTTATTTATTTCTAGGAGAGAGAGAGAGACAGCGTGAGCAGAGGAGGGTCAGACAGAGAGGGAGTCACAGACTGAAACAGGCTCCTGGCTCTGAGCTGGCAGTCAGCACAGAGCCCGACGCCGGGCTCGAACCCACGAACCGCGAGATCATGACCTAAGCGAAAGTCGGACGCTTAACCGACTAAGCCACCCAGGTGCCCCAGATCTTCTACTTTAAACTTTAACTCTGAAGGACAGTGCCTGAGCATAGGCTAGAGGCAGAACTAAGTCCACTCCTTAGCTCACTGTTAGCAGGTACTAAGGGGAAAGTTGCCTCAAGGCTGACCAAACGTATGGGTCAGGGTGGGGAAAATAAATCCATTTTGAAGAGGTTGTGAACAGTAGGCCTTCATTCTGATTTGCAGCTCAAATTTTCATCTGTACTTGGTCTAGGAAATTTGAGCTCTGAATTTAATTTATCCTGGATCTAAACTGGTAAATTTGTAGAGGATCTAAACTGGTAGTCCTTCTAAAGATTATCTCTGGAGAAAGGAAACCTGCCTAGCTTCCAGATAAGAACAAAATAGAAATTATAAAAATAAAAACAAGAAGAAAAACATCTCTTCACAGGTGGCATGATTGTCTACATAGAAAATCCCAAAGAATAGAAAAAAAAAGAACTCCATGAAGTAACAGATGGGATTAAAGCAAGATGAAGGATACAGAGTTAATATACAAAAGTCTGTTTTATGAAATTTTAAATTATTGATGAAAGAAATAGAAGATTTCATTTTTTTTAATGTTTTATTTATTTCTAGGAGAGAGAGAGAGACAGTGTGAGCAGAGGAGGGTCAGAGAGAGAGGGAGTCACAGACTGAAACAGGCTCCAGGCTCTGAGCTGGCAGTCAGCACAGAGCCCGACGCGCGGCTCGAACCCACGAACCGTGAGATCATGACCCAAGCGAAAGTCGGACGCTTCACTGACTAAGCCACCCAGGCGCCCCAGAAATAGAAGATTTCAATCAATGGAAAAATAGTCCATGTTCATGGATAGGAAATCCCAATATTGTTAAGGTGTTAGCTCTTTCCAACTTGATTTATGAATTCAAGATATTCCCAATCAAAATCATAGCAAGCTATTTTATATATATCAAGAAACTGATTATAAAGTTTATATGGAAAGGTTAAAGGCCCAAAATAGCCAACACAGTATTGCATGTTAACTACATTTTCTAATTTCTTTATCTGTTGCTTTAACATTTGGGGCCTTGTCCAGGGAGAGACTGCCCTCCCAGGGTTAATGGATTCCAGTTCTTGGAGATAACAAATGACTTTTCTTAGAGCATGGCTTTCATGTGCAAACTAAACAATCTAGGGCCGATACTCCCAAAATGTCTGCTTTTTCAGGCTCTACATCATTTCCCTTTGCTGGTTATCCCAAGGCCAAGTTTCAGACGACAGGGAAGGCCTCACACTCAGGAACTCCCTGAAATTATCAAACAGGGCAGTCCTAAACCTGCTTAGCCTGCTTACCCTGCCTTGCCCTTTCCTTCCCATGAAAACTAAATAAAAAGGTGGAGGAGGGAAGGGGAGATCTTTCTCATTTCCCCTTAACCTCTCTGTCTGTGTCCCAACTCAGTGTCCCTTGGTGTATTGACCTGAGGGTTATGGTGTATCTTTCCACCACCCTACCCCACAAAATAGGAACTATAATAAACTATCTTTTCAATGGCAAGTACCTCCTGATCTGTTGGTCTATCTGAATAAAAATAAATCTACACTTTAAAACACATTAAAAGAGAGGAATAAAATTGGAGGACTGATTCTGCCTGACTTCAAGACTTACTATAAAGTAACAGTAATCAAGACAACATGGTCTTGGTGAAGGAATAGAAAAATAGAAAAAGAAAGAAGCTATTCTACCATGAAAAGACATTGAAGAAACTTAAATGCATGTTGCTAAGCGAAAAAGGCCAGACATCAAAGGCTATATACTGTGTGATTTCAACTACATGATATTCTGGATAAAACAAAATTAGAGGCAGTGAAAAGATCACTGGTTGTCCGGGTTTCAGAGAAGGTAGAGAGGGATGTAAAGGTGGAGTCTTAGGGATTTTTAGAGGGCTGAAACTAATCTGTATGGCACTACAATGGTGGGTGTGAGACATTATGCATTTATGAAAACCTATAGAACTATACAATACAAAGTGTGAATCTCAATTTAAACTATAGACTTCAGTTAATGTTAGTGTATTGGTATTAGTTCAACAAATCTGACAGATGTGGGCTGCTTGGGTGGCTCAGTCGGTTAAGCGTCTGATTGTTGATTTCAGCTTGGGTCATGATTTTATGGTTCTGTGCTGTCAGTGCCGAGCCTGCCTGGGATTCTCTCTCCCTCTCTCTCTGCCCCTCCCTCGCTCATGTGCTCCCTCTTTCTCTTTCTCTCTCAAAATAAACATTACAAAAACTAAATTTGGCAAATGTTGTCCAATACTTCAAGATGCTAGTAATAGAAGATGATGGTGTGTTGCTTGCAGTGGGGGCGTGTGTATGGGAACCTTGTATTTTTATGCATTATTTTCTATAAACCTAAAGATACTCTGAAGAAGTGAAACATCAAATTCTCACACATGATATGTGGAGAAATTAACCAGACACACATGATTTCATTGTAAATGACCAAAAAAGGGTGAAAAATATGGTGATAGAAGCCAGGGTAAAGGTTAGGTTTGGGAAGATAATGCCTGGGAAGAGGCAAAATGGAGCCTTAGAAAATTCTCACAATATTTAATTTCTTTTTAGTTGTAAAAATTCATCCAACTATATACTTATGATCTGTGCCCTTTATGCTTTTAAAAATTTGCTTTAGTTAACAAAAACAAAATAGGAGGTCCTCTTTTGGCAATAATAGATGAGAAAGTTTTGACTCAATCCACCCAGTAGGAATAACCAGAAAAGGTACAAGAAAATATTGGAGAAAAATTGGTTTGAAGACATCAGGACCCTAAGGATTAGAATCCAGGAAAAGCAAGAAACCTGGAGAGATTGTTCTAGTATATGGGGAGCATCCACTTGCTAAAGAGAACCTGGCAATTTTGGAAGAGACTACCAAAACTTCAAGAGATTGAGACTCATGGAGCTGGAAGACCAAAGACCACGAAGGAATGGTGGGCTGGTGAGCTCCCTAAGCTTTTCAGTTGATATCCACAAGGGGAACATAATAGGAAGGAGACAAACAAGAAATAGACAGCCAGCCTTCTCAGAGCCTGAGCCCAGTTTCAAATAGCCTCATATCCTGGCACACCTGAACCAAGACTTCATCTAATATCTGACCTCCATTGGCCCTTACTCTGACCAGTAGATCATAGAGACATTCTGGGTCTCTTGGGAGGTGCATAGACAGTATCTAAGAACCCCCACAAGGTCTGGGTATTCTCCTTTATCCAGTGCACAGGCCCTTTGGTAAATGGAGATCTCTCTGGGAATTACTGGGTCAAGATTTTCAGGATACAATTGTGACCATGTTGAAGTGTCTTTCCTCTAAGTTACTTGTCTTCTTTTACAATCAAGGAGTTTCAGGTTTGGGAATTGGTGTTGTACTGAAATTTAGGTACGAGGCCATGAATTACCATCCTGGTAACTAACACAGCCATCCATCAGACATAGACTGTGATCAAACAGTTTATTGACTGGCTGCTCATCTATTTTATTGCTAGAAATCCTTTGGTCAGCTGGCCGTTTCCATAGATCATTGCAGTTCATAACACTAATCAGTATCCTACACTTCAGTTTATATTGTTTATTGTCCACATCTTATCTCTGACAGTTTTGTGTGACCTCCAGGCTTCCATTCTCCAGAATACTCTTACCCATCACCTCTAGTCTACAATAGCAATTACTACAGAACTCTCTAAGGAGGTTTATAGTCACCTCTGCATTCTGTAAATGCAACCAGGTCCTCTGGCTGATGGTGGTTAGTGTTGGACATAGACGTTGTGTATAGTGTTTCTACCCCAACACATTCATTTCCCAGAGCTTTTGGATTCCTTAATGGTATGTTACAAAAACCGTGGCATTTCCAATTTATTAGCCATATGTCAATATTTAGTTCAGGCTTCAATTAGTTATTCTAGCAGACAATGCCATTTCTGGATGTATGAGTCAACATATTAGATTCTGAATTCCAGTTGAGTGCTCCTGTATCAACAAATGTAATGAGATTGAAATTGATGTTTCTTCTCCTTTGGTCTAAGATATTCATAAATCTTTCCTGCATAGGGACATGGCCTCCTAACTCCCACTGATAGAAATTGGCAGGACTGTAAGGTTTTTTTTGTTTTTTTTGTGTGTGTTTTTAAGTTACCTCAGAGCCGGCTTTCTACCCCTCTATCCAGATTGCATTGTGATCTATTTCCTTTGGGGGGGCCTGTCAGGTGATGGGGCCATTAGCCCAGGTGCAACCACAGAGTCTTTTATGCAGAGGACGGTTAATTCCTTTAGATGTGTGGGGGTGGGAGTGGTATCTTTCTCAACAGACAAGGGTGGTTTGGGGGGAATTGGAGGATCAAGATCTCAGCCTCACTTAGATCAGTTGAAATGTATTCATCCCATGTCTCATGTCTCATTTGACGTAAGAGCTCTTGTCAGGTTTATCTTTAAAAGCTAAATACACATCCAGACTATGGACTTCACTCTTTGTGATAGCTGTCCTAAGACTCCAGATGGTGTGGACTCCTTCAAATTTGTTAAGAGGGTGTTCTGATCTTCCACATATCTTTTAAATTGTCTCTTCATTGCTTGTAACTTTGTTTTTGTTTGTGTTCATTTTATAATTGTAAAAATGCCAGGAGCTTACAAATTCTTTGTAGTCACTGTGACTGCCATGTCATCTGAGCAAAAAAGCACATGATTGCATGATGCTGTGGTCTCCCTACACGTCCCAAACTATGCCACACTGGTGCTTACCCGAGTAAGTGAAGGGGAATCAGACACCTGGATGAATGCATCCCTGTTCACACTAGCAAGGAAGTTATCTGTGTACTCTTAAGATAGATAAGTAACTTCATCCTGGAACCCCATGTTTTTTTCTCAAGTCATTTCTATTTCCAATCATTACATCAGTCAAGGTCCCAATGGAAAATAAATGGCACATTAAAATTAAAATCACATAGACAATGGAGTTACTTGGAGTTAGCAGCCTCCTCGTTTTTATATCTTTCATAATTGTATCCAATTACTGTAACTGATACAAGCCAGCCTTCTGGGGAAGAAGGTAGGGTCAAAGGTCTGGAATGAATATGTATATTTTGAACATCAGTATGATATTAGTTCCTGTTCTTGACAAGGGGATATAATATAAGAAAATTTCAGGCCATTATCTTGACCATAGAATTTGCTTTCCATGTAAGAGTATTAAATGCCTCTGTGCATAGTCCTTTTATCTTCCGTGTTTGTCTGTGGGGAAAGTATACTTAACTATCTCATTGATGTCGAGCTTGACCATGAGGTTTGCTTTCTCCAAGAAATGTAAAAGCTGGTGTGGACCACATTTAGCAGAAGCTTTAAGAACTACAGCATGGACTTAATGGCCCCTTTCCCTACTTCGATGAGAATGGCTGGCCACTGATAAGGGCAATTTCTTCCGATTGGAATGAAAAAGGGGAAACAGAGCCTAATGCAGAAGTGGAGACTCCGAAAACACACCATGCTCAAGAAACAAACCTTTGAAGTTGTAAATCAGCTAGAATTTAGAAATGTCTATTATTACAGCACAACCTAGTAAACTTTGGCCAATATGATGCAAAAGGAATACTCAAGACTTACAAAGACCAAACAAAGAAATATAGTGCTAGCTGTATTAAAATGTGATATTTAGGCTCTATGCCAAAAATATTATCAATGATAAAAGAGTTTGGTTTATGATATATATATTCTAATTCATTAGGGAGCTACCATAATTAGAATATATATAATATTTATATAACATGTATATAAATATTAACAGATCTAAGGGAAGAAATAGGAAATCCACAGTCATTGTGGGGAGTTTAACACCCCTTTCTTGGTAATTGATATAAAAAGAGTACAGATTAGTAAGGATACAGAAACACCGAACAGTGTTAAAGCTTTTTATTTAGGAAAAAAATAGCAAAATCCTTCATCTAACAATTGCAGAATGTATATCCTTTTCAAAGGCACTAAGACATTTACTATACACTGGACAATAAAGTAAATTTCAACTCACATCAAAGGATTAAAATCATACAGAACATGCTTTTATTTATTATTTATTTATTTTTAAAAATATAATTTATTGTCAAATTGGCTCACATATAGTGTGTAGAGTGTGCTCTTGGTTTTGGGGGTAGATTCCCATGGTTCATCGCTTCCATACAACAGCTAATGTTCACCCCAGCAAGTGCCCTCCTCAATGTCCTTCACCCATTTTCAACTCCCCCGCCATCAACCCTCAGTTTGTTTTCTGTATTTAAGAGTCTCTTATGGTCTGCCTCCCTCCCTCTCTGTTTGTGACTATTTTTTCCCCCTTCCCTTACTCCATAGTCTGCTGTTAAGTTTCTCAAGATCCACATGTGAGTGGAAACATGATATCTGTCTTTTTCTGACTTACTTCACTCAGCATAATACCCTCGAGTTCCATCCATGTTGCTGCAAATGACATGATTTCATTCTTTCTCATTGCCAGTAGTATTCCATTGTATAGATAAACCACATCTTCTTTCTCCATTCATCAGCTGATGGACACTTAGGCTGTTTCTATAATTTGGCTATTGTTGAAAATGCTGTTATAAACATTGGGATACATGTGCCCCTATAAATCAGCACTTCTCTATCCCTTGGGTAAATTCCTAGCAGTGCTGTTGCTGGGTTGTAGGGTAGTTCTATTTTAATTTTTTTGAGGACCCTCCACACTGTTTTCCAGAGTGGCTGCACCAGTTTACATTCCCACCAACAGTGCAAGAGGGTTCCCGTTACATAGAGCATGCTTTTGGCCTAGAGTGAACATATCAATAACAACACCAAAAAAAAACAAAAACAAAAAAAAACAAAACAAATGCTCCACAAAAGCAGAGATGTTTATTCACTTTGCTCCTGATCCATATCTGGTTCTAGAAGCATGCATGGTACATAGCAATCAATAAATATTCTCTGGATAAATAATAAATAGAAAGAATAGCTAGAAAATCCCCAATGTGTTTGGAATTTAGGCAGTATATTTCTAAGTAACTACTAGTTAAAGAAGAATTCTTCAGTGAGAAAATATTTTTAAAGTATTGCATATGAAAGCTTGTGAGATTCAGGTACCATAGTACTTAGAAGGGAATCAACAGCCATAAATACCTACAACAGAAAGGAAGAAGGACTGAAAGCTACTTGCATAGCCTTAAAATTATTTATTAGAGGAAAGATCTAAAAAGAAACACTATAGAAGGAGAAAGAAAGGTTACAGTAAAAGTAGGAATGGAAATAGGTGAAATAGAAGAGAAACTTCACTTATAGATAATTAGCAAAGTAAAAAATTGTTCCTCTGAGAAAAACCAATATGACAAATCTCCAGTAAGACTGATCAGAAAAAGAAAAATTCAGTAATCATTATTAGAATTGATGAAGGGGATATGACCACAGATGATGTGGGGAATAATATGTTAATAAAAGCGTACTAGGGAGAATGTGATATCTACATATATAAAAGTCAGATGAAAATCAATAAAGTCTCAGTAAAATAAACCTTAACATGATCCATTCTGGAAGATATGAGTGTTTATTTAAACATTAAACAATTGAATCATTTATAAGCCATTCGGTAAAGAAATATCCAAGTCCAGATGGTCTCCACAATTTCAATGATTCACAAATTCTTCACAGAACATGAAGAGAGATTACTTCCCAAGTCACTTTATGAGGCTAGCGTAATCTTGATATCAAAACTCAATGACAGATTATATAATGCCAAATGGGACTCCTAGGAGAAGTGGAAGTTCATACCTTGTGTGTATAGACACACACACATACATGCATGCATTCTCCTGCACGGCACACACACATGCGCGCGTGCACACGCACACACGCACACACACACACACACACAGCACCACATAATGAAATTAGCACACATTTTAAAAGATAAAACAAAATGACCTACATTGAGTTTGGACCCCAAAATGCAAGGGGTTCTTTTTTGACATTAGGAAAATTATAATAAAATTTCCCACTTTAACCGATTAAAGAAAGACAATAGTATAATCACTCAAAACAAAAACTTGGGTCAAACGAGAAAGGGAAAGCTGTCTCCTAATCTGGTAAAGTTTATATGCAAAGAAACTAGAGCAAATTTCAAATTTAATGGTGACACGTTGGACGTTGTCCTTTCGAGATAAATATCGATAGTGCATTAATATCACTTTTATTCAATATTTCACATGAGGCTCCAGAGAGAAAAATAAAAGGATGAAAAGAATAAAGATTGGGAAAGAAGAATCAAATTGTCATTCCTTACAAATGATGTTATTATGTGTGTGGGAGTCCAAAAGAACTTACAAAGACTTTATTTGAATTAATCACAATATTTAGCAATTTTGTTAAACTTTAAAAACTTGTATTGCAGATCTCGTGCATTTCCAAACATTGCAACAAGAGATTTGAAAAAAAAAAAAGGAAATAGACTATAAAATCCTCAAAATAGAAATAAATCTAAAAATTTATATGCAATTAAATTAGGGGCAATTACAAAATGCTGTCATGAGCCGTTAGAGAGGAGCCACATAAAGGAAGACAGGGCAGGACCTGGTGTATATGAGGACACAGCAGTGGTTCAGTCTGTATTTCATCTCAGCGGGTGACAAGAGGGTTCGTGCCGTGATGCTTAGGACAGAAGGTTAGAATGTGTAGTGTAATTCCAACAGCATTTATACAGAAGGCACTAGATTCAGTCACTATTATAATCTTACATTTATTAATTCAATATAATCTTGAAAGTAACTTATCGTATAAACCATATCATGTCACAATTTAACAGATGAGAAAAGTGATGAACAGAGAGATTAAGTAATTTGCCTAAGGTCACAGGGCTGCTGAGCGGAAGAGCCGGACACAGACAGTGAGGCTACAGAATCCACACTCTTACTCTGTACACTGAGTCCCCTTCGTTTGAGTAAGAAGAAAAACAAAGAAAAAGCAAAGTCTGAACTAGTGAGACAGCGAAAAATTGTAAAAAAAAAAACAAAACAAACAAGCATAGACGATCTATAGTTGAAACAAAGGCAAAAGAACAAGACATAAGGAAGAACAAAACACATATACTAAAGTAAAACATTTTGTGCATTTTCCTGGCAAAAGTAAAACAGTTGACACTTTTCATTTTCGGCAGGGATGCTGAGCTGTGGCTCTCAGGTGCTGCTGGGGGCTGTTATACCCAGATCGCAGTATCATCAACGACCAGAGACCACCGGGGAGACCGAGTCATGCATGCAAAGGCAAAGGGCTTTATTAAGGGCTCGAGCCCGGGCTCACAGATTTTATCAGCACAGTGGATCCATGCTGAGAGCCCCGAGCAAAGGCAGAGTAGGGTTTTTATGGGGTTTGTGATGGGGGAGTTACAGAAGTTGTAGCAGGGGAACAGTGATCCAATCATAATTATTCAACATCATTAACAGCGGGTTTGACCATACACATTGTCTAGAGTGTTCGTTACTTTTGGCGGGATCTAATTACAACGTTTAGAGTACCTTTAAATTTAACCAATCACAGAGCGAGCCTAGGGTCTTATTCTGAGACTAACAGGTTAACTTTAACATTAAGTAACAGTGTCCTAACTATAGTTTCTATCTCTAGGCCTCTCCCTTAGTAATGTGGAGGGTGGTCCCTGGCCTTTCCTAATTGGGTGTTGTAAGGGTTGTTTCTCCTGCCTTGGGCAACGTGTAACTGCCTGATAGTTTCGGGGAAGCTGAAACTTAGGCCTTCTAGTTTAGAGGGGAAACTTAAAGCCTGTCATGGAGTCAGTTTGGTTTAGACGTTTAGACTTGTGTCCTTACAGAGCCAGGTGACCCTTTTCTGAAGTCAGTTTGGCATCCGCTCCCTCAAACCTAGATGACCCTGCTCCAGCACTCAGCAGCCTGGCTTACAATCCCACCAGGAAGAGCTGGGGCCACTCTGGGGACGCGTGTATGCAGAACACTGGCTGTCATTTGTTGGCGACTACAGGTCAGGTATTACCACCTTGCACGTGGTGTCTCATGTAACCCTCATGACCGTTCTCGGCGCTGATTCAGTTCCTCACACAACTGCACATTTTTCTGAGTTGTTTTGTATCCTCGCTATATTGTCTTTTTTTGAATTGCTTGTTCACTCATATATTTTCTTTCTTGAATTGTTTGGCTTTATTTTTGTGATATTTAAATTTTTTCTATTTCTCTGAATGAGTAATTACTTTTATAAGGGTTTAAATAGTTTTGCTCATTTGGTCCTTTATTTTATTTTATTTAAAAACATTTCTAAAGATTAATTTACTTATTTTGAGGGAGATCAAGACAGCAAAGAGGGGTGGAGGGGGGAGAGACAGAGCGAGAGAGGGAGAAAGAGACGATCCCAAGCAGCTAGCACAGAGTTGATGCCGGGCTTGAACTCACAAAACCCCAAGGTCATGACCTCAGCCGAAAAACCAAGAGTTGAATGCTAAACCGGCTGAGCCAACCAGGTGCCCCTGTCCTTTATTTTAATTAACAGTTAAGTGATATTGTGTAAATCATTTATATGTTAAAATAATTTCCTCTGTTTACTACTTCTGTTTTCATGTTTAGAGAGTTCTTCAAGATTAAATGTGTTTAGTTAAATTTGCTTTTTTAAATTTATCATATTTAAAAATATTGTGATAGCTGATCAATTTTTGGAATAAAAAAGTGTGAAATAAAATCTTATTGGCATTTTAAAAATATTAAATGATGTGCACAGCTCCATTTCTTTTAAAAATGACCCTTTCTTTCCTCAATTATTTTGCTGCATAACAGTATTACTTTTGGATTTTCCATTCTGTGCTTTGATCCGTGGGTCCAATTTGCTTTAGTATCACACTAAATTAATGACTGTCATTTTATTGTCCATTTTACTTTCCGGCAGGGTGATTCGTATCATCAACTGTCATTAGTCTTTCATTAGAGATGGAGGGATGTTTATCCCACTATCGAAAAATAGATATTGGCCCTGATTTGAATTTAAAGACGCAAAAAGGATTACTTGGTATCTCTACAGATTTGAGACACCTTATCCTGGTACAAAGTGTACCTATTTACTCAGGTTTTAGTCTGTCTCCCTCAGAAAAGGGTCTGTCTTTATTGTTTTTTAATTTTTTTTTTAAATTTTATTTCTAGGAGAGAGAGAGAGAAACAGCGTGAGCAGGGGTGGGTCAGAGAGAGAGGGAATCATAGACTCTGAAACAGGCTCCAGGCTCTGAGCTGGCAGTCAGCACAGAGCCTGACACAAGGCTTGAACCCACGAACCGCGAGATCATGACCTAAGCGAGAAAGTTGGACACTTAACTGACTAAGCCACCGAGGCGCCCCTTGTTTTTTAATTAATTTTTTAAAATGTACATCCAAATGAGTTAGCATATAGTGCAACAATGATTTCAGTAGATTCCTTAAGCCCCTTATGCATTTAGCCCATCCTCCTTCCCACAGCCCCTCCAGAAACCCTCTGTTTGTTCTCCATACTTAAGAGTCTCTTATGTTTTGTCCCCCTCTCTGCTTTTATATTATTTTGGCTTCCCTTTTCTTATGTTCCTCTGTTCTGTGTCTTAAAGTCCTCATATGAGTGAAGTCATATGATATTTGTCTTTCTCTGACTGACTGATTTCACTTAGCATAATACCCTCTAGTTCCATCCATGTAGTTGCAAATGCCAAGATTTCATTCTTTTTGATTGCTGAGTAATAGAGTCTTTCTTTATATTTTAATAAAATGAAAGATTTATTTTACTAGGTCTCAAGTAGAAATTGTTAAATATATTTCTAGACGTTTTGCAAGATCAATAATTTATATTTCTCATTTTTGCAAACACCTGTTGACCTTTTCACACAGCTGTTTTGAACTCGCAGAGGGATGTGTGTATCCCAGACCTGACCCTTTCCTCTTCATCTCCTTGATGCAGGCTGTTTAAGGATTTGCTCTTAACCTTTCAGAGCCCTGTGGACACACGCAGGGCAGCCATCCCCTCTCTCTGTCCTGCTAGATCCACTCTGTAAGCTCACTCCTCCTACAATTTCATCCCCAGTTGCTGCTCCACGGATCGATGCCAGCGAGGTCTCTGTCTCTTGCTGAACAGAAACAACATCTGCTACGTCCCTGTGTTATCACGCCCCCTGGGAAAGATTCCTGCATCAAAGTCCTTTCCACCTTGCCAATAAAGATTCATCGGGGGGTTGGGGACCAGCAACTTTCTTGACTGAGACATGGGAGGAAAAACGCACACAGCGAAGTCATGTTACAAAACGTTTTCCATACAGGAAAGTTCAAGGTTAAGTGGAATAGCGGGGAAAGGCATCTCAGGAAGTGCAGAAGTTTTTTTGGAGAATAGAGGAAGTCATGTCATCGAGGACTGAGTGAGTTTGAATTAATAAACGGAAGTTGAGTCTGTGCACAAGAGGTAGGGATAATGTGCTAGAAGATGGGCATTTCTGGAACCCTGTTTTTGCCGTGAGCTTGTCTCTCCCCTCCTGTTAGACAGATGTTGCCTGTATTTCTGGTCACTAGGCTCAGCCCGTCACTGAGACAGGCACCCTTGTGCCATGGCCACATTTTAAATGCCAGGAGAGGAGGAGAGGGGGTTCACCTGTAGGGAGCGTGCAGGGTGCATTCCTGCGCAATTGTCTTCTCTAAGGAAAGAAGACCTGGCGAGACACAAAGAACCAAAGTGGTCCTTGCAGAATTCCATTTCTTATTTCATAACGGTGGGTTGTCGGAAAACGGATGAAGCTGGTGATATCTCATTAAAATCATCAAAGGAGATGAGAAAAGCATCAGGAATTTAGGAAAAGGACTCGGAGTGTAGTGTTGAATTTTTTTCCTCTTTGTGTAAATACCCAGTCGATCTGATCAAGTCTCTATCCTTATGAATGTTAATATTGTTCTAAATCAATGAGTAGGAAAACTAAAGCTGCATTTAAAAATAATCTTTCACTGACTTGTATGGAACAGAACTCCATGAGGTGGGAGAATCTTGTTGGCTGGGCTCAAATGCACTGGTTCTCCCCTCAGTGCGGATGGGTCTGTGGTGGAGGCCCCCGCGTTCTTGTCTCCAGCTGTAATCCACTCTCCTCTAATCTGTAAATACTTTAGGTTGATATACTTCAAGTTATGTTTTCTTGAATTGTGATTGGCCTGCTTAGTGCTACTTGGGGTCTTAAAAATCAGTCTCGGGGCACCTGGGTGGCGCAATCAGTTAAGAATTGGACTTTGGCTCAGGTCAGGATCTCACAGTATGTGAGCTCGAGTCCTGCTAGAGTGAGGCTGCTTCTCTCTCCCTCCCTCTCTGCCCCTCTTGGGAGTGTCTCTGTCTCTCTCTCCTTCTCTCTCTGCCCCCTCTCACTTGCACGCTCTATCAGAAATAAAAGTTAAAGAATTTAAAATAAAAAAAAGAAAAGAAAATCAGTCTTAATACACGAGGCCAACCTGAGAGGACACACATCCAATTGTATTGTTGTATATTGTGTTACTGCCAAGGTCACAGGAATTCCCTGATCCCTAATTCTGCCTTGGTTTAGCCTTCCCCATGATGTTTTCATGGATGGCAATCCTGAAAGGGAAAAAAGCCTATGAATTTACTATTATTGCCTGAATTTATGTGCTCAGCTGGAATAAAAGCTTAATCAGAAGGCCTAAGGAGCTTTGCTTTCTCACTGAGGTCAACCTTTCCTTACCACTTTACCGCGAGTCCTGCAAGGACTACAGAGAGGAGCTGCAGTTAACGGAGAGTGTGTGTGTACGTGCCTGTGCTCACATGTGTGCATGTACACATCTGTGTGTGCATGCATGTATGCACACGTGTGCACGCACCTATCTGTGTGTGCATGCATGCGCATATGTGTGCATGTGCATGTGTGTGCATGCATCCACCTGTAAGTGTGCACCTCTGTGCATGCATCCATCTATGTGTGCGTGTGCATGTGTGTGCATGTGCACGTAGATGTGTGCACATGTGCTACATCACGTGTGCATATGTATACATCTATGTGTGTGTGTGTGAATGTGTACATGTGTGTGCATGCATCCATCTCTGTGTGTGTAGCATTGTGTGTGTGTGAGTGGGCCCATGTGCACACATGTTTATACATCTATATGCACGTGTGTGTACATGTGTGCTTGTGTGTGTGCATGTATGTGAGTGTGCATGTGAGTGTATGTGTGAAAGAGGAGGAAGGAGAGCAGGATGTTCAGTTCTAACCCATGAGGTCAGGCCCAAAGTCAGATGAATTCTTTGTTCACATAAAAAAAGAATAAGGATGAAAAAATATATAGAATTATATAGGGATACTGTGTGCCAGCAAATTACCCCGAAGGGCCATTCTAACACACATGACCTTTTACACACGGTGACCCTACCCACTTATGAGAGGTCTGCTATCTGACTCCAAGCTTCAGTGTCCACGAGCGTTGGACAAGACCAGAGGAAAAGGAGGTTTTCTTATGCTACAGCCCCAACCCCACCACTACCCAAACCATTCTAGGATGGGGATTAGCCACACAGCATGAAGTGAAGGCCACTTATCTCGTCGGTGAGAGCTCGTCTTTTCCACAGATGTCACGTGGTGAAGTCTGCTGCTCTGAAGAGCAATACTTAGACAGTCTACCTTCTACTGATTAAAAAGGTCCTGTCTTCGCCAGAGGTCATGTGAGAACACTGAAGGGGAGCCACTAATGGAGGCAGATGACGTGGGCTCAGTATTAATTCTACTCACCAGTGGGCAAGGCATTTTCATTCTCTGACAGCTGGTTTCTTACCAATAAAGTACAGATCCTACTGTGTGCCCCTGGGCTGCCCAAAGTGCACACCGAGGAACAACTCGGCGACCACAGTGCACCCTGCAGATTTGAGCTGTTAATGCATGAAGCGGACTCATGGGGGTTCTCGGTTTACTTCCTTTTCGTGAGACACTTGATAGGCTGGGGCCTGGGCTGAGCAACAGGCCCAAGGAAAAGAGAACTGGATGGCCAAAGAAATGAACTTGGCTTTAGTCTCTGTACTTTTCAGGCCCCACCTTCAGCAAGTCTCAAGCTTCAAAGAAATGGAAGAAGAAGAGCAGTTGACTTACAGGCTTGCAGGCATGCTCGGCATCCCGCAAAACCGGGAGCTGCGAATGGGGAGTCCCAGGTCCCCTCCCTCCTGCTTCAAGCCCGGGTGGGGTGTGTCATGGATGATCATCTGGTGGAAGGAAAAGAAAAAATGCAGAAACAAATAATTCAGACCTTTATTGACAGATGCATCTTGAAAGGAAACATAAAGCCAGAAGGCAGCTTTCTGCCCGGGTATGCTCTCACTCCTGCAGGAAGGAGAGAAAACAAAATCATCCCATGCAAATTCTGGGCTCCAATGCACAGGCAGACCCCTGAGCTGCATGGAGAAGAGGAATTGTTTGCTCGTTACACAGGGATTTCTGTTTGCTGAAGAGTTAATGAAAAAGGTTTAAGCTTAGCTTATGTCTGTTGGCCACACTGTGAGGTTTTAGGTGTTCTCTTTAACCGGTGCTCCAGAGAGTATCTTCAAGGGATGCTAACCAAGTTTAGATTTGTCATCTAGATTTGTCAGTGCATAGAAAATTAGAAAAAGGCTGGCTCCCATAATACATTGGAGATCCAGAAACAGATCACTTCTTGTAGAATTTTCTTGCTTGAGCTTTAGTTGGATGTATCTTAGGCACTGAGCATTGCCACACTCACTGTGTGAACATTACCTCATTTAAACATTGTGGTCTTGGGGTGCTTGGGAGGCTCGGTTGGTTGAGTATGTGACTTCGGCTCAGGTCATGATCTCACTGCTCGTGGTTTCTAGCCCGCGTAGGGCTCTGTGCTAATGGCTCAGAGCCTGAAGCTTGCTTCAGAATCTGTGTCTCCCTCTCTCTGCCTGTCCCCCACTCACACTCCATCTCTCTCACAAAAATGAATAAATGTTTTTAAAAAAACCCAACATTGTGGTCTGCCGATATTGAAAAACTGAAAATCGGGAAATACCCATAAAGGGAGAAATATGGAGATAGGAACTTCCTGGGTCCCTGAAACAGAGAACCAGGGCTGTGCAGAAATTTTCAGAGTGGGCACCTCATCTGGCTGAGACTGAGTGGTAGTATTTGCCATAGCCTAGAGGTCTGAACACACCCAAGTTTTCTTATAGTAGCCATCTATTATTTTTCCCTCAACTGAAAAAACTTCAGTGAGCAATAATCAATGTGATCACAGCAAGAAGATATGTTTTTCAGAATTTTATATTTGGAAATGAAGGAAATTATCTCTGCTCTTGAAAATTGATCACTTGCTCAATCAGTTCTGCTCTGGGAATTTTTCCTTGTATGCCTTAGGCTTTCATGGCTTGGAAGGAGCAGGATCTCGATTAACCCTGTGGCAGGGAAATTGTTCTTGCCACAACTCTACGAAGAGCTGACTTGAACTCTTTATTTCTCAAGCTGTAAATCAGCGGATTGAACAACGGAGTGAGGATGGTGTAGGAGACTGATATGAGAGTGTCTTGGCTTGAGGAGTAGTTAGACTTGGGCCTTAAGTAGATAAAGGAGGCACAGCCATAATGGATGGTGACGACAATGAGGTGGGACGCACAGGTGGAGAAGGCTTTGTACCTGCCTAATGTGGAAGGAAACTGGAGTATGGCAGAGATGATGTGAATATAGGACACCAAGATCAAGAACAGGGGGATAACCAGGACCAGTGCACAGAGCATGATGATGACAATCTGACTCAGGTAGTTATGATGAGATGCCACCGTGAGGACAGGGGCGATGTCACAGAAGAAGTGATGGAGCTGGTTGGAGGAACGGAAGGGCAGGTGGAACACCATGGAGGTGATAATCTGTGCAATAGTAAAGCCACAGGCACAGGCAGCAGCCACGAGTCCCACACACACCCCGTGTCCCATGAGCACTGTGTAGCGCAGGGGGTTACAGATGGCCACGTAGCGGTCATACCCCATGGCTGCCAGCAGGAAGGAGTGAGAGCAGCCGAGGAAGAGGAAGGTGAACATCTGGATGGCACAGCCCAGGAAGGAGATGGTCTTCTTCTGGGCCAGCAGGTCAACCAGCATCTTGGGTACAATGACGAAGGTGTAGCAGGTCTCAGAGCAGGAAAGGACAGCAAGGAAGAAGTACATGGGGGTGTGAAGGGCTCTGTCTAGCACGATGGTGGAAATGATGATGGCATTGGTGCCCAGAGTGAAGAGGTAGAGGGGCAGGAAGGCAACGAAGAGCAGGCGCTGCAGCCCGGCCAGAGAGGAGAAGCCAAGGAAGACGAACTCCCTCACCAGGGTCTCATTGCCCCGCTCCATGGAAGGTACATCATTCAGAGACAATCCAGGAGAGGAGGAGTGTCAAGAGAAGCCTCTGAAAACTAGTAGAATCACAAGAAATTGATCATGAGAGAGCAGGTGTTAAGATCCGTGCTCTAAATTCATTATTCCACCTCCATGCAGTTTGATTTTAAGACATAAAAAGGTGCCTAACATCAGCCGGGTGGACATCCAAGTGAGTGTCCAGAGTCACCCTAACCCCATAGATAAACCATCCTTGACAATTCTCAGACCCCGCTATCTTTTCATCTTCTCTTGTAGGTTATGACTGTTATGCACGTTTGTAACTCTGCACTGTTTATCCTGAAAGCCTCGCCATCAACTTGCTTGTCTCCAGCCTCTCTTATACCGTCAGCTGCAGCGTAAATCATCTGAACACACTACACGGAGTGGTGAATTTGTCTACGACTCTCAGCACCTTCCCATTAACATTCTCCTTACACTAAAACTATGACATTTCGCTCCCACCTCTCCATGACTTGGACCTGCATTCTCCCCGCCCCTGTTGGCCACACTTCCTGGCATGGCCATTGGCTCCACCTTCCCGTACTTTCATTACAAGTGTCTTGCTTCTGAACTTTCCTTCTGTTCCCCAATCTGGAGCAAGTTTTCCAGGATGGAATATATCTCCGCGTCCTCCAATACCCAACTCAGAGCTCTTCCTCTTGCAGAGAGAACCGCCTTCTTCCTCAGGGCTCTCGTCCATTTCTACCACTTCTCTCTCTCTTTTTTTTTAAATGTTTTATTTATTTCTAGAGAGAGACAGCGTGAGCAGGGGAGGGTCAGAGAGAGAGGGAGTCACAGACTGAAACAGGCTCCAGGCTCTGAGCTGGCAGTCAGCACAGAGCCCGACGCGGGGCTCGAACCCACGAACTGCGAGATCATGACCTAAGCGAAAGCCGGACGCTTAACCGACTAAGCCACCCAGGCGCCCCATACCACTTCTCTTAATGCCTACAGACACCCCATTGTGCCCATCCTTTCCATCCCACCCCACATCTCTTCAGTCTGTCTTGCCCCTGATGCCCAGCAAAACTTCTGAAATATAAACTGTATCATGTAGCTCCCCTCCTCAAAATTTTACTCATGGCTTTATTTTCTAACCCTTACTGGTTTCCAAGGTCTTGTTTTGGAAACCAAACTGTTTTTGTGATCATCTGTGGATCTATATGTGATGCATCATTATTGTACAGACATGTTGCATCTTCTTTGCCTCTATTCCTCGGTGATGCTAACTTGTTACCACATTTTACTTAGAAATGTTTTACCATTACTCTGAAGCCCCAACCAAATCTACTTTCATGGGGAGCTTCCTTGATCTCTCCCCATAAAGGAGATGTTTCTGCTTCAGAATTCAAATAAGACAGTAATTGCCAATCTGATCTGTTGCTTACTTAATTTTGAAATATTGTATTGCTTTTTTCTCATCTCTCTTTTCCACTGGATTTTGTACCCTTGAGGGAAAGGTGTAATTGTATGTATTTTCTCCTGAATTCTCCTCGGTATCCAGAACTGTATTAGGTACTTAATAGGTTCTCAATTATTAATAGTCATACAAATTAAAAAGTTAACTTGATATGTTGTTACTTGTTTCATGATGTCAGAAAGCCTTCCTAGAACTTGCAGTACAAGTCTGTTTTCTGTTTTTCCACCCTGGGCATGAAGATTGCACATGACCACTAATGCCTAAGAATTTCTGTACTACCGGAGGTAAGCTTTATCTTTCAAGCCAAAAAGAGAAATCTCAGTTTATGATAGGAACATAGCACTGAAGAGAGCATCATTAGAATTCTATGTATTCCCAATTCCTTGGGCATTTGTTACTCTCTAGAGCATACTGGAATGTAAATAAATGGGAGGGAAATTATAAGGTAGACTTGTGATTATTCCATTTAAAGAAGCACATCATTCAAAATTATTATCTTAGCTAATACCAATAACAAAAATGAATGACAGCATACCCTACCTTACTCAAGAACCCCTAAATCAAGAATATCAGGTGCTATACAACTGATGGTGTTAAGCAGTGTGATTATGACCAGCCGCCGTGTGTTAGGGACACACTTATGAATGAGACCCAGTCCAAGACCTCACGGTTCAGGGTGAGATGTTTGCAGAAGAAGAGATTATTATAAAATGATGTGGTGATTGAAATGGCAGATATGCACCTGTGACTGAAAACACCAAGGGAACAAAGCTTTTCATGCATCCCTGGAAAAGAATATTTCTTGTCTTTATTTCTGGGTTCCTTTATATCTGTTACAGACACATTGAGCTAAAGCATTCATGGAGAAATGTCATAAGAATAGGCACAATTTGGTTTCTGCCATTTTTGTCCAGATGTACACATAGTTTGAGGAAGCACAGTTGCTGACCTGTCCCTGATGTTTTCTGTTTCCATAGTATCACACCCCTCCCACCCCCTTCAGACCTTCTCTTCCTCCACCTTATTCTCCTGGTTCTTTGTTCAATGCCTGACACAAGGGTTTTTGTTGATTAGAAGATTTATTTATTCATAATATACTATTATCTTTCTAATCCCAGGACCCCCGATTCTCAGGACGACTCATGAATATCCATGTATATGATCTCAAATTTTACCTTCATAAGAACATGTAAAGTTGAATAATGTAGGGATAAAGTGGGTTTTGAACTTAAACTGATAGAGGTTTTAATCCTGACTCTGGCATATTCTACTGACAAGATCCTAAATTCTCTAAGTTATATTTTCTCACTTGTATGGTGAGAAAAGCAATTCCTGCCTCTTGGGGCTACAGTGGACATTAATTGAAATTACATGTGTGATAGAGTCTAATTTAGTAAATAGGAGTGCCCAATAAATACTTTCCTTTCGTCACTTGATTATTTGATGGGGGTTGGGATCAGAAATATTTTCATCAGTGAGATAATGAGAATTTAACTCATGACAAGTTGGCAAAATTGCCTTTTCTATACTTTCCAAGGGAGGGACAATTAAAGAGGGATTGTCATTCCCCTGAGGCTCTCCAAGCCTGACTGAAGGTAATCTGTTTTCTACGCAGTCCTGCCCTGTGCTGAAAGAAGCAGAGGCTAGGCCTTGAAGGATGATGCCAGCCCTTCGATGTCAGGCTGCTCTACAGCCAGTCATTCTTGCAGGTTCTTTACACCTGGTAGAAAGCAAAGGACGTTTCCCAAATTTTCTGTTTTGTTGGGGGGCGGTATGAGATGAGCTTAGAAGATACATTGTAGTTAATCTTAGTCACACATGAATATAAATTCAGGAATTTCTCATTACGGATGTCTTATAATGATCAATAATGTATATCATAAGATATGCATGCTTTTAGGTATCTGTGTATTTAGGTATTAAACTCAACTATTTATTGTGCTCCTAACGACTAGAATACATCATTCCATAATTCTCATATTTTATAATTTCATGATTTCTATTGTGTCCTAAGCACTGCAGATGTAAACGTGAATGTGGGGCACCTGGGTGGCTCAGTCAGTTAGGCCTCCGACTTCGGCTCAGATCATGAACTTACGGCTTGTGAGTTCGAGCCCTGCATTGGGCTCTGTGCTGACAGCTTGGAGCCTGGAGCCTGTTTCTGGTTCTGTATCTCCATCTCTCTTTACCCCTCTCCTGCTCATGTTCTCTCTCTCAAAAATAAATAAACATTAAAAAAAAATTTTAATGTAAACATGAATGAAATTATTGTTCCCTTCTCCGAGAAGAGAGAATCAAACAGCAGGCATATTACAAGACAGATCATCATAAACATTATGAAAGAAGCACAAGCAAAATGTCCTGAATATACTGAGGAAAAAGGAAACAATTTCTGGAAGGCTTTGAAGAGCGAACTTCATATTCTATATATGAGTATTTGAATATTAGCTGTAAGCATTTTGATAAAAATATGGACATGACTGGCGTTACTCATGTAAACATTGTGATTGAGCTGATTACCGTTCTCCTTAGTGTTGACTGACCCTTCAGAATTTTGAACAAACATGTGTTCTTTTGTTGTGTAAACATACAAAGACTTCCTGTTTCCAAAGGAAATGCATATGTGTGTACAGGTCTGTGGGCAAGAGACACTCATCTCTCCCTCGCCTTTCTTGTGTCTGTCCCATAAACATCACGATGGGGTCACACATGAACCCCACCCCCAGTCTACTTCGGTTAGTCTGTCAGGATTCCTTCTTACATTTCCAGGCAGAAAAAAATAGAACATAATTTTGCTAATAGTTTATCAACTAAAATTTAGGACCATCTTTTAGAAATATAATATGAACTAACATTTATTACATGTTCTCCATATTCTAGAGTGAAAATATTGTTTTATATATAATATAAATATACACAGTCGTATTTGGTATTCATAATGAACCCACGAGTAGATATTACTTTTAATATCTCCATTATAAATGATAAGCAAAGAGTTTGAGGAAATCTCTCAAGTTCACACAGCCAGTAGAACTAGCGCTAGAATATAGATCTTCTGATTATCGTAGGGGTAGTGCATGTGTGTGTGTGAGTGTGTGTGTGTGTGTGTGTGTGTGTACCTGCACATGGGTCGGTGAGAACAGGAAAGCAATAGTCTGTCACCCTCCTTCCATGTGAAGGTCCTTAAAGACAGGATTTCTGTTACCTTTTTGCTGTGGACTCCAGTCCCAACCCCACCATATATTAACGTTGAGACTTTGATGTGTCTGGATCAATTTACTCATCTTTGTAGTGGGGTTCACGCTTATAATCTTCGAACTTACCTTTCAAGGTTTCTCCAAGATGAGTGAGAAAATACTTTTGCAATGGATAAGTATTATGCAGCTATCAATTCTGTAATTATCATTTAGAATCAGAATGGGGCCAATGGTTTTGAGACTATGACCTTGATAACTGCCTGGTCCACTCCACTGGCTTTAGAAAGGGTTTAGTGGAGTAAAGATGGTCTCCCTTCACAGGACAGGGAAACGTGTGCTGCACTAACCTTGACTCTTACCCAGGGGCATCTCCAGAAAGTCAGAGTCATGAATGTCATGGGTTTAGGGGATCTTAAAACTCTTCTCCCACAGTCTCATCTGAGAGATGAAGGAATTGTGCTCCAGAGAGAGCTGTGAAGTCCCCAAGACCGGAAGCACCTGAGTGGATGTGTTAGCAGCAGAAAAGGAGTCTTTTGTAATTCAGAATGTGGCTCTTAGTGTTATGAAGCCTCCTCAACATGCTAATTATGTAGGTACTAAGTTGCTCTTTGTGCATCTGTGTGTACAGCAGTTAGTTCCGTGTTCTGTTCCTGAGCCCACCTGATCTCTACAACTTTGTGCTACAGTCAGAGTTTATGACTGACTCTGATTTTGTATTCCTGGGGGTTTCTGTGTCTTCATCTTTGTCAACTCTCATTGTTTGCAGGACATTCACTAAGCTCTGGGACCTGTACCTAGACCCCACATTATACAACCATTTCTGAAAAAGGTTATTAAAAATTTTGTACACACACACACACACACTGGGTTCTTATTCAGCCTTAAATAAATGGAAATCCTGCCATTTGCAACAACATGGACCTGGGAGACATTATGCTAAATGAAGTAAGCCAGTCACAGAGGAGCAAATTCTACTTACAGGAGGGAGCTAAAGAGTCAAACTCTTAGAAACAGAGCAGAATGGGGGTTGCCAAGGCATGGGGGAGGAGAGATGGGGAGTGATTGTTCAATAGGCATGGATGTCCAGCCATACAAGATAAATATGTTCTAAAGATCTGCTGTAGAACATTGTGCCTGTAGTTAACACTACGATACTCTGTACCTAACATGTATGAAGAGGGTAGATCTCCTGCTAAGCATTCTTGCTGGAAAGAACAAAAGATTTCATGATTAAAATATGGTTGAGTGCCCTATTAAATAAATCAGAACCAAGACCTTGTCTCTGTAAATTTAGGAACACCAGTGAGTCAGTTAATTTAGAATATCTATAAAATGTATATGCATAGTTTTACAGAAATTCACTTTAAAACTTGAATAATCCTGGTTAATATTACTTGGAGTCCACATCCTTACTTGTGACAGTGTCTGATTTTACTGGCACTGCAGTGGCATGGGCCCATCGCCCTTCTCTGTCTCTTACCTGAGATGTAAAACCATGGGTCCCACTGGGAGCTGGGTGTTTAGTCTCACTTCCTGTCCATGGTCCAGTTTCTCAGTGTGATAGGTGTTCTGTCCAAGAGGATGTCTGTTATTCACTGCTGGGGTCCCATCTGCCCTCCTTTTCCTAAGAGGAAGGGAGACACAGAGCCTTCCAGAGACAGAACCCAAGCCAAGTGAAGAAAGGGAGAAGGTCAAAATGGGGCCGAGGCTACTGATCTCTACCCAGGGGCAGGGATGGGAAGATGATCAGGGGATTTAGACCCCGACCAAATGTAACCAGTTTCCTCCCACCATTTGTGCCACTTGACCAAGTCCACAGCCCACATCGAATAGTGACCACCGAAGAGCTGGCACTCTCATCATATTTATTGGCAGTGGGCTGTTCTTCCCTGGGTCTCCTGATGCCAGAGTCATTGTCATGGAGACGTTGCACTGGGTTTAATTAATGGCTGAGTCGATTGTGGAAAATAGAGGCAAGTCACCAAATGCCAAATTGCTCAAAATTGGGGCCAGGCATTAGGGCTTGGGGAACTGAAGGGTCTCAGCCGCTTGCAGATGCAGCACGCAGCAATTTTAGAAAATTTGACTAATTTTAAGTTAATTTCTCCGTTTTACACATTACTGAAGGGACAAAAGGGAAATTTATGCAGAGAGTTCATGACGACAGGCACAGTATAAAACATGTTTGTTTTGCCTAAAATGTGTTTTTGTACTTAAAATTTGGGAAGTTTTTTCCTGCAGGCTGAGAGGACGGATTGAGCAATGTTGCTTTTTATAGTGAAGGCCCTGTTTGGAGTGAGCTGAAAGGAGATGCATCTCACCACACCAATCAAGTTCATTTTTCCTACCTCTGTCCTCCATTACTCAGAAATTAATACAGTGCACGATTGTACGTATGGGCTATTGACTCAGTATGTGTTGAGTGTTGGGTGAATCAAAGGTCACAGACAGTGCTACCCCAATGACACATCAACTTCTCCATTTATACAAAAACACCGTGAAGTATTTCCTGATCTCCAAAATGTCTGGTTTCCCCTAGCTTTGGCCGTGCTGGAAATGAGGGTGATTTCAGCATCACTTTCCAATCACATGTGGATCGATGTTGAAAACCCCGAACGATGACATGGCGCATAGTAGGAACTCATCAAATATCTGGTAGATGAAGAAATAATGATATGGAGAACAAAAGAGTGAACAAGAAATAATGCTCACGAAGAAGTAGGAAGGAAGAAGAGTGGAATTTAACATCTTTGAATTCGAATGGTGAACTTTTTTTTGTTATTGATGCTCATTGTTCACTTCCACTGCTTTCAATAAACTACTTTATTAAGGTATTATTGACACGTGAAAAGCTGTATATATTTAATGTGGACACCTCAAAGAGTTTGGAGATAAGTACATACCCATAAAACCATTACCACTACCAAGGCTGTAGACCTGTCCTTCAGCTCCCAAATTTCTTCCTATCACTATCATCATCATCATCATCATCATCATTTTGTGGTAAAAACATCTAACATAAGACCTATTCTCTTAGCCAATTTTAAGTATACAATATAGCATTATTAGCTGTGGCACTATGTGGCATAGTAGAGGTCCAGAACTCATCTTGCATAACAGAAATTTTGTACCCTTTGACCAACATCTTCATATTTCCTCCTCCCCCAATCCCCTGGCTACCATCAGCTTGTCCTCTACTCTCTTCTATGAGTTTGACTACTTTAGGCTCCCCTTATAAGGAGATCATACAGTACTTGTCCTTCAGTGACTGATTTATTTCACTTACCATGATGTCCTCTAGGTTCCTCCGGGTTGCTGCAAACAACAGAATTTCCTTTCTTTTTAAGGCTGAATAATATTCCATTGTATGTATATACCATATTTTCTTCACCCATTCATCCTTCCTGTGGACCTTTAGTTTGTTTTCATGTCTTGATTCTTATTAATAGTGCTGCAATGAACATTGGAGTGCAGGTATCTCTTTGATATCCTGGTTTTGATTCCTTTGGGCAAATGCTCAGAAACAGGATTGTTGGGTCATATGATTGTTCTGTTTTTAAATTTTTGAGGAAGCTCTATTCTGTCTTTTGAAATGGTTATACCGAGTACCATCCTGCCTATAGTGTACCGGAGCTCCTTTTCATCCACATCCTTGCCGATACTCACCTTTTGTCTTTGATAAAATTCATTCTTTTAGACATTTAGTTTAGGTGTCAGGTGATAACTTATCATGCTTTTAATTTGCATTTCCCTGATGATTGATAATGTTGAGCAATATTCCATATGCCTGTTGGCTTTTTGTGTGTTTTCAAAATGGGAAAAGGATAATCTCTTCAAAAACTGCTGTTATGAGGGGCACGTGGGTGGCTCAATCGGTTAAGCATCTAATTCTTGACTTCTGCTCAGGTCATGATGTCACGGTTCATGGGTTTGAGCCCTGTGTTGGGCTCCACATGGATGGTGCCAACCCTGCTTGAGATTCTCTCTCTCTTTTCTCTGCCTCCTCCTCCAAATAAATAAATAAGCTTTAAAAAATTGCATTGATAAAAACTGGATATCTGTATATGAAAGAATGAAATTGGACCCATATATAAGCCCATACACATTGATCAACTTGAAATGGGTTAAAAATTTAAACATAAAACCTGAAACTATAAACTTCTCACAGAAAACAGGGGTACTATTATCTTGATATTGATCTTGGCAATAATTGTTTGGATATGACACCAAAAGCACAAGCAACAGAAACAAACATCAAATATATCAGACTAAAAAGCTTCTGTACAGCAAAGGAATAGTGCACAGCATCAAAGAGCAATTTACAAAGTAGGAGAACATTTTTGCAAACAAAGTATCTGATAAGTGATTAATATCCAAAATGCATAAGTAACACATACAATTCAAAAGCAAAAAAACCAAATAATTTGATTAAAAAATGGGTAAAAGACCTGAATAGACATTTCTCCAGAGAAGATATTTTAATGACCACTCTTACCACCTTAATTTGTCAAATTTTGACCACACTCTTATCCAATTGCCTCATTTTAAAGTTCCAGTGGGGAGCAGGTGATGTGTACTAAGTCAGTCAGCACCCTGGGCTCCCTCTGGCTATTGCATATGATTCAGGAGGGGCATGTGATCCAAGTCTGGATGATCAAGAACAGCAAGTTTCAGTTTTTACATTTGTTTTTACATTTGAAGTGAATTGCTTCAAGTTTGCAGCAAGTTTCAGTTTTTACATTTGTTTTTACATTTGAAGTGAATTTGCTCTTGGACTAGATTTTGTGAGCTGGAGGTGTTGGACACTGTTAAGTTTAGGCTAAAAATGAAACCAAGAAGCAGAGGTCTGAGACACATCTCGAAGACAGTTTGAGGATGACCTTTCAGAACTCTGTACCAGCCTATGCCCAAAAGCATTGCAACACTAGACTTTTCAGCTTACATGAGCCAATAGGCTTATTTTTCATTAATATCAGTTTGAGTTGGATTATACCCAAAGATCTTAAATTATAAGACCTTGTCACATTCCAGGATGGATTGTGTTATTCAGGATGTGCTATTCAGGCAGGTGTAAATATATGAATATCTAAGAAATTAGAGTAAAAAGTAAAGTACTGCTATATTAATAAGGTGATTTGGGAGGGGGGAGTCATTAAGGCGACATTTGGAAGGAGAACAGAGAACTGCATACCCTGAGGCCAAATGTATTAAATTTTGTCTCAAAATGAGGCACCAAAGTTTATACTGGGTAATTCAAGAGACAATGAAAACAATTAAGCATCATGTTGTTCACAAACATGAAACATGTGAAGGATGTGATTTCCAACATGGAAGTACTGATCATATTAACGAAGCCATAATTAGTTATTGGCCACTTAAGCAGAATGGAAGAAGGTTTGTAAAACAATATAACTGTATCATACCTAAAACCTCAGACTTGCAGCCTAAATGAAAAGCGAAGCTTTATTTACTTGGTCTCAGCCCACCTCGGTTCATGAGTCTGGACTAAGATTGTCCAGACTGTCCCCTGGGGCTGTTCACACTCAACAACCTATTCAGGGCCTGGAAGTGAAGGATGACGAAAGGAAACATCCTTGTCCACTTACTGTCTCTTTTTGCCCTTCCATGCAATGGCTCACTCCTCTTCACCCATTTTGCTCATCCCCTCCACCCTTTGCTGCCCATAAGATCATAAATATATTTTTAAATATTCTAGAAAAGGTACTGCTTGACCTTAAACATTTAGTTCTAATATCCATGTGGAATTGATTTTGTGTATGATATGAGACAGTTAGATTCTCTCTCTTTCTCTCTTTTTTTTTTTCTTGTGGATATCCACTGATATCCTGCACTATTTTTGTAAAGATCGGCTTTCATTCCGGACATGAGAAGGCGCACTTGAACTTTTGCTATATCACCTTTGCTGTAACAGGATGAGTATATAGATATTGGCTTATTTCTGAGTGCTCCTTGGAAATGTAAGTCTTCTATACTAATGCTTTTAATTTATCTTTTTATTTTTAAAATGTTAAACATTTATTTATTTTGAGAGAAAGAGAGCTACAGAGAATAAGCAGCAGAGGGACAAAGAGGGAGACACAGAATCCGAAGCAGGCTCCAGGGTCTGAGCTGTCAGCACAGAGCCCGATGCGAGGCTCAAACCCAGGAACTATGAGATCATGACCTGAGCCGAAGTCGGACACTTAACCGAATGAGCCACCCAGGCACACTGACTAGTACTTTTTAAAGATTACTTTGACTTCTTGTTCTTTTGCATTTCTGTCTTTCATATTCCTAGACATAGGTGTTTTCTTTCCTGCTGACTCAGAGAAATAGAATTATTATTTTTGTATTATTGACTTTATGACAGGCAATCTCATAAATAGGTTCATTTACTAATTCTCATTTTCATCCGTATATTCTTATGTAATTTCTATGTTCCTAAGAATAATTTCAACAACCACACTTTATTGCCTTCTTTTTTTTTTCTTTTTTTTTTTATTTATTTCTAGGAGAGAGACAGCGTGAGCAGGGGAGGGTCAGAGAGAGAGGGAGTCACATACTGAAACAGGCTTCAGGCTCTGAGCTGGCAGTCAGCACAGAGCCCGACGCGGGGCTCGAACCCACGAACCGCGAGATCATGACCTAAGCGAAAGTCGGACGCTTAACCGACTAAGCCACCCAGGCGCCCCTCAACAACCACACTTTAATTTCTTCCTTTCACACTACTATTATTTTACTTTTTTCCCTTACAATAAGAAAGACCTCTAGTACAGTATTGAATAGAAGTAGAGACAGTGGGCACTGTTGTTTTATCTTTGGAATCAAAGGGACATTTCCTCCTCTTTCTTCATTAAGAATGAAATTTGCAGTCAATTTTTAAACATACTCTATGAGATTAAGAAAGTCTATTTTTAGTTTTGTATGTTTTTATTTATAATTGCATGGTGAATGTTATTGATTTTTTCTGCATCTATCCAGACTATTACATCATAAGTATGTGAATCATATTTTAAAATAAATTATAAATATAATTGTTTTGATAGACACAAAAAGCTACATATATATAATTTATATCCTGTATCTACTCCTATCTGTTCTATATACCTATCTAATTTAATCAATAAATCTACCATCTGTTGGTCTTTTTTTTTTTGCCATAAATATAGAAACTTTGAAATGTAAAATATGTTAAATCAAGTAATCTTTGGATAAACCCCATTTGTTCATATGATTGGGTTCGATACGGCTGTCCTAATTTAACCTTAAGAGTCCTTCCTATTAGGATTCCATTTCTGCCTTATTTTTTGTCACCTCTGTCCACCCTGGAGATCTATTTCTGGCACTAGGAACACATAAAGGTACTCATCTAAGCTATGAAATCTTCTCCGAGTCTGTGCACCTGCCCCAAACACTCTGCCACTGTTCACTTCCTTAGTTTTTACTTATTTTTTAGGTCTCAATTTCTTTTTTTAAATATATATATATATATTTATTTATTTCTAGGAGAGAGAGAGAGAGAGACAGCATAAGCAGGGGAGGGTCAGAGAAAGAGGGAGACACAGACTCTGAAATAGGCTCCAGGCTCTGAGCTGACAGTCAGCACAGAGCCCTACGCGGGGCTCGAACCTACGAACCGTGAGATCATGACCTAAGCGAAAGTCGGACACTTAACTGACTAAGCCACCCAGGCGCCCAGGCCTCAATTTCAATATTACCTATTCTACAAAGCCTTTTTTTTATTTCTCCTTTGAAGATTGAGTTAGATCCTCACACATACACAGCCACTGCATCCCAAGTAATTATCACACTGCATTGTCATTCTCTTTTCTCCTCTGCAATGGTTCTCACCCCCTTAGCTATCCTCACTATGTGTATTGAGTGACAGATGCCAAAGAATTGATTATTAGATACATGAATGAAAGTAGAAAACACATTCCGAGTTGAGCATATAGAATAAATCTTTATTCAGTATCTCATTAAGTCAATATTTTTAAAAATAATTTATTATCAAGTTGGTTTCCATATAACACCCAGTGCTCATCTCCACAAGTGCCCTCCTCCATGTCCATCACCCCCCTTACCTTCCTCCCCACCCCCATTTATTAAGTCAATCTTAAAGGTACCACTGAAGATCCAGAAAAAATCTATTCAGCGATGTGATTATTTATACTTACAGGTACATCAGGAGACCTCAATGACCTCTCTTTTATTATCATTTATTAATTGAATAAAAATTTTTGTAAGCCTAGTGTGTGCTCAAGTGAAAGGCTGAGAAGTGACAATTTATGGAATTATTATATAAAATTCACTTGTTTTACTGAAACTCACCTTTAACAAAGCCCACAGTAAACTTAGTGGAATATGTGTGAGGTACAGAAATAAGTGACTGAAATTTGGCCACGTCTTATAATAGGACATGAAGGAAAGAGGGTGCACATCACTCTTTGCCAACAGCTGTTACTTTACTGCTTGCACACAGTAGCAGGTGCATCAACAAAGCTTTTATTTTTTAAAAATTATTAAGCATTTATTTATTTTTAAGAGACAAAGCATGAGCAGGAGAGGGGCAGATAGAGAGGAAGACATTGAATCCAAAGGAGGCTCCCGGCTCTGAGCTGTCAGCACAGAGCCTGACATAGGCCTTGAATTCATGAGCAGTGAGATCATGATCTGGGCCAAAGATGGGCGCTCAACCGACTGAGCCACCCAGGTGCCCCCAACAGAGCTTTCGAGTGTTCAGCTTAATTTCCCACTGTATCTGACATTTAGTACAATCATAGTTTATGGAAGTAAGTAACAAAAAGAAGGGGAGGTGAAGAGGAACGATAAATGTTAATGCCCATGCCTTCACCAGACAAGCATGGGATTGCTTTGCATCTGTTAATTTACTGAGTTCTTAAAGTGTCCCACTGAAGAGGTACTAGGAATCTCATGTAACCCGGGGGGATAACTGATCATAAGAGAGGTTAAACGTGCCTCACGGCATTAGCTGGAAAATTATTCAAATCAAGATTCAAATCCAGGGTTTTGTGAGTCCAAAGTCTGTATTTTCTACTCTACCATTGGTCTTCTAGAACTTGAATCCCTTCCTTATTTATCCATTAGTAAATTAATTTCTTTTTATCTATAAATATTTATTTGTAAACCCCCAAATATATAAAGCATCCAGAAACTTAAAAGACATTTGCCACTGTTTCCTTCAGCATGAGAAGTAAATCAGCAGGCTAGGCATTCTCAGAAGGATAATGTATCATTTTTCACAAAAGCCAAGAAAACTGACATTTCCAGTGCATGAAAATAGCATGATTTGAGTGCTTAAGAGTTTCCACATTCAGATAACTTTCTGGGGACCTATAACCTCCACAGTGGATATAGGCTAACCACAAAGAAGGACTTTCCAATAAAAAGAATCAAGGTAACTTGAAGTTCTTATTTCTTCCTTTTATGTTTTTGTTTTTGTTAGTTTGTTAGTTAGTTTTGTTTTGTTTTGTTTTTGACCAAGAAAAGTGATAGATATGTTTATAAAGTTAAATTTCTATCCAGGACACTTTCACAAATATAAGTTTCCTGATTTACCAACTCCCTCATACAGTTTTGGGAAATGAGTACCTGCTGAGAACCTTACTCAGAGCCATCTTCACCTCTTTATTTCTCAGTGTATACACAAGAGGATTGAGCAGTGGGGTAATCACAGTGTAGGTCACTGCCACGAGTCGGTCCTTATCTGAGGAGTACAGGGATGTTGGCCTCAGGTAGATGAAGGAGGCGCAGCCATAGTGGACGACAACGACCGTGAGGTGAGAGGCACAAGTGGCGAAGGCCTTCCTCTGTCCCTCGGCTGATGCAATCTTGAGGATGGTGGAGACGATGAAGACGTAGGAGATGAAGATCAGCACGAAGGGAACCAGCAATACCAGAATGCTGAGGAAGAAGATGACCACCTCCTTTAGGTTGGTGTCCGTGCAGCCTAGTTTTATGACCGGGGAAATGTCACAGAAAAAGTGGTTGATCCGATTGGTGGCACAGAAGGGCACGCTAAACACCAGGACATGGACAACGGCAGAGATGACGAAGCCGCAGAAGCCGGAGGCTAGAACCAGCCACAGGCAGGTGGCTCGGCTGACAACGAGTGTGTAGTTGAGAGGGTTGCAGATGGCAACGTAGCGATCGTAGCCCATGACAGCAATCAGGAAACAGTTGGTACAAGCGAAGCCCACGAAGAAGTAGAGCTGAGCAGCACATCCAGAGAAAGAAATAGCCTGACTTGTGGAAAGCAGGTTGGTCAGCATCTTTGGTACAATGACCAAGGTGTAGCAGGTTTCAGAGCACGAGAGGACAAAGAGGAAGAAGTACATTGGAGTGTGCAAAGTCCTGTCCAGACGGATGACAGTCATGATGGTAGCATTGGCCATCAGAGTGGTCAGGTAAACCAGGAGGAAGATGAGGAAGAGAAGGATCTGTAGATTCCCCAGATTTGAGAAGCCCACAAGGATGAACTCCGTGATCATGCTCTGGTTCTGTCCCTTCATTGGTCAGTGGGAATCTGGTTCAGACATCCTGAAATTGAGAACAAAGATTTCAACAAAAGCGAAATGCCCCCCAAAGAGACAATATTTGTGTTCCTGCATAAAGCTGGAAATACCAGTTTGGAAAAACGAGTAACAAACACTTAATCACACTGATCAGGGGGTGGGAGAAAGGAGGCATGAGGAGAAGTGACCTAAGATGTCCCTAATCAAGGACATCTGATGGTTCATACACAGAGTGTTAAATCAACAGGTGATTGAGAGCTCATCTCATCTAATTTTGTCGTTTTATGGAAGAAGAAATTGAGGCTCAGAAAGATTAAGCCATTTACTTAACCCACATGAAAGCAAAAGCCTTCAAAAAAATCACTTACCTGAAAAATCATCTTATGAGACTGATTCAGGAGAAAACAAAAACCAATGAAACGTGTTCTTTCTAGTCCTTCATATGTTTAGCTCAAATACTGTTAGTTTACATGCAATATTTTTATTTATTTAAAAGTGTGGAGTTTTTTTCATGATAAATGATCAACTATGAAACATTGATTGATCCCACATATTGGTGTTTTCCTTGTCACAAGTGCATGGGAATCTGGGATTAAGAGCCTAAATATAGCTCATACTCTGCACAGAGGGTGATGAGGCCTCCATCCCTCCAGCCCTGCTTAGTATTGCCTTAGTTTCTGTTGCCTCCAGAATGTCCTAAGAACAATTCACACCATTATCTATGGGAATATCTGTCATTTGATCCAAGAGCACATAGTGCTGAACGCTGAGATAATGAGACAGGCAACTTTTATGTTAGAAAAAGCTCAAGGGCACCTGGGTGGCTCAGTCAGGTGAATATCTGACTCTTGATTTTGACGCAGGTCGTGAGCCCAGGGTCATGGGATTGAGACCTGAGTTGGTTCTGTGTTGAGTGTGGAGCCTGCTTAAGATTCTCTCTCTCTCTCTCTCTCTCTCTCTCTCTCTCTCTCTCTCCCCACTGCCCCTCTCCTCCACTTGCATGCTCTCTCTCTATAAAAAATAAAATAAAATTTTTAAAAAAGCTCAGGAACATCCTTGCTCAATTTGCAGGCAATTCTGTGGATGTTTTATGTAAATCTGGGAAGTATGTCCAGTCACCACAGTCAAGGGCCAATTATAAGAAGCCCACAGCCACAGTGCAAGCTGCTCTCTCCCTAGCTGCCTTGATTGTCAAGAACCTCTGAATTCGTAGATGAGCCAGATCTTCCTACTTGACTCAGGCACCTGTGGGTGTGGATGTGTCTTCTGAAGACATGTGGAAGGGACTTAATTAGTTTTCATCAATGACGGCCCTTTAGTTATTACAGAAGAGAGATCATATCCCTTTTGAGGTCGTATTGTTCTCCTGACTAACACTCTTAGTTCTCTCAATTATTTCTCCCGATATTATTTCTGGAATCCTCTGTCCTGATCATTGTCCCAGGTGGTTTGATCCTGAGCATTAGATCACACTTCTGGCCTCAACGGTAAGACAAGCTGGCTGATCCAAGGCCATCACACATCACTAACTTCTGCCTCTCTGTTGTTACAGATAACATCACATTTCCTTTCCTACTGTCCTTTATCCCCCACGGTTAATATTTATCCCTGCTCTTCATCCCCAGCTTCATATTTATCTCCCGAAAGTCTTCTCTGAGTAGCGATGAAGTCTTTGATTACTGCGTGCATCTACTCCGTCAGTCGTCCTGGGAGCATTTGCTGGAACGGAAGCAGAGAGATGTCGGCAAGGACACAGGAGCTAAGCCGTGAGGCTGAGACCATGGCTCTGACACTGACCAGCTTTATGACTCCGTGGAAATCACTCCTTTGTGCCTCGAGCTTTTGTCTGAAATGGCAATAATAGGAGCAAAAACCATTTTGTGAGCACCAAATGGCCACCATGAAGTCCTTGACTCATCGTGAACATTGAGGGAGTGTTAGTTATATCTAATCCACCTGCCTCACATTACACATCAGGAAACTGAAGCCCAGAGAGGCACCATGTAAAGACGTAGGCTGTGTAGCTACTTAACATCAGAAAGGAGACTGTATCTCACACATCTTAAACTCTGCCGTCCAGGGCTCTGTCTTGTCCTTCACCGGGGTCCTATTTTTGCTCTTTCCTCTGTGCTGTGTGCTTACATACCGGTTCTTTACTCTGTGTGGCCCCGTAAGGCAGTCTGCCCCCCACCCCCTCCTACCTCCTGTTCTTCCACCTTTACTGGGTCACTGATGCTTTCCATCAGCTAAAGTGTGTATCTGTCCTGTCATTCAGGATGTTTCCTCCTGTATCTTGGTTTAACTCTCTTTCAGAAAGTTTGCTGTTTTACATTCTTAATGTTTCTCTCCCCTCACTCTCTCCAAAGCAGGTGGCAAGATTGTTTCCTGGACCATTTGGGCTCTGTCCCTGTGTTTCCCCCTGAATCCTGATGCTCGGACCCACTTCACCTCGGCATGGTGTCCATGTTTCTGAGTCTTTTTTTTTTTTGGTGCCCAGGACATTTGTAGAGTCAGACGGTGACCAATGTTGCTGCTAAGAGGAAAGGCTGTTGTTGCAATCACAATGCAAAGGAAACACTTACGTTTAGAGGCAGAGTTCCGGTCCAGTCCCGGCTTCCCTTCTGGACCCTGTCAAAGTATAAAGACAGAGACAAAGAGGCAAACTGTAAAAACATCACACAGAATTCCCTCCCCCCCAGAGTTGATTGGGGGAGGTCCAGGGGCTATAAGCCTTTAAAGAGGAAAGAAAGTTCTGTTTGCAGGTTGGGATGGAGCCGCGTGGGCGACCTTGACTTCACCAGCTCTGTGTGCCTGATGGCAGCACCTCAGTGAAATCCCTGGGTCTTATAGATGTAGAGCAGGTACTCCAGGGGATGAGGCCTCGGAGGGAGGTAATTTTGGGAACCTGGGCATTAAAAACTTGAGAAAAAATCCAATAGATTATGTGCTTTACTTGATCTGTGTAAAGGATGGATAGCTTTGAATCTTATGAATCCCCCCTTCCATAGGTCATTCATTTTGCCCCACGGTTTCGTTTGCTGAATGAAGTAATGACTGAAGTAACTCTCTTAATCATTGGCCTTGTAGACTCTGGATATAGAGGGACTGTTTTAAGGGATTACATAAATGCCATCCTTGACAAATTTCATATTGTTTCTTCTTCCTTCAAGGATGCTGGTTGAATAAACCAGATAATTGTTTCTGTATCTCTGCTGCTTCATGCATCTCCGCTATGCCTGTATTTCAAAGGGCAAGAGATTCTAATCTTTTCAACACTTCTCTGCTACATCGATCTTTTCAAATACATGAATGAATGCAGACTCTTCTAGGCATCGATCAATTCATTAATTTAATCCTTATGCCTTGAGTACTGATGTCATTCCAGGCACTCTGGTGATTGGTGGGGAGGGCTGCACAAAGGTGGGAATGACAGTCCCCCATGGTGGTGGTTTCCAGACCACATACACCTGAGGTTGCCCACTGCCAGAATGTGCCTCAGATCCTCTGGATTCCTCAGAACTCTTTCGGGTAGGTTCTGGGAATATTTTTATATTAGTTCAAGTGATTTATTTTTTATTTTTTATTTTTATTTATTTCTAGGAGAGAGAGAGAGACAGCGTGAGCAGGGGAGGGTCAGAGAGAGAGGGAGACACAGACTCTGAAATAGGCTCTGGGCTCTGAGCTGTCTCCAGGCTCTGAGCTGGCAGTCAGCACAGAGCCCGACGTGGGGCTCAAACCCACGAACCGCGAGATCATGACCTAAGCGAAAGCCGGACGCTTAACCGACTAAGCCACCCAGGCGCCCCGGTTCAAGTGATTTCTATTACTCTTAGCAAGTTTAGAACTATAGCTCTTTGTCTGAAAAGAAGTTGGTGTTTATAAGGGGAGATGGAGAAATAAAGCGAAGAGGGCTAAGACTGAGGCACTCTCAGGATGCCTCACTGCAGTAGGTCTCCTCAAATTCCTCTTACACGTCTCTCCCTCACAACACGATGCCTCTTTCTGAAGGATTCAGGAGTTTGGTGCTATTCAAGGAGGGAAGAAATAATGGATTTCTTTCTTGTGTTTTAGTTTTTATTCTGAGAAATATAAGGTTTTCACTGATAGACATGTGCTCTGGGTTGATACAAATAAGAAAGGCGCCTGGGGGGCTCAGTCTGTTGAGTGTCGGCTACAGTTCAGGTCATGATTTTGTGGTTCATGGGTTTGAGCTCCACATCAGGTTCACTGCTGTCAGCACAGAGCCTGCTTCAGATTTTCTGTCCCCCTCTCTCGGCCCCTCCCCTGCTTGTACTCTCTCTCAAAATGAAATAAACATTTAAAAAAGAAAGAAATTGAGTTAATACAAATGAGAGTCTTGTTAGTGTTCATCTGATTTTTGATGAGGAAAACACAGATACTTGGAAGTAAGAATTGTTTAAATTCATAGGTTATTTTAGAGAGAGGTGTGAAGGACTGTACCGGCAAAGCTTTCTTTCTACTCACTTCCATACTGCAGCTCTTATATTACGAGCAGCTTTCTGCGGATCTACCAGGTAAGCATCAGTATCCATTCACCGGTGCATTCAGCTCTATGGGGAGCTCATTGGTTCAGACCTTGTTATTTGCATTTACAGAAGGAACCCAAGGAGAGTACAGTGGTCCTGCTGAGCTGAGGGGTACAAAGTCAAGTAAAGTAAAAAATCTTGAGAAGCTAAGGCAGCTGTACTCCTAAAGGGGAACTCCAGAGAGATGGGCCGATTTCGGGAAAGTGTAGTCACCTGTCACCCTCTGTCACCCTACAGGATTATTACATTAATGTTGACTCTTTTCCTCATGCTGTGCTTTTCATCCTTGTGGCTTACTCATTTTGTAACTGGAAGCTTGTATCTCTTAATCCCCTTCACTTATTCCACTCCTCCCGTCTGGCAGCCACTAGTGTTTTCTCTGTATATCTGAGTCTGTTTCTGTTTCTTTTTGTTTCTTTGTTTAGATTCTGCATATTAAATAATTAAAAATTTTAAAATATCATACGTGATGAGCATAATTTAGAAACAGATGAACCGGCTATCAAGAAAAGCTATTGAACAACACTGACCACGTGATATTGGCATAAGACTGAACACTTGAATCAACGGAGCAGCCTGCACACTGTGGAGCTGGCACCATACGTATATGCCCCCCTATGCCAGGAGCAGCACCTGCCTCTCTGGATGGCAGTCACAGCAAGGAAATGGCAGTGTTTGCACAGCTCCTGCCATGAGAAATGAAAACTGGTATCTCCTTCTGCTACTACTGGCTCGTGTTGGAAATAAGCTTGCTGGTATTGACCAGGCCTCACAATATTCCATATCAGACCCATATTCTGAACACAGATACCTCATAAGGAAAAGCATATTCCTGCCTTTGTAAGAGAAATTTTAGATGAAAGTATTAGGGATGATTTTCTTTCTTTCTTTTTTCTTTTTTTTTAAATGTTTTATTTATTTCTAGGAGAGAGAGAGAGAGAGAGAGAGAGAGAGACAGCATGAGCAGGGGAGTGTCAGGAAGAGAGGGAGACACAGACTCTGAAACAGGCTCCAGGCCCTGAGCTGGCAGTCAGCACAGAGCCCGACGCGGGGCTCGAACCCACAAGCCGTGAGATCATGACCTAAGCGAAAGTTGGACGCTTAACCGACTAAGCCACCCAGGCGCCCCTCATTATGGATGATTTTCAAAAGGCTCTTCCTATGGGCCTTGCAGACTCAAGACTTGCATAAAAAAGGGGGTTAAGAACACAAGAGTTACAGTTGAGACTGGCCCTGAGACAAAGAGCCTATTTCGGGGTTAAGGTACAGATAAGAGCAGAACATAGTTACTACATATATCTTTGCTAATTGGTGAAGCATAGAAGTCCCTTCCTCAAGGCCTAAATTCCACAAACGCCCTCCCTTACACTGGCAGCTGGGATGAGGTTAGATAAGAGTAGCTAAAACATAAACCCAGATGCAAAGACTGACACATTAAGGGCCCCATGATAGTTTCCACAAACAAAGCAATTCAGAAACATTCATCCTCTTGAGAGCCAAACAGAATGACTCCTAGCTTATCTGTATACAATTTAACCTATATGTTATCCTGGTTTTCACTAAGAGCATCCTGTTAATTCCTTGGTTGTAAATTCACTATGACTGGGATAATTCTGCAGAATATCAAAAACTTGTTATCGCAAAAGGTCTCCCATTATAGAAATTCCTTTCTCTGACTTCATGTTGTTGCTGAACCTTTAAATAAAGACACCAAAACCGACAGGATAGAGATGCCTGCTTGGTGATCAGAAAGAATCTTGGAGCTGTCTCACTCTCTCTCGCCAACGCTGTCCATCCTTCAGGGACCCCTGGACCTGCCGGAGCCGGCCTCCGACACCCCTGGTTGTCCGCAAAGATGCTAAGGTTTTTCTTTTCTTTTCTTTTAGAGTTTATCGTCAAGTTGGTTTCCATATAACACCCAGTGCTCACCCCCACAAGTGCCCTCCTCCATGCCCATCGCCCCCCTTCCCTTCTCCCACACCCCCATCAGCCTTCAGTTTGTTCTCAGTATCCAAGAGTGTCTCACGGTTTACCTCCTTCCCTCTCAACTATTTTTTCCCTTCCCCTCCCCCATGGTCCTCTGTTAAGTTTCTTCTGTTCCACTTATGAGTGAAAACATATGGTATCTGTCCTTCTCTGCCTGACTTATTTCACTGATGCTAAGGTTTTTCAATGAAGAAAGGATAGTCCTTTCAAGGTACTGTATTGGAAATATTGGATATACAGATTTAAAAAATACAAAGGTTGACCTTTAACAAAAGTCATACACAATTTAACCTACAAATGTCAAAACTATACAAATTTCAGGGAAAAACGCTCAGAAATTCTGCAACTTTGAGTAGACAAATAATGATCAGACAAATGATAAAAAACATGAATCACGAAAAGAAAATAAATGATAAATTGAACTACCCCTACCTCAAAAATGTTGCTATTCTAAAATTAGATAATGTGGATGGTTGCAAAACTGATGATATGGACAACTACTGAGCTGTATACTTTGAAGGTATAAATAAAAAGGTTTGCAAATTATATTTCTTTCTTATTATTAAAATTTTTTTTTATTTATTTTTTGAGAGAGAGACAGAGAGCAAGCTCGAGACGGGTGGAGAGAAAGGGAGACACAGAATCTGAAGCAGACTCCTGGCTCTGAGCCTGATGTTGGGGTTTGAACTCACAAACCGTGAGATCATGACCTGAGCTTAAGTCGGAGGCTTAACTGACTGACCACCCAGGCGCCCCTACAAATTATATCTCACTAAAACTATTATAACAAAGACATAATAATCAATGAAATTAAAGGGCAAACCACATAGTAGGAGAACATAGTTGCAAAATTTACATCTAATTATGGACTCTTATCCAGAATACAAAAGTATCTCTTACAGAGGAAAAAATAGGAAGGCAAACCAATTAATGGAAATATAGTCAAAGCTTTGAACACATACTTGGTTCACAATAAAACCTTTAAAAAAAAAAAGCCAGAAGCACATGAAAAACTGCCCGGCACACTTAGTCTTCAAGTACCTGCATAATCAAGGTACCGTGAAATGTCACTACCCATGTGGGCTGTTAGAAAGGTGAACAGTAGATGTAGCTGTCAGGTGCTGGAGCCTTCCTGAGCTGCTGGTAAAAATTAGTCACCCATAGTGCCTTTCTGGAAAGCAGTTTGACAGTTTATAAACAGTTAAATTTACCTCTACCAAGTGGCACAGCCATCCCCCTTGTAGATGCTTCCCGAAGATAAATGAACATATACGTCTCCACAATGAATTGGAGACTCATTTCATAAGAGTTTTACTCTGATTAGCTTCAAACTGGAAAGAACCGAAATATCTGCTAATGGTTCAACAAATGAATAAATTTTGGTGTATTCGTAAATGGAATGCTATTGAGCAATACACAGAAAACTGATAAATGCAACAAAATGAGTGAATCTCAAAAGCATTATGCTCAGTGAAAGATAGAAGACACAGAAATGAACATACTATTTTATTTCATTTAGATGAAATTATGGAAAAAATCAAACTGTCACTGAAAAGCAAGATTAGTATTTTTCTGCAGGCCCAGGCTGGGTAGAATTGACCATGAACAGATAGGAGGGAGCTTCTGGGGTTTGTAGGAATGTTCTATATCTTGACTGGGTGGTTGTCACTTGGGTGTGTGTCTTTTTCAAAACTCACCAAACCCTACATTTAAATTGGAAACATTTTATGGTACATAAATGGAATCTCTGTAAGGTTAGTTTTCAATGTAAAAAATATTTTAATAAAAAGAAAAGACTAGTGGAACTCTTTTAATTCAAAGTTCAAATGTTTTTGAACCACATAGTCTTACAAATCTATAAAGACAAAAAAGCAAAAGAAAAACAGGAAAATGTTATAAGCAGAAAGTTTCGAAAAGCTGAAGGAGTATTTGATAAATTTTTGTAAAATGTTTTACTCCTAGTAATATGTAATCAAAGAAATGTAAAAAGAGGCAAATAACATTTTTATTTTTCATCTTGACTTGAACTGAAAGGTTAAATAAAGCATTATATATATATATACACACAAAATGGAGAAATTGACATGTCCACAGATTTTTTTTTAAAAAGTATACATTTATATAGTCTTTGTAGAGTTTGTTTGCCAGTACAATGCATATGGCAATTTGAAATGCAAATAGATTTTGACCCCGCAATTTCATTTTGTGAATAATGTTAAGATGATGATTAGCAGTTGCTTCAAGGACAATTTCATTTTTTGTTTGTTTGTTTACAATACCAAAATTCTGAGAACTTTATAACCTCAAATAAAATGGCATTTATAACATTATTATAAAGCTCCTGCATCTATTGCAAAGATTGAGGTCAGATCATACATAGCTGTATTCTGAGAGCAAATAAAAATCCACTTGAGGTATCTAAAGTAATGAAAAGGTTTGATGGAGGAATTAGAGACATATATCTGTTGAAGGCTGGGAGAGGGAATGTCAGGAGGGTTGTTCTTGACTTTTAGCATTTAAAAGGATTATAGGAAGGCCCCACCTACAGTTTTGGTGGATGGAGCCCTAGAGAGTGATTCTCAGGAAATCCAAATGCCAAAGGCAAAAGCCTGTGTCTACCATATGCTGGCATAACATGCTCCCAGAAAGCGACTTTCCTTCTTTCCCATTATCTATACAGCTCTAAATATAGCTAAAGTTCTTCTGGCAAGTGAAGGGATTCAAGGCAGTCTCCTCTTTCCCTCCACTCCCCCAGAATGTACCACTTCAGCATGTGAGTTATTTTGAGCTGAAGGCACTTGGAGACCCTGTGGGCTCAAAAGAAACTTCTGTCCTCCTTTAACCACACAGAAGAATCTAAACAGGTGGTGATTCCCCAAATAAGGGTTATTAACAGATAAATTTGATCTGAGTGAACCATCTACATGGGAGAGCAAGCATCTAACTACTAAACATCTGCTCTTTTTATTTCCCTATGAAGTGCATTCCTTTTCTCTGAAATCCCATACTCCTACTCCTCCTTAGTTCTGAATGACATACAGATCTTACTTTACCTAACTGTGTTTGGGATTTCCATGTCCATGTGGATTCTCCATATGTACGCCTATTACTTTTAATTGATTTTCTCCTATTAATCTGTCTCATTTCAATTCCTTAGTTCAGTTAAAAGGACCTTTGAGGCTACAAGAATTCTTGCTCCTTGACACAAAGACTCTGGACAGACTCCAGGATTTTGAGGTTTTCTGCCCGTCTAGATGAGTACAGTAAAGAGAACCTTAGAATTATAAGTATGATATGAAGTATCAACAAAATATAACCAGCCCAATTTTCCCTTTTGGATACTGAACATTCATACATAACCTTTTTATGTTTACATTTTCAAACAGTAGTAACTAACGTGATGCAAATATACCTCACACAGAGTGTCCACATTCATTTTCAAAAAAGGGCGATGCAGTGCCACAGGCTAAGTATTCCTTGATAGTCTTGTTTTAAAGATTGAAGAGGCGCCTCCAACTTTGGCTCAGGTCATGATCTCACGGTTCATGGGTTCTAGCCCCGCGTTGGGTTCTGTGCCAACAGCTTAGAACCTGGAGCCTGCTTTGGATTCTGTGCCCCACTTCTCTCTGCCCTTCCCCTGCTCATAGTCTCTCTCTCTCTCAAAAATAAACACTAAAAAAAAAGTTTGAATTACGATGTTTACCACCAGCAACACACCTTATATATACTAGTATACTAAGAAAAGTGGGGTATGGTTAACATATACAAATATTTACATAATTAAACAAGCAAAAAAAAAACACAGCTACTGCAACCCTCACTTCTGGAATTTGTCACAAGACTGTCATTGTTATTTAAGATTTTTTTCTTTCACTTATTGACCATTCTTTTGAATTTAGCTAGCACCTCTACATTTCCAAAGGATCTAGCTATTGTGACTTTGCCAAATTTAGGTTGTTTCGATCAAAATTTGTATATGAAGTAATAAAAGATGCCCTATCATCTCTCCTAGATTCTAGACATACTTTCCCTGCCCTAGAAGTGTAGTAGCAATCCTATCATTCCTTAAAAAATAGTACCCACAAAGGAAGACAGAGAGAGAGGAGGAAAGGAAGAAAGAAACAAACCACAAAACAATCAGAAAACAATGAACAAAATGACAGGAGCAAGTCCTTCATTAGTCACTTTAAATGTCAGTGGAGTAAATTCTCCAAATAGAGACAGAATGATCGAACAAGTAAAAATACAAAATTCAACAAGGTCTTGCATACAAAAGACTTGCTTCAGCTTTTTAAGACATGTCTAAGATAAGAGTGAGGGATGGAAAAAGATAGTCCATGAAAATGGTAACCTAAAAAAGAACAGAGGTGGCTCTCTTTATATCAGACAAGATGCACTGAAGTCAAAACTATTACAAGACACAAAAAGGTCATCATATAACTATAAAAGTGCCAATTTAATAGGAAGATATATCAGTTATGAAAATATGTAAAACAAATATTGACAGTGCTGATGGGAAAAAAGGATAGCAACGTAATAATAGGAGGAAACGTCAATGTGTCACCTTCCATAAAAGGATCATTCAAACCAGAAATTTGGTCAAGAAACAGAAAAATGGAACAAGAGTATAGAACAAATGGATCTAACGGACATAGACAGAACTCCCCGCCCAATTGCAGAAGAATGTACTTTCTTTTCAAGTGCACATGGGACATCCTCCAGGATAGATCACATGTTAGAACACAGAACAAGTCTCAACAAGTTCAAGATCAATATCATTCCAAGTATCTTTTCTGGCTACAATGGAATGAAATCAGAAATCACTAACAGCAAGAACGTGGGAAAATTCACAAATACGTGGAAACTAAACAGGCACACTCTTCGCAATCATTGGGTCAAAGAGGAATTAAAAGGGCATTTAAAGAATATCTTGAGACATAGAGAAATGAAAATACAGCATACTAAGGTGTATAGGATGCAGCAAAAGCAGAATTAAGAGGAAAGTTTATAGCCATAAATGCCTAAAGAAGAACAGATGTAAAATAAACAAACTGACATTATACTTTTAGGAAAAAGAAAAAAGAGAAAAAATTAAGCCCAAAGTTAGCATAAGGGGTGAAATAATGATGATTAGAGAAGAAATACACCAAAAAGATATTAGAAAACCAATATAAAAGAATGATTAGCAAAACCAAGTCTACTCTTTTTGAAAACAAAAATAAAAACAAAACTCACAAAACTTTCATCAGACTAATTGAAATAAAATAAAGAAGACTCAAGTAAATAAAATGAAAAATGAGAGAAGAGACATGTACAATGTAGGCCTGAGAGTCAGAAAGGATGATAAGGGACTATTGTGAACAACTACACTACTACAAATTGGATAAATTCCTAAAAACATATAATCTACCAAAACTATATCAAGAAGAAACAGAAAGCTTGAAAAACCCAATTACAAATGAGGAAATTGATCTGTAATAAAAAATTCCCCAGCAGACAAAAAGTCCAAGAACTGAAGGTATCACAGGTGAATTCTACCAAAAGTATGACGATGAGTTAACACAAATCCTTTTAAACTCTTCTAAAAAATAGAAGAGGGAAAAATTTCAAACTCTTATGAGGGTAATATTACCCTGACACCAAAGGTAAAGACAAAACAGAAATATCATGGGCCAGTGTCTCTGATAAACACAGATGCAGAAGTCCTCAGCAAAATACAGGGAAATTGAATACAAGGACCATTAAAATGATTACACATTATGATCAAGTGAAACTAACTCCTGAGATGCAGAAAGTTCAAAGTGTACAAATCAATCAATGTGATAGATCACACTAACACAAGGAGAGAAAAAAGCATGATCAAAACAAAAATGCTGAAAAAGTATTTGACAAAGTACAACATCCATTCATGATTAAAAATTTTTTAAATAGTTTATTGTCAAATTGGTTTCCATATAACACTCAGTGCTCACCCCCATAAGTGCCCTCCTCCTAACAAATTGGGTATCACAGGAATTTACTTGGATATAATAAAGGCAATATATGAAAAGCCCATACCTAAATTATATTATCAATGGATAAATAGGTGAAGAAAATGTATATACTATATATAATATTATGTCATGTTATTATTATATTATATTATTATATTATCTTTATTATATATTACTGTCATGAGAGGTCACTTCTGTCAAAACCCAAGTTTCCAAATATGAACCTATAAATTTCTGAGCTCCCTTCTCCTCTCCATATATATAAATGGAATATTATTCAGCCACAAGAAAGAAGGAAATCCTCCCATTTGGGACAACAAGGATGAATCTGAAGTGCATCGTGTTGAGTGGAATAAGCCATCACACACACACACACACACACACACACACACACACACACACACAGACACACACACACGTATTGATGTGGAATCTAAAAACGTCAAACTCATAGAAGCAGGGACTAGCATGGTTGTGGCCAAGTTCTGCGGGAAGGGGAAGTGCGGAGATGGAGGTCAGGGGGAGTAAAGGGAACAAATGTTGGTAGTGAAGGATGGAAAAGTTCTGGAGGTCTAACGTACAGCATGGCGACCATAGTTAATAATACGGTGGTGTATGGGGGCACCTGGGTGGCTCAGTGGTTAAGCGTTCGACTTCGGCTCAGGTCATCATCTCACGGTTCCTGGGTTCGAGCCCCGCGTCGGGCTCTGTGCTGACAGCTCAGAGCCTAGAGCTTGTCTTCGGATTCTGTGTCTCCCTCTCTCTCTCTGACCCTGCCCTGCTCATGCTGTCTCTCTCTCTCTCTCTTTCAAAAATAAATAAAACATTAAAAAATGTAAATAATACTGTGTTGTATGAAATTTGCAGAGCCAGCTGATCTCCAAGTGTTCTCACTGCACACACAGATTGTAACTATGCGGTGTGATTGGTATGTTAAAGAGTTTTATTATGATAATCATTTCACAATGTATACATATATCAAAACATATTATATATCTTAGATATATACAATTTGGGGGGATGTTGGAAAAAATTTAGAATAAAAATTGAAAATAGATTTAAAATGTTTTAAAGAGAGAAAAAATACCTATTGTTTCTGTCATCAAGAAAAAAAATGATATATAATCTCTGCAAATAAAAACTTAGGTTAGGAACTGATAAACCTAAAACCTAAAATCTTTCAAAAATCTACATATTCATTGAAATATTTAGCTATCTTCTTATGCTCAAGGATACTCCCAAAAACCATCTATCTGTAACTTACAGATATATTAGCAAAATTTAAGTTCTTCTATTAGGGAAACACTTTTTGAAAAATAAAATCAATTCTGTAGCAATCATAAGAAAATTGGATCAATTACCCTAGCTAGAGTAATAAGCCCCTTTCTGCCTATAGATCATTTGTATATTAGAACAAAGTGGACTGAAGTGGTCAAGGGCAAGACTCAATTTCCAGTTTTGAGTTTCCTGGCAGAGGTAACACTCCTATGAAAAATAATGGCTCTAAACTACAAAGCTCAACTTATGAGTGCCAGTCATTCAGGGTGCAATGGAAGGGGTTGTTTCCATCTCCTCTCACATGGATTCCCAGACTCACACATGCTTGCTGTGGGAAAATGGGCACAGTACATTGTTTGTGAGTTCGGAGAAGACTCACGGGGCTCGGTCAAGAGTGGTCATGCTGTTGGTGCTACCACTGAGCCTTCAGGAAGCCATTTCTTTGTTCTGCTAGAACACGTCCTTTGAGTGGTGGGGTATATAGAAAGAGCTCGTTGTCCAGTATTATTCACTAAATAATCACTAAATAAGTGTGAGGTCACGTCTGTCAAAGCCCAAGTTCCAAATATGCACACACAAATTTCTAAGCTCACTCTCTGTCTCTCTGTATTATTTGCTTCTTCCTGTTCCCGCAGCACGCTCCTTTTACTTCTAAGGCATCATACTCCTGGGAAGAGTAAGCCTTTGTAGTACCCGACATTTTGCAAAAGTGTCTTATTCTTCCATGTAAACTTGTCAGTTTGCCAAATCTTCCAGATTGTCAGTCTGCCTTCACAATTCATGCTGGGATTTTGGCTGGAATTAGACTCACTTTGGATTTACTTTATCAAAAGTGACAGCTCTGTTCCATCACTCTAGTAAAAAACATTTGTAGACAACAAGGAACTCAATGATAGAACTCAACCACACTGAAGATATGTGTTAAAAACTTAGGTTTTGGCAGAATATCCCAATACCCCTATTTAGAATCTCTATGGACAAGAACCTGAGAAGATGAATTTGTAATTAAGTCTTATTTTGACTCTTATAGACACTAAAGTTGAGAATCCTAAGATACTGACATAAGATACTATTTTTTCCCAGCATAGATTCAGTGGAACACTTCCACATGGCCTCTGCAATATAGGTTTTATTGTGGTGATTTCTCCTTCACAATCTGCCACACATGGACTGAACTTCCAATGCAGATGCGAGCTAATTACGCTCATGGCTCCTTCTCCCCAGGTTCCTCAGCAAAGGCTACCTTTAAATCAGTGACATTAATTTTCCAAAATAGGCTTGATGTTCTAATTAACCCCAAGACAATGTCTCCAGTAGCAGATCTAGCCTCAGGAGTCCAACGATCACAGTACATGTTTCTAATAACACACTGTATGCTGGTCATCAGAATGTCTACAGATAGTGACCTTGGCTGGAGAGGTCGAGGGTCCTGATGCCTGGCAGAGGCTTTCTATACTGATGCAGATAAGAGCTTCTATTTCAGGAGAGATTCACTCTTTTTCTTCAGGTTCTAATCTTTGGCTTAGAATCTAGTTGACTGTCAAGGGATCCCACATACAGAATAGCTCCTTCTGTCTGAATTGAAAGGAAGAGAGCAATGAAGGTACTTACTGAGCAGCAGGAATATTCATGTAGTCTGGGACTTTTCGGTGCATGAACCTGAGTGATGAGTAGTGCTTGTGAACATCAGCCCCACCCATGACAAAGGAGATCAGTGATGGCAGTTCCTGTAAGTGGCTGGTTTGAGGACAATCAGGGGCTACTTTTAACTGGAAGTGCTAAAGTGATTCGGTATGTTCCGTAAAGTTCTCTGAATGTTCTGAATGATCAGACTGGGTCAGTTTTGTTCCTAGCTAAATTTTCTTTTCCTTTCTTACCGATTGGATGACTCATGGATTAAAAGAAACAGATATTGGGTCCCCACTTTTCTCTGCTGTGTACTCATGGATGACTGTTGTTAGCTATATTTGAAATCTGATACTTAGACTCCCTTTTAATAGGGGAAGTTCAGGTTTTTCATGCGTATCTAAGAAGATAAAATCTTACCTCTTTACTACTATCTGATACTGCCTTCATAGTTTCTCTCAGTTTAATGACTGAGGCTTTCCCTAAAATAAATATCTGAATATCTCAAATGTTTTGCATCTAAAAAATATGTAGAATTGTCCTCTTTTTTGAGGTACCCAGTACCTCCATGTATCGAGTCACTATTTAAATCCAGGTTACATAATATCCCAATGAGGCATCTAAGGAGTTAGAAAAATAAGGTGTGCAAGTGTCATATCCTAGAATCATAACCTGACTTACACCCACAAGTTATAGAATATGAGGGTACTTTAAGGATCATCTTTTAGAGAACTTTGGGCTCCGTGGGTGGAAAAGACTCTTAGGACTCAGTACTCCACTCTCACCTTAAGTCAAAACTCCTTCCACAAGATACTGTTCAAGGAATCACAGTTCATTGCAGTTGTTGCTTACTCTAGCCTCTTTAATTTTAAAGTAAAGAGACCAAATATCCAAATGAAGTGCCTTGCCCAAAGTTACCCAAAGCTAGACCTAACATATAGGCCTTCTCACATCAAATAGAGGGATATTTTACCTTAATTTTATAGCATGTGAGTATTTGGTTGGAAAAATGTTTTTAATTTTTCTGCTCTTATATCTTTCCATCTGTAGTATAGATCTAACACATTGTGGTGGTTTCTCATGTCTTCCTGAGCAGATAAGGACTGCTTTCTCAGATAGACTGTACCTCTGGGTCCCCAGACACCACCAAAAGGGCACATACACTGATCACACAACTCATTTAGATGGTGTGGTTATATTCATAGTATGTAAAAAAAAAAAATCCACTTGACTGAAATCAGCTGTTCTCATGGGTCTGAATGACAAATAACCCAAAATATCATTTTGATATTGGGTAGATATAAAAAAAATTTTGTTATTTGTAATTGGGTAGATTATTGGGTATTGAATATTTTGGTATTGGGTACCCTTTCACAATCAAGAAAGTTCAGGCTTCCAGAAATCCACATATCATGTCAGTGGAGTGACGGTATAGTGGGAATTTGGTGTGGATTAAGTGAAAGGAGATCCAGGAAGATCTTTGAAAGGGGCTAAGACAAGGATAAGTAATGAGCATAAATTTAGATTTGCCTCAGTGTCTTGGAATAGACAGAAATCCATTTGTCCTGGTGAGGATGTCATGTGCAGATAATTGTTTTTCTTAGTATAAAAAACATACAGCCATTACATGCATATGTATATAGTGAGGACAGACATTGTATATACATATTTCATATTTTATTTAACAGAAATATCTTTATAATTACAGAATGATAAATTCCTATTGTTTGTTAAAGAACTTTAAAACCAGCATATGTGAGTATTCTAATACTAACTTCAAATAAATGAATGATTATATCTGTTTAAGTTTAGAACCAGTTTCTATCATGCAAGAAAGAAAAAAAATGTATTATCTCTAAATTCCAGGGATAGAGTCAATGGGTTTCAGAAACTTCCCATCATTTACCTTAAAATCTAGAAATCTAGATTTTTTTGCTACTGGCTACAAGAACGTAAAAAAATTCTGGTGGCAGATGGAAAGAATTCCTCAACATAAAAGACTTAAAAGTATATGAATACGCTGAAAAGTGTGTAAATAAAGATTGGATGTAACCAAGAAATGAAAGCTAGGTGGTTTTGTTTCCAGAGAACACTTTCTTCATTCACTAGGCTTGGAGGACAGTTGGGAAATACACCCAATAAAAAATTATCTGATATAAGCCCTAAAAATGACTTTAGAAATGATCCTTTCTCATAGTTTGCAGACTATGTTTAGGAGCCAAATATTCAAAAGGAATCTTGTTGATAATAATATATAAAAGACATGAAGTCTGTGAGTTATGGCGGGCACTGGAACCTGGAAAACCGACCAGTTGTCCCGTTCTTTCTCATGCTCTGTGACAAGCTCTGAGTCATTTTTGGAAACCTCTGTTCTCTGAGTTTCTCAGAGGCGCAGAAAGTGGGAAGAAGGATGTGAGCTACAAATGCCACAAAGGTGATGAATCTCTTTCTACCATCCTGCTGACTCTTCTCTTCCTAGGAAAGGAGACATTCTTCTTTAAACCAGTGTCATCTTCTGTTCCACCCTTGGCTCAGGGTTCCAGTGCAGAGCCTCCACTAACGTCCCTGATCAGTGGTTTAGTCAGTCTGTCAGAAATAACACTAATGATGTTTCTTTTCTTATTGTTTTGGGTCCTGCCATAATATCGTAATGAATAATTGGCACTGATATATGATGTGCCTACCACATTTCTAGCATACAATAAGTCATCAACAAACACAATGCCCCTCACACATTTGCTAGACATTATCTAATTTTTCCTCTCCCTTCCCGATTTATGGCTGGATAAACTGAAGATCATGAGAGGTCCAAACACCACTCATTCCTTCATTCCACATTCTGATCAAGTTCAGATGGCTGAAGTTAAACATGGTTTTTTTCTTTTTTTTTTGCTTTTGGAGAGCTAGTTTCCTTGGGCTTGTAGTGAGCAAGACACACACAATAATTCCTAAGTAAGACACAAAGGGAAACAGACAGTTCCTTAATCCTTGGCTAGAGAGATCACATGGTCTTAGTCTTAAAGAAAGCCTCCTAATTGGCCATCAGTTCTTCTGTCGTATTTTTAGCCTTAATGCTTTTCTTAGCAGACCTTTCTGAGGAGGAATGAAGTTCTTGCCATCTGCAGACTTTGTGCTGAGTTTCCCATACGTTTCCTGGATCCTGGCCTCTGTCTCTGTCCTTGACTCTCCTTTCTTGAGGTGCTGTCCATGGAGCAGGGCAATGAGACCCTGGTGAGGGAGTTCGTCTTCCTTGGCTTCTCCTCTCTGGCCGGGCTGCAGCGCCTGCTCTTCGTTGCCTTCCTGCCCCTCTACCTCTTCACTCTGGGCACCAATGCCATCATCATTTCCACCATCGTGCTAGACAGAGCCCTTCACACCCCCATGTACTTCTTCCTTGCTGTCCTTTCCTGCTCTGAGACCTGCTACACCTTCGTCATTGTACCCAAGATGCTGGTTGACCTGCTGGCCCAGAAGAAGACCATCTCCTTCCTGGGCTGTGCCATCCAGATGTTCACCTTCCTCTTCCTCGGCTGCTCTCACTCCTTCCTGCTGGCAGCCATGGGGTATGACCGCTATGTGGCCATCTGTAACCCCCTGCGCTACACAGAGCTCATGGGACCCAAGGTGTGTGTGGGACTCGTGGCTGCTGCCTGTGCCTGTGGCTTTACTATTGCACAGATTATCATCTCCATGGTGTTCCACCTGCCCTTCCGCTCCTCCAACCAGCTCCATCACTATTTTTGTGACATCGCCCCTGTCCTCACGGTGGCATCTCATCACTCACGCCTCAGTCAGTTGGTCATATTCATGATTGGCGTGTTTGTCTTGGTCATTCCCCTGGTACTTATCCTGATCTCCTATGTTCGTATCATTTTGGCCATTCTGAAGATCCCATCCTCCACTGGCAGGTACAAAGCCTTCTCCACCTGTGCCTCCCATCTCATTGTGGTAACCGTTCATTATGGTTGTGCTTCTTTCATCTACTTAAGGCCCAAGTCCAGCTACTCCTCAAGTCAAGACACCCTCATATCTGTGTCCTACACCATCCTGACCCCATTGTTCAATCCAATGATTTACAGTCTGAGAAATCAGGAGTTCAAGTCAGCCCTTCGGAGGGTAATGGGCCAGACTTCATGTCCTATTAACTAAATTATTTCATTAAAATTAAATTTTAAGTATTCAGCGAATTGTATGCCTTTTGTGTACCATTTACTTTATAAACTGTATGCCTGTAGCCACTTCCTACTTCAGAGTTCTAGTCATTTTATCCATCAGCTTGTAATAAGTTTATATTAACATTTTGATAATTTTTGAATAATTTTCCATTTGTTGGTTTTCTAATATTTTCAGTTATGCTTTTGTTTCAAGTAAGATAATTTTTGAATAATTTTCCATTTGTTGGTTTTCTAATATTTTCAGTTATGCTTTCTGTTTCAAGTAAGTTTTTCATTTTCTAGTCCAAGCTTTGGTTACTTACTACTCTGAAAATCTTTTATTATCTTTAAACTTAGTTTCCAATATTTTTATACAGTGATATATTTTTTCTAACATTTATTTTTTTACATTTTATTGATATATCCACAAGATTTTTTTTTTTTAGCATTACGTAAGTTGAAGATTAAAACGGGTTTTTCTCAGACAGATGCCATATGTATCACTCATATGTGGATCTGGAGAAACTTCACAGAAGACCACGAGGGAGGGAAAGGGGGAAAAAGTTACAGAGAAGGAGGGAGGCAGACCATAAGAGACTCTTAAATACTGAGAACAAATTGAGGGTGGATGAAGGGTGAGAGAGAGGGGAAAGTGGGTGATAGGCATTGAGGAGGGCACTTCTTGGGATGAGTATTGGGTGTTGTATTGAAACCAATTTGAGAATAAATTATATTAAAAGAAAAAAAAGAAAACTGCATATGCAAAATAAAACCACCTGGTTTTTTTCTGTTTCTTAAAGAAATATTTATTGAGTTGCTATTGTATGTTAGGTGAGATCACTTCATGTTTGAAACTTTGTTGAAACTCTGTGAAATAATAGGAGCACCATGTCTTTTCTGAAGGAGAGTCCCATAGTAATATTCCTCCTAAGAAAATTGACCTCTAAGTCCATTTTTATTTTAGCGGATTACATCTGGAATTTAGTTTTCTACAAAATTATTCATTTCAGCTAGTCTTTGAAAATTCTTTATAAAATTTGTACAAAATGTTCTCACTTTTTGAAAATATCTTAGAAATGGTTATTGTCTGTGTTATTTTATACTATGTATATTTGTGTTTAAATTTTTTTTTCGGGTCCATATAGTAGTTGTGTAAGTTTTGTTTATTGTTTTCAAAGAGCTAATGTATGTGTGAGTGAATGGATGCATTCTAGGCTTGTGTGTTTCCTCCATATAGTTATTTTTAATTTTATTCGTATTATTATTCTTTTGAATTTTCCTGTAAATTGTTGTTTTATTTCTAACTTTCTAATGCTTTCTATGTATTTTTAATTTTTAAAGATTTATTTTTATACATAATTAAGCTGTGAAATTTCCTCTAATCACCGCTTTAAACTTAACCCATGTATTCTACTACATGGAATGTAGTTTATATTATTTACTTCCATTCTGACCCAACAATTATTTCATAGATTTTTAAATTCTCAGATGGAAAAGCCTTTTTCTTTGTTTTCTATTAATAATTTATTATACTGGGAATAGGAAATATTATTTATATTCTTACCACTTTCTGACCTTGGTTCAAGGTTTTATTGTGACTTTATACACAGCCAAAATACCTACTTACTTCATGTGCCTTGAAACGAGCATGTGTAGTTTCTCATTAGAACATAAAGTACAATAAATGCTCTTCAGATATACTTCACTAATTTGCTGCTTTGATCTTCTAGATTCTTACTTATGTCTTTCTTCCTGACTTGTTTGAGCAGAGTGGTGTATGAAAGTCACCCATTATTAGTGTGTCTCCTTGTACATATTTAATAGTTTCTTTCTTATGAAGTTTGCACCAGTGTTTTTTGGGGAGGACATAAATTCACGTCTATTACAATTTCACTGTGAATTGTACTTATTGGCAATAAAAGTATTTTTTTTTGTTACTACTCTCTTTTGTTGTTTAATACTCTTGGTCTGAATCTTAAAATTATCAAATGTCAAGATCTCTCCCTTGCTTGTTTGGTTTGTGAGTGCTGTACATAATTTCCCAACTCTGTATTTTTAGTCTTTCTGAATCATTTCCATCAGTCTTTAACATTTGCCCTATTAACTAAATTATTAGCTAAATTGTCCTATTAACCTGTTTCCAGCCCAAGTGTTTGGACTCACTGGCAGAGGGAATAAATGCACAATCTGAAATTGGGAGGAAGTTCTAAAAGGAGACATCTCCGCAAAAACCTGCCTGCACATTCTTCTCCGTGATCCAAATTTAATTAATTAATTTATTGAACAAATACTGATCATGTGCACATTGTATTCTAGGAACAAGTATGTTTCCCAGGTGTATGTCTGCCATTCCAATATTCTATCCTTAATTTGTATCTTTCCTCCCCTCTTGCAGATGTCAGAAATGAAAGTATAAAATTTGCATTTTTCCACCACCTACGAATGAAAATTTAGAGTCATTAGGTAAGGAACCTCCAAGGAGGCCATACCATGGATGTTCATTTTAACAAATGGTGCCCAGAAAACTTCCAGCTTTCAGTAAGTCCCCTGAGAATTTCTAAGAGGAAACTGACTAATCCCTATGGGGTGTTAGTAAAGGCCTTCTCTTTGGCCAACAAACACTCATAGTTTATTACTATACTTTCTAATTGGGGAAATTATGGACAAGCAATGGGCACAATGTGATAATTAGCTCCCCGTGGAGGAGACGATCTCAATTACCACCAAGGCATTGAGGCCAATGTAGAAAGGAAAGACCATCCGTGATACTTACTGAGGCATTAGCTAAACTGCCCACAGAGACGGGACAAAGGTTATATTTTTCTGTGGAGTCTTGTAGAGAGTTTCTTTATATTGATCCAGAGAGTTTATGGAAAATGAAAGAAGACCTTTGGCACATTATGACAGGGATGACAATTTTGGCAAATTTCACCTAGAAACTTTTTATAGGAGTTTCAAGGAAGTGTCTGAGAATGAAGACACCATGATGCCACTGGGAAAGAGCCCTCTGATTTGAAGGATTGTAAAAATTTTATTTAGAGACTTTGACTTCCTTATTGAGAAGAGCAGTGACAAGCCAGTCATTTCTTGTATGTAAATATTTAAATTGTTGCATTGTTTCATGAGTCTATGACCAAATCTCATCAGTAGTGGGAAATGTGATCAAATGACAGAAAGGATAAGTGGATGGTGGAAACTGAAGATAAAGATGGAGGTCAACAAGAAGGCAGGGCCACAGAATCTGTTTTGATTGTTTCACTGTGGGTACAGCATTAGACTTAGAAAGGAAGAAAATGAAATTTATAGAGATCATAGAATGGACGGAGAACATAGGCAGTATTTTCACTTAGGAGCGTGTGCTGGGACACACTGAACCCAGCTTCCATAAAAGGAAATAATTCATTAATGGACTATTCAATTTATTTATTCATCAAACACTGAACGTTTCATTTAAATATTGGGTTAAGTTTCAAGAACACACAAGGAATAAGGTATGGTCCTTTTCCCTGAGGGCTTCAAGTCTACTGGAGAGATAGCCAAAAAAAAAGTTTGGATATAACAGGCTGAGTATTTTGATAAAGACACAGGAAGCAAGCTTGAAATATACTAAATGTTAAATATACTAGAAACAGCAAAATTTCCCTATATGTATTTGAGAAAGTTCAGTGACTTGAAAAATATGAATGATGGGTGGGCCACAGATGAAGGCAAGAGAATATTAGAGGCTGAGATTTCCTTCTCTCTCTCTCTCTCCCTCCCTTCCTCCTTCCCTTCCTCTCAATTTCTATCTCTTGCACACCTACTTTCTCAGCATAAAGTCTTGAAATGCAAAAGTGTATGTAGAAAACTGTAAGTATGTCAGTTAATTCCTGTGTGATGGAGATTTAGAAGAGGAGGCCGTAAACGGAATTAAGAGTGAAGAATTAGCTGTTTTTTCAACCCGCTTAAGGAACTGGCTTCACCCATACCGATGAAGTCACTGAGGAAAGTAATGAAAAATCAATTCACCTTTTCCGCTTATTCAGAATACGATTGAATTACCCAATTTTCCCTTGTATTTATTCCCACTTGCCACATTTCTTATTTTCCCAAAGCTCTTCTCTGAATTCATAGCATCCTCCTTTCCAAGTTCAGCCCATTGTCTTTTTTTTTTTGATCAAATATTTTATGTAGCATTGTCAACCAGGTTAAAGAGAGTTTAAGTTTTTTTTATTGTGAATTTATTTTCAAACTTCAGTTCAGGCATAGGTTCCAAAGATGTCTCTGAAAAAGTAGATGATGTCTTGTGAGCACCACGGGGGAGGATCTCTGAATGTTTACCCAGTAATGTGGCCTTTCAATCCTTTCAGAACCCCAACCATCTGTGGCTAACTAGTCACTGCTCTTCCTGGAGATGGTCCCATAAAAGAGAAAGCACTAAAGAATGGAGACCAGGATATTGGAAAAGTGGAGATGACATCTCACTTTTGACTGGACTTTGTGCCAATCAAAGGCACAGAATGTATTCTTTGCGTATAAAGTTTAGAGATAAGGCAATTGAAAGATCTCCAAACAGGAGTGAAAGCTCTTGATTTTAATCCCATTTCAAAATTTTGCTATACCTTTGTCTAAGAAAAAGAGCAAACAATGATAGAAATTTTACTATTTGAAAAGATCTTCAAGATGAAGTGTTATTTAAACTAAAATTAAAAAGTTTAGCTAATTAAGACAATGGAAGAAAACACTTCATAAACCGAAAGGCACCAATTTTTAATGGATCATTTGTCTCTGCATTTAAAGAATGGATTTCGAGAATCTTTTCATACCAAAATGTTGAATCAGAAGGTTAATATTATATGTTAGATTAATATTAAGAGAACAAATTTGGAAAACTCCTGAAATCAAATCTGCTGAGCATTCTGAAATCATTTAGAAGAAAACCTGGGATTACAACCCACTTATTTTTTTCAGCAAGCTCAAGCTCCTGCTGTAAATTCGACATTGCTGTATGCAGAGAGGCAGGTTCTGGTCTTTGGTAAGCTGCAATTTGTAAAATCAAAGACAACCTCATAACCCTCATAATGCTAGTGACAATGAGATTCACAATTAGGAGGTTATAGGGAAGAGTCATTTTCTGGAAGGGAAATCAGCTGTACTGTACCACAAGAGAGTTTGGAGCAATCATAATACTAGTTCTAAGTCAACAGCAGTGGTTCTAAATCAAATTAACTTAAGCGTTTTCAAAGTTTATTTATTTTTGAAGGAAAGAGAGACAGAATATGAGTGGGGGAGGGGCAGAGAGACAGACAGACAGACAGACAGACAGACAGACAGAATCTGGAGCAGGCTCTAGGCTTCAAGCCATCAGCACAGAGCCTGACTTGGGGATCCAACTCCTGAGCCGTAAGATCATGACCTGAGCTGAAGTCGGACGCTTAACTGACTGAGTCACCCAGGTGCCCCAAACCAAATTAACTGCATGGAAAGGGGGTATAAGGCTGTTAATGAAAAGGAACTGTACTTTTCAGAGATCCGAAACACAAAGCCAGACCAAGAGTGCTTCCTCAGCTGAGGAATGTGCTAGAAGCAGGTGAGCAGTGGACCCTCAGACACTGGTACTATTGCTGGTGGAATACATGGATTAGTAATGTGGATGAAACTAAAATCACTTGAAGATATAATTAACATAAAATTTCTTTTGAGTATTAGCTTACCAAAAAATTCGGTGGAGACTACATAAGTCTGCAAGAGCAGAGTCCAGCTGTAGGACAGGCTTTTTTTGAGCAGACGTCTGTGCCTTCATGTGAACATTTGTTCCCAGACTCACTGCCAAACTCACTGCCAGAAAAGCAGCACCGTGGGTACATGTTAATTTTGGATGATTTTTGGTTAATTTAAAATCCTTTTTTCCCCTCTTTCTTGCCAGTTGTTTCTCATTCACGCCAGATTGGTGCTGGCTATGTCATGAAGGGTAAGTCTCCCTGGTTCTTCCATCCCGAGGGGCTCTGGACCTGATTATTCCGGCTTTGTTCCGTGGCATCTGCTCTTGATGGCCAATTCCTCCTGTGTCACTGAATTCCTGCTGCTGGGTTTCTCCAGCCTTGGCGAATTGCAGCCTGTCCTGTTTGTGCTCTTTCTCTGCCTCTATTTGATCATCTTGAGTGGAAACCTCACCATCATCTCTGTCATCCGGCTGGACCGCAGCCTTCACACTCCCATGTATTTTTTTCTCTGCGTTCTTTCAACCTCTGAGGTCTTCTACACAATTGTTATCCTGCCCAAGATGCTTATCAACCTGCTCTCTGTCCTCAGGACAATCTCCTTCACGGGCTGTGCCACCCAGATGTTCTTCTTTCTTGGCTTTGCTGTCACCAATTGCCTGCTTCTGGGAGTTATGGGTTATGACCGCTACGCGGCTATCTGCCAGCCTCTGCACTACCCCATTCTCATGAACTGGAGGGTCTGTGCACAGCTGGCAGCAACTTGTATTGCTAGTGGCTTCCTAATATCTCTGGTGGGAACAACTTTGGTCTTCAGCCTCCCTTTCTGCGGCTCCAACAAGGTGAACCACTACTTTTGTGATATCTCACCAGTCATCCGACTTGCCTGTTCTGAAACCTACATCAATGAACTCGTCATCTTCATCTGTGGTGTCTTGGTGCTGGTTGTGCCCTTGATCTTCATCTGCATCTCTTATGGCTTCATTGTTCACACCATCCTGAAGATCCCATCGGCCGATGGCAAGCGGAAAGCCTTCTCCACCTGTGCCTCCCATCTTATTGTGGTCATTATCCACTATGGCTGCGCCTCCTCTGTGTACCTGCGGCCCTCAGCCAGATATTCATCAGGCAAAGACAGACTGGTGACAGTGACCTATACCATCGTCACCCCACTATTGAACCCTATGGTATATAGCCTTAGGAACAGAGATGTGCAGCTGGCCATTCAGAAAATGATTGGAAAGACTGGGTTTTCTCTTAAGACTTTCTAATGGGAATGTTTTCAACAGTCCACACACATTTGGGCCAAATGTGTCACTAAGTCATAAAAGTTTCTGGTAATTGTCATCTATATAAGTGTGTGGTTTGGGTCGAGTTGTGTGACGGTGCAGGACCTAAATGTCCTCTTACGTAAAGCAGGCATGGTCATCTATTCTGCTCAAGGTTGTTGGAAAGATTGATGGAGATATCACAGCATGTGTCACTAAAGGTTAATTCTCCACCTCCTGTTCTTTCTCGCAATTTACAGTTCTCAAAGGCTCCTAGAAACCTTTATCTCTTCTTCTATTTTTGGCTTGTTTCCCCCAAAGCTCTGATTATACTCTTTGTTTAAGGTTGTGTCTGGCTTAAAATGAGGTGCTTGGGTCTGAAAATGGCTTAGATGTAGTCTTGTGACATGATGGGGAAACCATTTACTGTAGTAGGAATGATGAGGTTTCAGCTCAACACTGGTAAAGTCATGACGCTAAGAAAGTTATGACTGTTTTCCGAATCTAAATTTTAAAATATGGAAAATAAAGATAATCTTCCTTTTCTACTTCACAGGTGTTTTTGTTTGTATCTGATGGATAAGATAAAAGAAAGCATGCGTAAAATGTACAACTACACAGAATGTAAGGCTCGTATGAATCAAGGCTTTTCACATCTTTGCAAGGAACTTTTATTCCTTTCCAATTCCCTGAAAATGATATTTCTAGGTGCCTTTTCTGACCAGCCCTTAGGACCACTTCTTATTTGATGTAGAAGAAGTGTTACATTAATGAGTGGAAAAAATAACCATCCAGTTCTGTGAATACGCTGGAAGAGAGGTCTATTTGGCCTTCCACACTGAATCCATTAAGGAGAGGAAACTACCCAGTTTCAAAGTTGTCATCAGACTATGTACTCTAAGAGAATGACTCAGGTGGCCATCTTGTCCTACATCTCACCTGTTCAGAAGGTCCTTCCTCAGTACCTCCTGCACTAAGTTACCCACTGACTGGGTACCTATTGTTTCCCCATCTATGCATGGATACTCCCCTTTCTGTGATTTTCATGTTCTGTGTTTCTCGTGTTATACACTGAGTCCAAACGTGGCTCCAGGATGTTGGAGATAGTTACAATTGGGACATTTGCCATTGCCTACCAGAATTTCAGACACTTTGCATTCTTGTGTGCAGGCTTCTGGACACATAGCAGCTTATCAATATTCTCTTTAAAGCATACTGAATGAAAGGGAAGTTCTTATTTCATGTGTGACTACATTTTCAAGTGAAATGTAACTGTGTCCTCTCTTGTTAATTTTATTTAGATGTTCAGATTAAAGTGTATAATCATCAAGAACCCTATTTTTTTTTAAATTTTTAATGTTTTTTTATTTATTTCTAGGAGAGAGAGAGAGACAGCGTGAGCAGGGGAGGGTTAGAGAGAGAGGGAGTCACAGACTCTGAAACAGGCTCCAGGCTCTGAGCTGGCAGTCAGCACAGAGCCCGACGCAGGGCTTGAACCCATGAACCAAGAGATCATGACCTAAGCGAAAGTCGGACGCTTAACCGACTAAGCCACCCAGGCACCCCTCAAGAACACTATTTAAAAATTATTACCTCTCTTCCTCTTTTTGTCTCCCATTTTTCAGGTTTTGGAATAAGTCTTATATTATTTTCATTCTTTAAAAAAAATTTTTTTTAATGTTTTATTTATTCCTGAGATAGAGAGAGAGGCAGTGTGAGCAGGGGAGGGTCAGAGAGAGAGAGGGAGATGCAAAATCAGAAGCAGGCTCTAGGCTCTGAGCTGTCAGCACAGAGCCTGACGCGGGGCTTGAACCCATGAACCATGAGATCATGACCTGAGCCGAAGTCGGCGCCACCCAGGTGCCTTTATTTTCATGCTTAATAGTTAAATAACTAAGGCCTTTAAAGCACTACATATCTTGAAGTATGACATGGTCTGTCTCTGCTATTTAATTCCATTCCTTTGGTTTTCTTCCTAACACATTTGCACTTGTCATTTATTGACCAAATATTATTTAGGAATGGAGTATTTGTTAACTTGTTATAGATATTTCCTTGCTAATATTCAAATAAATTGTTATTAATTTATAATTTTTGTGTGTGTCATGTGAGATAATGTGACTAGCTTCATTTTTTTAATTGTGTTTTGTTATTGTTTATTTTTTCCAAATTATTCCCTGTGAAGTATTTTTATTTAGCTTAAAATAGTATGCATATTGTGAATATTATCTTAATTTGGTAATTAAACCCTGCAAGATCATCATTTGCTTTGTGTGTATATGTATGCCATGGTTTCATTGTGCTGATTTCAAATACCTCACCATCATATTTCTAGCAACAGTGACTTAGGGATTTTGTTATGGAATCTGTTTTGTATTTTTATTTCATATTTAACAAAAATTTGTGAGAGATGGAGTGCAAGTTGAGGAGAGGGAGAGAGAATCTTACATAGGCTTCAGGCCCAGCACAGAGCCTGACACGGGACTTGATCTCACGACCCTGGGATCATGAGCCGAGCTGTAATCAAGAGTCAGATGCTCAACCAACTGAGCCACCCAGGAGCCCCTGAAATCTGCTTTTCAAATGCTAAGTAAACTTCTTGGGATTCAACATATTCAACATATATATTCTATTCCAAACCCCACCAAAATAGTAGACACAAAAGCACTCATCAAGAGGCAAACAGGAGAGCGTAATATACAAGAGGGATAAAAAAGTTATAGAGTAAAAAAAAAACCAATTCTAAGCAGAAAGGGGGAAACCTGCAGACAGCTGGGAGAGCATTGGAGAACAAACCAGGTCACAGCACAGACCTGAGTGCAGACCAGCTCCTCACACTCGAGCCTCCCCAGTGCTCCTTCATGGCCCAGGAAGGAGCATGGCTTCTCAGTCCATGCTGCTCAGATCATTTGCAGGAAGGACCAAGGTCTTTTCTTTGTCCTCCTCATCACCAGCCAATATTTCAGTAGAATACAATGAAAATAAAGTATTAGAAAAATGAAAGGGAAGACATCCGAGTGTCCTGTTCTCTGTACCAAAAGGTGTGTCCATACTCTGGTTTCTCTTCAGATTGTATAAATCTTTCGCCTTTTACAAAAGGTGTGTCCACTGCTGGGATGTCTCAGTCATATCACGTTCTGGAACAGTTAAACCAACATGTTGCATTCATAGCCGCCTCTCACTACAAGTCAATAACAAGAGGACTAGACTGCAGACTCTTCACCCAAGAGCGTTGCTTTCTATTCCTTCCATGCCAGGGAGAGATGGGAAGGTTTCCCTTCTGGAGCAGAGACACCAGGTCTCATTGCAGGGGCTGTACTTGAAGTAGGGGTGAGTGTGAGCATGAGTGTGCTCACAGCATGGAGTGTCACCAGCCTCTCCCACCTCAGCTTCCAGAATGTGACATCCATCCTAAACAGTCCCTTAGGAAACAGGACGATTTCTTTCTGCCCATAGTGACTGGATGTTACCAGTTGGCTCAAAAAATGAGTGCCTTTGCTCTGTTGGGCTGTCAGGGAGGGAACGTCCCAGTCTTAGATCCACCCACGCATAGAGAGCTTCTAGAAGCTTTTTAGTGCCACATCCCAGAGTAGATTTGAACATCCAAGCCTTGCCAGACATTTGAAGAAGCCTTGAACGTGAAACACAGAGGTCAAAACATAACAAACTATTTTCAGAGTCAATCTAAAAATGCACAGAACAGAAAATATTAACGTTAACACCTTCATATAAAACATACTGCATTCAGGAAAGAACAGTGTATCATGTTCGCTTTTTATGGTAACAAAACTCACTGACAGAAAAACGTAAAGATCGCGATTGGCATATCAATGCATTTTCACAGAGTGAACCTATGTAGGTCAAAAATAGAATATCAGAAGCACCCAGTTACTCTGTCTTCTCCCCCTGACACCTCCTGTGGCTTCTCCCACGCCTCAGTGTTTGCCTGGCTTCACACTTTATAAGGCTTGAATTCTAGAGGATACATTCTTTACAATCATTTGCATCCTTTCTCTAGTTTTCCCTCTTTCATATCTGCTTTTCCTGCTACGGACTTGTCCATCATGTTTATTCCCGTGTGTGCTCTTCCAAGTTTAGACGTCATGTATGAAAGGCCTTTCATTCATTTCTAGCTGCTTCCTAATCTGTCCCTTCACTTTCCAAATCTTCTCTTCCTCCAAATACCCATAACTGAATTCTTTTAAATTCTGACCTTTGCTATTGTTTGGCACATTTACTTCTCTAATTCCTTTCAGCTTATTCTGAAATACTGGGTTTAAGTTTCCATCTGTTCTGTGGATGTCCAGGCTCTTGCAAGGTGAGTTCCCCGGGAAGCACAGTAGGAAAGGGTGTGATGCTTATTAGTAAATGCATGGGACTAAGGCCTGTGGGATGGCGATCTGGGACAGAGGGACTCCCAGTGACAGCATCAGCCGCCCCGGGAGTGGGGAGGTGAGCTCTGTGGCACAATGACCCTGTCTTGGGCCACGATGGCCAAGACTTCATAATTTCGCATCAGTCAGGGTTTGGCTGTGCGTTGCTGCAGGAGAGGTTGTTATTTAAGGTGTGGTGTCTATGTTGCTGAAGAAATGTCTGGAGAGGAAGCCAGCTGAAGCCTCCGCACCCACAGCATGGCCCCAGAGAGGGCACCAAGACTTTTCGGAGGAGAATCCACATCCAGGTTGTCACTACAGGCTTCTGTGTGGAGGAGAATCTGCATCCGGGTCATCACCACATAGGCACCCCTCTAGTTCCTCCAGGGGTCTTGCTCTGCTGGATTTTTCTGTGTGACCTTTGTCTGAGTTCATTGCTGTGAGGCTGGTTTCCCTGCCCTCCCAGAGGGGAGGCGAGGCCACCATTACCACCCCACCCCCCCCCCACCCCCCCGTCTTGTAACAAGAGCTCCTTCTGAGCTGCAGAGCAAAGGATCCAACTGTTAACGCAGCAATAAGCTTTCCTTGTTTTGGGTGATGTTCTTAGGTTGGCCAATTGGTTTTTAGGTTCTTCCCATTGGTGGTTACTTTTTTGTTCTCGTTCTCACAGTACTAGGACTACCAGAAAAAAAAAATCACTTTCCCTCTGCTTTCTGTTTCAAAAATTTAAATACTGTATTTTGAGTTTCTTGAGTATTTTTTGTTGATTCTGTCTTTTAAAATGTGGTCATGGGAGTGTTAAGTTCCTTTTGCGTTCACTTTTCCCTTAAGTTAGTTTTTAATTGAGGCATAATTTACATAAATAAAATTAAACTATTTTAAGTGTATGTTATTGATGACTTTTTGCAAATACATCCACTCACTTAACCACCAGAGCAATTAAGAAATACAATAGATCTGTCACCCTAAACGTTATTCCATGGCACTTTCCACCTGACTTCCTGCCTTGAGACAACAGAGTAGTGATTCCCCCCACACCACGCCAGCTTTATTGAGATGTACTGACATGCAGCATTGGGTAAGGTAAAGGTGTGTAATGTAATGATGATATACATGTATCTTGAGAAATGCTTGCCACTGTCAGATTAGGTAACACCTCCATCAACTCACACGTTACTTTTATTTTTGTGGTGGAAAAACTTAACAATCAACTCTCTCAGTGACTTTCAACTATATAATACAGTGTTGTCAACTAAGGTCATAACGCTGTACCTGGGACCCCAGAACTTACTCATAACTGCAGGGGTGTGCCCTTTGACCAACATATCCCACCTCTCCAACCTCCTGCCCCTGGCTACCACCATCCTACTCTCTGTCTCTGTGAGCTCAGCTTTTTGGGGTTCCACATCCAAGTGATGTCATATGGTATTTATCTTTGTCTGACTTACTTTATTTAGTGTAATGTCCTTAAGATCCATCCACAGTGTTGTAAATGGCAGGACCTCCTTCTTTTTCATTGCTGAAAAAAATCTCATGGCATTCACTGCCGTGTAGGATTCTTTTGTAAGAACATGCCAGAATAGGCTTATCCATTTATCTGTTGGTAGACATTTGGGTTGTTACCTCTTATTGCTATTATGAATAAACCTGCCATGAACATATTTTGTAAAAGTCTTTTGTGGACATTTGCTTTCATTCCTCTCTTATGTCTGGATAGATATACATTTAATTCTATAAGATGTTGCCCAGTGTTTTCCAGAGTGGGTATGGCACATAATACTCCTACCAGTTGCTTCATATTCTTTCCAACTTTTGGTATTGACAGGTGTTTTGTTTTGCTATTGTTTTTGTTTTTCTAAATATAGGTAATTGCAGTGGGGTAAGTACCATTTCATTTAGTTTTATTTTGTATCACCCTGATATCTAATTATGTTGAATGCTATTTTTCCATTTTCTGATTGGCTATTTTTATATCTTTTTAGTAAATTGTTCTAGTCTTCTATGTTGATAAGACTGGTTTTTAATTATTGAGTCCCAGGAGTTATCGACAGATACTGGATTAAAGGTTTTTTTTTTTTGTAAGATACATGTATTGTGAATATTCTCTCCAAGTCTGTAGCTTGCATTTCTATTTTCTCAGTAATGTTTTTAATAAGAGTGAGCTTTTTAATTTTGCTTAAATATACTAATAAATTTATTCTTTCATTTTTAGTGCTTCTTGTGTCTTATCTATAAAACATTTTCCTAAACTAAGGATAAGAAAAACTCCTTTTACATTGGCTCCTAGCAAGTTTCTAACATTAGCTTTTATACATGATGTTGGGTTCATTTATGTTCCATCCAAAGATATTGAGACATAATTTATATATAATAAAAGACACCTTCTTTAACTGTATGGTTTTATGTGTTTTGACAAATATATATACCATGTAACCACCACCATGATCCATATAAAGTATTCCATCCCCCCAAAATTGTCGCACATGCCCCCTCCTGATCAGTCTCCTAGACCACCACCGCATTTGACAATTCTAGAATTTCATATGAATAGAATATTTTTTGCTTTTTGGTCTCTTTCATTAAGCATATTTTTGAAATGTGTCCACACTGTGTGTGACTCAGGAGTTCATTGCTTTTGTTCCTTTGTGTAAATACACTGCAGAGGGTATGTGCAGGCACCTGAGGATGGTGCTCTTTCTCAACTTTCATGTTCTTCCGTAACACATGGGATATTTTTATTCTGTTGAGCAAATATCTAGGTGTGGAATTGATGAGTCATGTAATAAATATAAGTTAACTTTCTAAGAGGTTGCTCAACGATTAGGCAAAGCAGTTTGCCGTCTGACTTTCTCCACAGCAACGTGTGAGAGCTACCAGCTGCCTGCCATACTCAACACAATGTATCAGGCTTAATTTCATTCATTGCAGAGATCCATAATGGAACCGGCTGCGGCTGAATTTGAATTTCCTTCATGACTAAAGATGCTGAATAGCTTTTTGTGTGTCCGTTGGCTATTTCTGTGTTTTCTTTACTTGAGCATTTTTCTACCATCTTTTATTCATTTCCTAACTGGAATGCATCTGCCTTTCCAGTTTTTGGATTGGATCACTTGTCTTCTTATTGAATTGTATGAGTTCATTATATTTTCCATATACTTTTTTTGGGGGGTCATGTAGGTATTATCAAAATAATTTCACCATATTGTGGTTTACTTTTAATTTTTTAACAGTGTCTTTCGAAGAACAGAGTTTTCTTTAGCTTTGGTAAAGTCTAATCTATTGATTTCAAGTATTATAGTTCATATGTTTTGACTCTTATTTAAGAAATGTTTCCAAAACTCAATTTCACTTAAGATTTTTTCCAGTGTGATTTTTTTTAGAAGTTTTATAATATCAGCTCTTCCAGGAAGGGTATGATTCATTCCAGTTAAATTTTTATATGGTAAGAGAAGATGGCATGATTCTTTTTCTACCCAAATGCATCATTGCTGGAAAGATTAGTGAATTGAATTCCTGGCAGCCTTGTAGATTAGTTGCCTATACAAATGTAGATCCATTTGTGGACACTCTAGTTTGATCTATTTGCCTACATTTATATACTAATACCAAACTGTCTTTATAGAGGTAGCTTTGGAATCAGTGCAATGCCCTCTGGATTCTGCCCCCCAGTTTCCTCAGGGACACCATCCATGGGAAGGGCTACACCTCTGAACTGGCTGGGGAATCTCCCTTGGTGTCAGTGCAGAAGCCATCCATGGGAAGTGCCTCACTGTGGAAATTTCTGGGATAATTGCTGGTGGGGACAGTGCAGCTGAAATGGTAGGAGGGAACACCACTGGGTGTCCCTTGCATTGCAGGCCTCCAGACTAAAGAGAGCACAGCAGAGCCAGGGACAGGGTCCCCATCTAGTACTGCTGTCCCCTCAGCATCTTCTACTGACAAAACTTACTGTCACATCGGCTGGCAAGGGAGAAGTGTTGCAGTCTCATGATGAAAGGAATTAGAGTAAGTTTTAGAACTGAAAAACAATCCCATCCATAATTTCTACAGTCTACTAGAGTTAATGTTGTGGCTACACCTGAAATGTAGAAGCTTTGGAATTACTTGGATCCATTTATCCCCACCCCATCCTTTATGCTAAAGTCTATTACATTTGTGTGCATTAAAAACTCGTAGGAAAATGTAGTAATTGTTGTTTTATTCATAAGCATTCTAAAGAAATTAGGAAGAAAAAATTATTTTTTATGTTTACTCAAATATTTATAATTTCAATATTGATTTCTTTTTGATGATAGATTTTTTAATATCTATATTTGGTCATATTATCCTGAAAGGAAACAAGAAAGTTTTGGAGAGTGGACAGATCATTACTGTCTATATAACCGCAATAACTGATGAGTTTCTTGTTGACCTAATCCTCCTGGGTTGTGTGATGAGAGCCAAATGGTGATGTACACACGTGGAGGTCTGTACTGCATACGAACAACCCTGGTACTTCCTGGTACAGGAAACTGGGAGCTTATTTGGAGTGGAACAATTCTTACCCTCCCCACCTAACAGAGGGAGAGGAACATTTGCTCTCTGGTTATTCGCAGTCCTTTGGAAGATGAACACCAAGGTCAAGGTCCAAGGTCCTTGGTTTCCTCCACCTTTGAATGGAAACGCATACTTCTGAGAAGGTCAATTTGTTGCTAATTATTTAGCATACTTTAGATTTCAAACCTTGTCCCTCAAGCTAGGTGCCAGGTTGATTTACTCAGAAAACCCTAGTTACGAGGGGAAATGAACATGTGTACTTTCTGACACCTCACTACTTGAGTTTCTGTCCTGTATGATTTACCTTTAGCTTGAAGACCTTCCTTCAGTATTTAAGCTAGTCTAAGTCTTTTTGGGACAAATTCTCTTACTTTCCTATTATGTAAGCTTGTCTTGATTTTACTTTCTTTTTTTTTTTTTTATGTTTTATTTATTTCTAGGAGAGAGAGAGCGTGAGCAGGGGAGGGTCAGAGAGAGGGAGTCACAGACTGAAACAGGCTCCAGGCTCTGAGCTGGCAGTCAGCACAGAGCCCGACGCGGGGCTCGAACCCACGAACCGCGAGATCATGACCTAAGCGAAAGTCGGCCGCTCAACCGACTAAGCCACCCAGGCGCGCCTTCTTGATTTTACTTTCAATCCTAGAATATTTTCGGTGGAAATACAATCCCGAACTGGTAGTTTTATCAATTTTTTTTCTCTTACCACATTTACATTTCTGCTCCACTGTTTTCTGTCCCTGATTTCATTTTTTTTGGGGGGGTTGGCTTTTAAGAGATACTGTAAAATTTTTTTTTTCACAGTTTGGCTCTGATGCACCAAGGTATAGGTTTCTTCGTATTTATCCTGCTTGAGATTTGTTGGGATTCTTCTTTTATTTAAAAATTTTTAATGCTTATTTATTTTTGAGAGAGACAGAGCCTGAATGGGGGAGGGGCAGAGAATGAGGGAGATGCAGAATCCAAAGTAAGCTCCATACTCTGAGTTTTCAGCACAGAGCCTGACGCTGGGCTTGAACTCACAAACCATGTGATCATGACCTCAGCTGAAGTCAGATGCTCAACTGACTGAGCCACCCAGGCACCCCTAGATTTGTTTGGATTCTTGAGTCTGTAAATTTATGTCTTGAAGAATATCTGTGAAATTTCTGGCCATTTTTTTTTTCAAATAATTTTTCTGCCTTATTCTCTAGCTCATTCCTTCTAGAGCACCAATTACATATGAGTCACACTGATCTGTGTGGTTCCCCGTATGCTTGGGGTTCTGTGTGTCTGTTTTCATTGTTTTTCTGTCTCATTCACACTGAGTCATTTTTTTTTTCTTTTTCTTTTGAGAGAGAGAGTATGAGAAGGGGAGGGGCAGAGAGAGAAAATGAGACAGAGAATGCTAAGCAGGCTCCTTGATGTCAGTGAGGAGCCTGACATGGGCTTGAACTCAAGAACTGTGAGATCAGGACCTGAGTCAAAGTTGGACTCTTGACCAACTGGGCCACCCAGGTACCCCCATCAAGTCAAATTTTAAATCCAAAAATTACTTACAGGACCAGGAAAATATGGCCATTCTCAAGAAAGACGACAGTCAATATAGACCTACTGAGATGTAATTCAGTGTTGAAATTTTAGGCCAAGATTTTAAATCAGCTCTGATAATTATGTCCAATAATGTATGTAAAATGTTCTTGTAATGAATGGGTCAGCATCCAACAAGTTTCCGAGGAGAAACAGAAACTATGAAAAAAGACCCCCATCCCCCCAAAATGGTAGAACTGAGAATACATTATGTAAAAAAAGAAAAAAAGACTTCAATGCATGAAATTAACATCCGAATGGAGGTAACAGAGGAAGGAAGCAGTGAACATAATTATAGAGCCGTATAAATAACTCTGGGATGGGATGCTTGCGTGTCTCAGTCAGTTAAGTGTCTGACTCTTGATTTCAGCTCAGGTCATGATCTCACGTTTCTTGAGTTCAACTCCTGCATCATGCTCTGTGCTGACAGCTCAGAGCCCGGAGCCTGCTTCAGTTTCTGTGTCTCTCTCTCTCTGGCCCTACCTGGCTCATGCTCTGTCTCTCCATCTTTCAAAAATGAATAAACATTAAAAAAATTTTTTAAAGAGTGACTTATAATTATTATGTTGTAGAGACTCTGTTAAAATAGTTTGACAATTTGTTGGTGTTTTTAGTTTCAGCAGGCAAGTAACTTGGTAGACTAAAACTCAAAATTTGTTCTCTTGGGTGGTGGTTCAAATCTCCATTTAATTCTTTTAGACTCTGGGCTGCTTCGAGTCTTTCCCACACATATAGGCTTCAGGGATGAGCTAGACATTTGGACAGAACATATACATGGAATGAAGCTCTCTCTCTCTGGTTCTTCCATTTCCAGGATTCTATTCTCACCTCCCAGCATTATGATTAATCCCAAACTCTATCCCTTGGTTCTTTGTGCTAGGAAGCCTATTGCTTTCCTTTTCGAGTTTTAATTTTTTCATAAATAATGCTGACTGTGACCTTCATTAAAACCAAAAACTTTATCAAGGAGAAGCTTATCATGCTTCCTTCTTCCAGGTGTTGACTACATTCTGAATCTGCCTGCTGTTACCCTATTTTTGGTGCCTTCAGGTAGTTGCCTTTTGTGCTTTTTCCAGATTTTGTAGTAATTATCTTCAGGAGGGTTGATCTAATAGGGACTTACTCAGCTAGACCAGAAGCAGAATTCCTACTTGCCTTTACTTTTAAGAAAGTTTTAACCTCATAATATAAATAAAAATTTTTATGCAATAATTTCCCCCCTAATTACTACTTAATCACTGATGCAGTTGGAAAGTAATGCAGGAAGCAGGACATTACATAAGTATTTTTAGAAAAAAATTAATTAAAAAACTATGAATTATTGGAAAGTTTGAAAGAGTCAAGGGTCTGTCACTTGAATCATTGATTCAAGGACACAGGATAAGAGCTGAAATCTGTAGCCAAGGAGATGTTGATGCTGTCACTATTTTCCTGCTTTCTCTGAATATACCACTTGGGAGCAGAAACTGAATCTAATTCTTACAATATACTCAGATTCTTACAATTTTGCTTCTCTGTACAAGCAGTATAAAATTGACCTCAGTTTTGCCTATCATTTTCAGTACAATGAGGAAAACCCAAGGTGGGGGTGAAGTTGAAATAGTGAAAAAAGGAGAGCTAGGGAAATAGACTGAGTCTGACGATTTCATGGTCTGCTGCCATGGTCTGTGACTCACACTTTGCCTGAGCTAATCTCTTGATGTGCTGATGTATGTTCAGATATGGGCTGATGGATTCCTCTTTGTTTTTATGTACTGAATCCAAGTTAAATTGGATTTTTCCCCCCACTTTTTTCAGGACAATAAAACATAATTTACCTAGGAATCATTTTAAGAGTTTCGGTTGAGAGACAAACCCTATCCCCTCCATCCCTCAGCATAGGGCAGGTTAAAAAGGTCTGTGAAGCCAATCACACAGTGCCCCACTTTCTCTTCTATCTAGGAGGAATATTGGTTAAATTCCTTATATAGATGTGTAGACCGAATCTCTCAGCCTTTTGAATCGCATCACTAAGAATGGAGGTTTAAGACATTTATTTCCATTTTTATCCTATTATTTGGACAAAGCCAGCTCATGGAGTAAGAAATCTAGCACAAAGAGGCACCTCAGTGGCTCAGTCAGTTAAGCATCTGACTCTTCATTTCAACTTAGGTCAGGATCTCACGGTTTGTGACTTCGAGCCCTGTATCAGGCTCTGAACTGCTTGGGATTCTTTCTCTCCTTCTCTCTATGCCCCTCCCCAGCTCTCTCTGTCCCTACCCAGCTCTCTCTCTCTCTCTCTCAAAAAATAATAATAAACATTAAAAAATTAAAAGAAAAATAAATCTAGCACAAGGAGTAAAGCCAGGTCAAGTGAAAGAGAGAAAGGGAAAATGATTTATTCAATCAACTTTCCTTCACTCAACAAATACCTATTGAATGCCTATTATATATCAGGCAATGTTCTAGATATGTGGCTTAAACATTTAGAACAGAGGGAAAGACTTCCATGGGGTTGGAAAATAGAGATATAATCATAGACATTATATTGTCTATTAAATAGACAATAATCATAAAGTGTGAGACGTGCTAAAGAAAAGTAAATTATGGGTAAGGACATTTCTCAGAGGTTGACCTCTGAGTCAAGACTCAGCATAACCTGTAATGCAAGTTCTTGAATTGGGCCATAGCTGATTAGATTTGTCATGAACCTACCCATTATTTGCGCTAACAGATTCCCTTTCCTTCTGCTGAATCATATTATAATTCTTTCTCTTGAAAACCAAAGGTACTAACATAACACAGTCTTCTTTTTATAATGTAATTTGAAATATTTTTCTTTTTTCTTTCCATTTTTATTTCTATGATTTGTGTGCAGAGTGTATTTTGTGTATTCTCTGGATTCTCTAGAGAAACAGAATCAGTAGAATATCCATATATCTTATAGAGACAGATCATCTAGATGCATCAAATAGATGGACACATAGATATTTATTATAAGGATTTGGCTGAAGCCATTATGGAGGCTGAGAATTCCCATGATCTTCAGTTGGCAGATTGGAAAACCAAGGGAACAATGCTATCGTTCCAGTACAACTCTGAACACCTGAGAGCCAGGAAAGCCAGTGGTGTAAATTCCAGTCCATGTGCAGATGTTAAGCCTAGAGACTAATGTCCTGGCTCTATGGTAGTCAGGCTCCGAGAAAGAAACCTCTTCTACTCAGCCTTTTTGTTCAATTCAGACCTTCACTTGACTAGATGAGGCCCACCCACATAGGGGAGTGCAATCTGCTTCTCAGGATGCTGATTCAAATGTGAATCTCATCCAAAAAAACCTCACAGACACACCCAGAATAATATTCAACTAAATATCTGGGTACCACGTGGCCCAGTCAAATTTCCATAGAAAAAAATAATCATCATATTTTGTTAGTTTTATATCATATAGTAATTTTAAAGTTTAACAGCTTCAGGGCCTGGGTGGCTTAGTCAGTTAGGTGTCCCACTTCGGCTCAGGTCATGATCTCACTATTTATGTGTTTAAGCCCTGCATGGGGCTCTGTACTGATGGCTCAGAGCCTGGAGCCTGCTTCGGATTCTGTGCCTCTTCTTTCTCTTCCCCTCCCCAACTCATGCTTGCCTTCTCTCTCTCTCTCTCTCTCTCTCTCTCTTTCTCTCTCTGTCTCTCTCTCTCTCTCATAAATAAATATTTAAAAAATTAAATTAAAAAAAAACTTTAACAGCTTCTAACTGCTGCTTTCATTATATAAAACACAAATTCTTTCTTAGTTCAAAACTTCGTAACGTTATGACTTAGAAATTTTTATTTTATAGACAGCATATAGATGGAGGGTGGTATGCTGAGCGAAATAAGTCAGGCAGAGAAGGACAAATATCATATGTTTGCACGTATAGGAAGATTAGGAGGACTTTAACTGAGGAACAAGGGGGAGAAGAAGGGGGGAAATGGTGCGGGAAAGGGAGAGAGGCAAACCATGAGAGACTCTTGAATGCTGACAAAAACTGAGGACTGATGGATGTGGGAGGGAGGGAGGGATGGACATGGAGGAGGGCACTTGTGAGGACGAGCACTGGGTGTTATGTGGAAACTAATTTGACAATAAACTATTTGTAAAAAAAAAATTTTTATTTTAACTTTTCTTCTTCGAGATCCCGTATTTTGAAAAGATTTTAATTGTATCTTGGTTAGATACTATCTTCTTTTTCTTCCCTTAGTATCTTTTCCCTTCAATTTAATACAATGCAATATTGCAATTTTTTCTTCTCTTCCTCTCTCTTTGGAACAGAAAGGGAAACAATAGAAATGAATATTATTAAGAGCTTCCGTCGCACAGAATCCTAAAGATGTAAATATAAAATATAAAAATCCTAAATATAAATATAAAAATTAGAATTGCTTTCTGATGGCAGTTGCTGGAAAATATAACTGAGACCTCTGCTTCCTAGATTCACATTGTTCATACTTGGGGTTTATGCCTCATAGCAATGCTTCCATGGCCAAGAGAGCTGCCATGATGGTAGTGTGCACCTATGCCTCGGGAGTGAAGTCAGTGGGGGCGGGACGCAGCATTTATATACAAAACTGTCCTCAAGACAGAGTGTTTCCATTTGAATTTAGTTTATAATGTGCAATTAGAGCCTGTCCGGGGCTATTGCTTTGATCGCATGCTGTGATCGCATGGATCACACTGAAGTATTTGAGACGGAATATGTTTCCTCTAAGTTTACTGAAAACCTGAGTTTAAACTCTAATAAAAAAAATGGCTATATTTAACCTTCTGAAAAGTACCTTCCAGTGCCCGAGGGAGGGACTAAATCCATAACTGTGTGCAAAAGTGATCCTAGAAATGTGACTAAGTGTTTTTCAGATTTCTTCCTGCTCGGGAAACCTTAGAGGTCTTTGAACAGGTGTTGTGCGGCAGCTTGGCCCGCGCCCTGTGCAGAGGTGTCTGTTCAGGAAGATGCACGGGGCGCCCCAGATGTCCCAGAAACCCCGGGATTCAGCAGCTCTTCCGAGGGACTCACGTGCACAGCTGACAATCACTAGGAGCAGCACAAGCTGTTGTCCGATCTCAGCTGGTAGCCTCTGAAAGCGATGTCACTGGAAAGACAAGGAGTCTGAGTCAGGAATGAGCTCATTCAGGAATTTCTGCTGTTGTGCAGGCTGGGAACTGCCAGTAGGAACCTCTCTTCCCAGAGCCGCTCCGGAGCCTGCGGCAGCAGCAACAGCGCCGGTGGGGGCGGACTCCGTGTCAAGTGCTCTCAGACTTCCCCGTGTGAATCACTCATGACTCACGAGGGAAGGGACAGAGGGTGGATGTTTTATATTATCTCACTGAAGAGGCGGAATGATGATTCCCGGGGAACTTGCAGTGCTGGAAACTGTGTTGACCGAGTCCAGCAATAGAGGAGGGTGACTTTGATTCCCCTTTCCTCCAGCACCAGCCATTCTCCTCCGTCTTGGGCCAGGCTATCAGAGAATTGCAGGGAACATGGGGAGCCTGGGTGGCTCAGTCGGTTAAGCATTGACTCTTGATTTCGGATCATTCAGCTCAGGCCATGATCTCACCATGTGTGAGTTCAAGCCCCACGTTGGGCTCTGTGCTGAGAGTGTGGAGCTTGCTTGGATTCTCTGTCTCTCTCTCTCTGTCTCTCTCTCAAAATAAAGAAATAAATTTTTTTTTTTTAAAAAAGAGAAAATTACAGGGAAGAATGAGGATCACTGGAGTCGCCAAGCCCTGGAAGGTATTACACACAAGTGTTGATCCTAATCCCTACCTGTGGGGGTGACACTGATTGGAGATCTTGTCATCTCCAAGGAGCTAGGGAAACGTGCAGTGTCACATCTGTGACCTGCATGTAAACACTCCACCCCTCCCCTCGGCCCCCAGATCTACTCCTGGAGGTCTCGGTGTTCTGCCGGCTAAGACAGTGCTTCTCTTCCCTCGCGCTATGCTCCCACACCCTCTCCTTGGTACAGAAATGTAATCTGTGGGGTTCAGGTGAACCTGTACTAAGAAGGAGAACTTTGTTTCTTCTTTTGCAGTGACAGAACAAGACTTGATTTGTGACGGGGATGTGCAGGGTAAGGGCTTCTCCCTCACACAAAAGACCCTGGAAGAGACAGCCCTGGACCCCCTCCCACAGTACGGGTTTGTACACGCACGTCTCTGTCCTTAATCCGCAATGGCTTTTAGCTCCTAACGAGCCACCAGGCAACCTGGGACCAATTGCCAACTAATTGCCAATGTCAGTATTTTTTCCTGTTCTCTTTTTATCCAATTGGACCGGTGAGATTTGAGGTCCACGGTGTTTCCTGCACCCTCTTTCTTCATTGTAAGGATTGGAACTGTGCCAGAAATAAAATTGTAAGGATGGCTCCCTCGAGTTTTGGAAAGTATGAATATAAACCAGCATGTTGGGACCAGAGCTAATAAGAGACGGAAGAAAAGTTCTTCGATGATGCTTTAGGGGATACTTCTCAGAATTCTCAACAGAGGAGGTAGGAATACACAGTTTGGGGCATTGAGAGGTCAGTAGTAGAGAGGAATAGAGTTAAGCCGTTTCAGGATAGAAATGATTGTAGTGACATTAATTTAAGTCTCCTTTGATTAGAAGATTTATGAGTGTCCCTGGATTCTAATAGCTGTGTGCTAAGGGAGTTGAGTTATTTTATGTGAGGGATTATGTGAAGATAGTGCTCAGGTCCACTGATAGACAAGTACCAGTCACCAATGATAGTTTTAGAAAAGTTCTAATTATCCCATGAGGTCCAATCTGTCTGTCTCATTAGTGATGGTTACAAAGAACATGTGAGGGGAGTAAGGCACACGTGTATGGTAGCCTGGGAAAATGGGGGACAGTATAGGACTTTGGGGAGATAAAATAGGGCTTTGGCAACTGAGCTGTGGTAGGCACACGGATGGCTTCAAACCAATGCCATAAAACATGCTTCCCAGAGCTCGTGAAACTGACTCCTTCTCTATCCACCATCCCTGGAAGACTGGTTCTTCTGGGAAATCTTCCCTGGATAGTTGAAAAAGAAAAGGCAACTACTTATGACTCCCCGTCAAGAGTGAGCAAGCGGTCGACATTCAGTTCATTCAGCTTCCATTCCCGAATGTCTCATGAAACTATTCTCCAGTCACAGTGGCATGCCAGGAAAGTCTAGTAGGTGACAAAGGAGTAAAAGAAGCGAGTGTCTGACTGAGATGTCTTTCCTTACAGACCTTCTGCTGTCCTTAGACCTCACTACCGGAACATTGTGTGGACAGAGCATCTAAACCTCAGAGATGGGAACTGAGGAGGTAAATGAATTACGTTCCTCAGGGAAGATCCTGGCCGTGATCTTTCATTAGCCATCAAGTGATGCATAAAGGGTTTTGAAGAGGAGAATCATAGATAGAAGAACAAAACTGGGGGCGCCTGGGGGGCTCAGTCAGTTGAGCGTCCGACTTCAGCTCAGGTCGTGATCTCACGGTTCATGGGTTTGAATCCGCAATGGGCTCTGTGCTGACAGCCCAGAGCCTGGACCCTGCTTCAGATTCTGTGTCTCTCTCCTTCTCTGCCCCTCCCCTGCTCATGCTCTGTATCTCTCAAAAATAAATAAACATTTAAAAAAAGAAGAAGAACAAAACTGACACTTTTACTTCTAGCTCTCTGATGAAAGCAAGGGAAGCCAACGTGAAAGCACTCAAAGCTGGCATGGGAGAAGGCAGGGTCACCCAGGGGTGTGGGATCAGCGGTCAGCTGGAACTGAGCTACATTAGCTAAAGAATTTCATTTTGTAGTCTACTCCTTGTTTCTCTTGTTTTCAATTATTTGGTCATTCTGGATACGTGTTTATTACTTTATTAAATTTAAACTTTCTTTTAGTTGAGTGGAGGGGAAAGGAGCTGTCCATCCTTTAGTGAGGAGAAATCACAGGGGCTGAATGCTTTGAGAGCAAGTGTGCCCAACACAGAGTGGAGCTCTGGTGGAAATCTAGGGAAAATGTGCAGAAATATAATGACTCAGATCGAGGAAAGGTCTGATGGGTCGGATGGATTTCTGTTTGAAGTTTAAAATTACTTACAGGAGGGGTGCCTGGGTGGCTCAGTGGGTTAAGCATCTGACTTTGGCTCAGGCCATGATTTCATGGTTCGTGGGTTCGAGCCCCGTGTCGGGCTCTGTGCTGACAGCTAGCTCAGAGCCTGGAACCTGCTTCAGATTCTATGCCTACCTCTCTCTCTGATCCTTCCCTGCTCACACTGTCTCTATCTCTCTCTCAAAAATAAATAAGACATTAAAAAATTAAAAACAAAAAAGGGGGGCGTCTGGGTGGCTTAGTCGGTTAGGCGTCTGACTTTCGCTTAGGTCATGATCTCGCAGTTCGTGGGTTCAAGCCCCGCATCGGGCTCTGTGCTGACTGCCAGCTCAGAGCCTGGAGCCTGTTTCAGTCTGTGACTCCCTCTCTCTCTGACCCTCCCCTGCTCACACTGTCTCTCTCTCTCTCTCTCTCCTAGAAATAAATAAAAATATTTAAAAAAAATAAAAAAAATAAAATTACTTACAGGAGAACTCTAAGTCAGTTTGCTCTTCCTGGCAAAGTGGTAAGCAGGTGGTAAGACCAATATCCTGCCTGACCATAAGAACCTGGTGTTGTTTTAGAGCTATTTCAGTGGACAAAGCCTCCTTCCAACACCCCTCTCTCCAGTGGGTCAAACAGGTTGTGGGATTGGGTCCATATATAAACTAATGTCAACATATTATTATCATCACTAAAAATATGCACAAATAGGAGTCGGGTTTGAATCCTGGCTCAGTAGTTTGTTTTTTTTTTTTTTTTTTTTTTTAAATAAAATAGGGTTAAAAAAATAAAAACAGGTGGAGAAACACTTAAAGGGCATCCGAAAGGAAACTTAAGAAGAGCTAGCAACCACTTCTGAAGATTAAACAGCATATGTAACAGAAGCTGACATTTACTAACAGTTTACAATGGATGTGTGCTATGCAAAGTGCTTTCACTTCCTTAAGAAGCCTGGGAGAGAGGCACTGTTAGCATCTTTGTTACAGACGGGAAGACTGAGGCACAGATTGAAATGACAGTGTTGGCATTGTCACACAAGAACTCTTCAGACGCTCCTATTTGAAATAGGCAGTGTGAAAAATGACCTGGACTGAAGCACCATAAGAGATACTGAAATGTCACTGGAAACAGATGTAATCCTGAGTTTTGTGAAACAGTTCTGTAAATTGACATGATCGATAGGGCACTTCCTGCCTGCATTTGCCTTCCTCCTCCTATTAGTTGTTACTCTCTCATAGTGGAATGAACTACCTGCATCTTTCAGGGTAAACAATCTGCTTTTTCATTCCTGTTCTCCGTAGGTCAACCTCAGGGACCAAGTCAGCCAAGCTAATTTCTCCTCTGTCACCGAGTTCTTGCTGCTGGGGTTCTCCAACCTTGGGGAAATCCAGCTCATCCTCTTTGCTATATTTCTGTGCCTGTATCTGATCATTCTCAGCGGGAACATCACTATCATCACTGTCATACGCCTGGATCGCAGCCTCCACGTACCTATGTACTTCTTCCTGGGGATTCTTTCCATCTCTGAGACTTGCTACACTCTTGTCGTCCTGCCCAAGATGCTCATAAATCTGTTGTCTCTGCTCAGAACAATCTCCTTTGTCAACTGTGCTGTTCAGATGTTTTTCTTCCTTGGTTTTGCTGTCACTAATTGCATGCTGCTTGGGGTCATGGGGTATGACCGCTATGCAGCCATCTGTCATCCACTCCGGTACCCTATCCTCATGAGCTGGCAGGTGTGCGGACAACTGGCAGCCACTTGCGCTGTGATTGGCTTTTTGTTCTCACTGACAGGCTCCCTCTTAGTCTTTGAGCTCCCTTTCTGTGGCCCCAATAAGATCAACCACTATTTCTGTGACATCTTGCCAGTTATCCAACTTGCGTGTACAGAAACCTACATCAATGAGCTGGTCATCTTCATTGGTGGAGTTGCAGCACTCATGACCCCCCTGACTTTCATCTGCATCTCTTATGGCTTCATTGTTCACACCATCCTGAAGATCCCATCGGCCGACGGCAAGCGGAAAGCCTTCTCCACCTGTGCTTCCCACCTCACCGTGGTCATTGTTCACTATGGCTGCGCCTCCTCCGTCTACCTGCGGCCCTCAGCCAAGTTCTCATCCAGCAAAGACAGGCTTGTGACAGTGACTTACACAGTTGTGACTCCACTGTTGAACCCCATGGTGTATAGCCTCAGGAACAAGGCCATCCAGATGGCCATTTGGAAAGTGATTAACAGAAGAGGATTTTATCCTAAAGCTCTGTGATGACATGATTTGTGTCCGCGCAACCATCTGAGGACACAGCTCTAATTATAGAGCTGGTGGCACTGTCCTGTTCCGTTTACATAGAATGATATAACCTCACAGTACAAGCTTTCCCAGGATATTATTTTAATAGGCATTGTGGAGTGCAGCCGTAAACTTGCGCAGATTGTTAATCAGATACAAGTCTCAAACACTTTTATTTTGTTAGTTTTATTTATTTATTTTGGGAGACAGAGTGTGAGTGGGAGAGGGGCAAAAAGAGAGGGAGAGAGAGAACCCCAAACTACATGGGGCTGGACCCCATGAACTGTGCAATCATGCATGAACCTGAGCCAGAATCGAGAGTTGGACACTCAACTGAGGCACCCAGGCGCCCCTCAAATACTTCTAAAATTGCACAAGTAAGTATTTTGATGTTTTAGAATATTTGAGGCTGATTTTATTCTATTCCAGGAAATAGAATTCAACCATCACAGCTTCTCAATGATTCAGGAAAACCTCAGTAGGACCCTTCACAAAAATCATGGGTAATATAGAATACATGTAATTGAAAACTATTACTACAGTAATGAGCTGCCTATGTTGGAAAGCATCCAAGGCTGTCGTTTCTACTGCCCTGTCATTACGGGGTCCCACCTGTAGTGCCCTGGTCCCTGACTGACCTAGTTATAATCTCTGGAGATGCATATCTTGTATCTAATCTCTCACTTACACAGCAGCAACTCAAATATTTGAAGAAGATAGCACGTGTTTCCTTTGCAACACCTTTAACTCAGCTGGTGACTCCTTTGACCTTTACAGTAAATCACAGTTGACAGACCCCTCACAATCCCGGTCATTGTTCTCTGCATTATTCTCAAAATATTTCCCATTTTGTTAATAGCACTCTTCAAATGGGTCACCAGGAAATGGGTGCAACACTCTAGGTTAGACAGGATAGTCATCTGCCTTGTTCTGGAAGTCAATTTTATACTACAGAGTATTTTAATCTACAGAGGAGACTTTACTCCCCTCTCATTTCCTGGTAATTTCTGTCTCATGTGTGCTCTTTCCAGATTCCTATGTCCTTTAGATTAAAGGGTTTTATGTTGTATTATCCACGGTCCTATCCTTGTGAAGCCTATTTTGGTCAGTTTGGTTTAGTTGTATTATTCTTTAAGGCAATCTCATATTTGTTATTCTCCCCCCCCTGCCCCCCAAATCTCTGCCTTTAGTCCAGAATATCTGGCTCTTTTCATACTTTATAAAATTAAGCCTACTGGTTATCTCTCTTATAACTCCATGCCATTCCTTCTTCTAGATTTGAAGGCTAAACAGTATATGTACTGTGTAGAAACACAATTAACAGTGACTGCATGGATTCTGATACTGATTTATGCCCAATGTATCTATTGTTAGGTACCAATGCCAGCCAAGTGTTCGTTGTGGTGGCTCACGTGCTCACACGTTTCCCATCTTCGTCGTGGGAATCATAGGATACAAGCTTTTCTCCGGCATCTGTGAGTTCTAAAGAGGAACCTCTCTTCCTTCCCTTTCTCAAAGTGCACTCTGGGAAAGAATGTCAGATTGGCGGCCCTCAGACAACATGATTTGTGACTCAGTACAAGTCCCCTGTGCTGCAACAGGGCTTGGGTAATCTTCTAAATGTCAGACGGCAGAAGCAGAAGCCTGAGGGAAGTTGGACATGACTTTCTGAAGTGGGATCAGGAACTCTTTTGAGGTTCTTGAAAAGTCCCCTCTATGGTCATAGAGATAGGTGGCCACAGCTTCGTTCCCAGTCCAGTCTCTCTCACGTCCCCACCACATCCCTCTTACAAGCCCTTGTTGTGGCAATGATGCCCCATAAAACTTATGCTATTTATGAACTGCTCTTAGAGCTCGTGGTGTACACTTTTTTTTTTAAAATTTCTTTTTAAATGTTTTATTTATTTCTGAGAGAGAGAGAGAGAGAGACAGCGTGAGCAGGGGAGGGTCAGAGAGAGAGGGAGACACAGAATCCAAAGCGGCTCCAGGCTCTGAGCTGTCAGCACAGAGCCCAACGCAGGGCTTGAACCCACGAACCATGAGATCATGAGCTGAGCTGAAGTCGGACGCTTAACTGACTGAGCCACACAGGCGCCCTGTGATGTACGCTTTATTGTCAAGAGTTCCTTTTTTTCTCCATTTTCACAAAACCCCACTAGGATATTTTTAATATAGCATATATATATTTTTTTAGATTAAGACGGCAGAAAAGATACAGAGGGTAATGTTTCCCAAATCCAGAGATGACGCCAAAAATGGTCCCTTCCCTACAAGACTCTTCGTGCTCCTCAGACCATTTTTCCTCGTTCTACAGTCAGAACTTCAAGCAATCTTACCTGATTATTCCCCTCAGAGTTTCATTATAGACAGTTGTCCCCTTTAGATGTCAGTTTATATAATAAAAAAGGAGAGGAATTGCTATTTAACTAACTTCTCCATCATTACCTTTGCAGTTAAATGTTGCTGGAGAAAATTATGTAATAAATCAGATTATTATAATAAACTGATAATCAATATCTTCGAATGAATGCCCAACACTACTTGGTAAAATTTTCGTGTTTTTTTAATGAAAAAAAAAATCAACCTATTCTCTGCAGAAACCATTGTACATAATGCTCACTTCTAATTAAAACATCAGTGAACTGCTCCCTCCACAGCTCTCTCTCTCAGTCCTGCCAGACAGTGCTGCCCCAGGACATTGTATCATACTTTAGGAAAAAACACCAGGTAGTGGATTGAAACTCCCTGTTCCTCTCATCACTGACATTGCACATGTACTTGCCCCACAATCATTCCAGTATCGCTTTTCATTCCTGTTACAGCACAAGGTGCCCTCTTCAGTGTTTTCAAATATACTTCCTTTTCATCTTCCCTGTGTTCTCTTTATTCCCTATTTGGTTCTCCCTGAATCCCTCTCTATGTAACCAGGGCTTCCCCCACCCCGCATCTTGGACAAAAGGGATTAAGGAACTCATATTATGTGAATAGACGCAAAAGTTTCTTAGGCAAAAGTGCCTAAGTTTCTTCAGGTTGGATGCTTTCAGTGCAGTTCTGCCAAAGCGCATACACCCTCCCAAGCGCAGATATAAAGAGAACTGGAGGAGATCAAAGGAAATCAGAACCTGATCCCACAAAAGACCTGTACACTTCCCCTCAATTTGTGAAGTTTTAGGCAGGAAAAGCAGCCTTAGGAAAGATCTTGGAAAATGAGGGAAGGAATCAACTGACTGACAACAATGGAATAAATTAACAAACCAGCTTTCAGACTCCATCCATGATTTACTTTTTTTTAAACTTTATTTATTTATTGTGTGTGTGTGTGTGTGTGTGTGTGAGAGAGAGAGAAAGAGAGAGAGAGAACGAGCAGGGGAGGGGCAGAGAGAGAGGGAGACTCCCAATCAGGCTCCACACCTTCAGCACAGAGCCTGGCATGGATGGGGCACAATCCCATGAACTGCCAGATCACCACCTGAGCTGAAATCAAGAGTCAGATGCTTAACCAGCTGAGCCACCCAGGCCCCCCCATGATGTACTCTTTCTTCAACTATTTACTAGACACCTCCTATGTGGGGAAACATATAGAGGTGAGAGAAACAACATTACTGCTTTCAAAAGATTAAATCTACACTTACTCCTCCAAACTCCTCACATAGAGAAGGGTAGCTCCCCTTCCTACACATTTTTAAATTAAAATATCATATGTATCTATACTAAAATCCTCATATCACATATATATGATGTCGAGTAACTTTTTTTTTTGATTTTTTTTAATGTTTTTTTATTTCTAGGAGAGAGAGAGAGAGAGCGTGAGCAGGGGAGGGTCAGAGAGAGAGGGAGTCACAGACTAAAACAGGCTCCAGGCTCTGAGCTGGCAGTCAGCACAGAGCCCGACGCGGGGCCCGAACCCACGAACCGCGAGATCATGACCCAAGCGAAAGTCGGAAGCTTAACCGACTAAGCCACCCAGGCGCCCCTGATGTCGAGTAACTTAATGAATATCAATAAAGGAAATAACTCTTGCTCCAACCAAGTTGAATTAATAGAAAATAGACTTGGACCCCACCTTAAAAACTAAATACTGGAAAAAATGCACCAAACAGCAGTTTTCAGATTTTGGACAATAGGCAGTGTGATGTCCATTGAGAAAAGAGGAGTAAACAATCTATGAGGTGAAAGCAATGTCTGGAGCGTAAAACACAGAACCTGGACCCCAATAACAGACCCCAAAGGGAAGCCTAATTTAGTTGTTAAAAATGCTGAACATGAGAGTGGGGGATAGGAAGGAGGCCAGAGGAGCAAAGCACGATCTCTGACCAACCTCCACTGGGAGTGCCTGTTATTCTAACATCTGGGCTTGGGGATTATGCAGTTGGAGATAAATAATTCCACAGAACCCTCAAGGTAGACATTACTCCGCAATCCTGGCGAAGTGAGACAAAAATTCTGGAAATTGGACCGTGATGGAACACACAGAAAGTCTGTCAGCTCAGACTCTTCACCCAGGGGAAAGGATCTTCAGAAAAAAGGTGAAGAAAGTCATGTTCAGACTGTCAAAGTTGTGAGCATTTATCATTAGTGCACCTGCACCATAAGTAAATATTAAAGATATAGCTTCAGGTGTATAAAAAAAGATGTTACCAGATAAAAATTTGGATCCTCATGAGGTTCAGATAGAAAAATAAAATGCTAAATATATGGGTAAAGTTTATTTTCCTTTCCTTTTTAGTCTCCTTGAAAGACAGTTACTTAAAGCAAAAAAAAAAAAAAAAAAAAAAAAAGAATATCAGTGAATTTTAGGTCTTAGAATAAGAGAAGTAAAATACATGGTGATATATGGTGATGTAGTACAAAGAATGGATTATGAGGCTTTTCAGTATACAAGAAATTATATAACATTATTTGAATAATGACAGTGATAAATTAGAGATGTATACTGTGTGCCTATTAACAATAAGACAGCCTTTACCTGCATGTGGATATTGGATTTTTAATTCACTAAGATGCAGTACAATTAAAATTTTAGTTTTCCTGCCTTAGTGGTCACATTGTAATATTTCCTAACCTCATGTTCATCTACGACTACACCACCCTGAACGCTCCCCAACTTGTCTGATCTCGGAAGCTAAGCAGGGTCAGGCCTGGTGAATCCTTGGATGGGAGACCAACCTCATGTTCTGTGTCCACTGTATTGGGCAGCACAGATACAACATTTCCATTATCACAAAAACTTGCCCTAAAACAAACACTTGAAAGCCAAAGTGAGACAGAATGGAACTTGTAGAAAGTACTCAACTAATTTAAAAAGGTGGCAAAAATGGGATAAGAATTTAAGACCAGAGATTGTCCAGCTGGATAAAAGATCTCTATTTATATACAGTCTATAAAGTATCTACTTTAATTATGAGCCACAGGTAAGTTGAAGGTAAAAAGACAGGAAAAATATATACCATGACACCCACATGAAATAAAAGCTACAGTGACTTTATGACTATTAGCTGCAGTAAATTTTAGAAGAAGGAATGTTCCTTGAGATAAAGGGTGATATTTCAGAATAGTAAAGTGGTCAGAAAATAAAAACATAAAAATCCCAAATGTATACAATTACAAAAATTAAAAATTTATTAAGTAAAACGCTGATAAAAAGCAATGAGAAATAGATGAATCCACTGCGATAGTTGAGGTGTTCAATATTTTAGTCTCAGGAAATGGAAGATCAAGAATACCTAAAATTAAGATATAGAAGGATAACAATATGCCATATCTATATTTATAAAATGTGTAATATCACATAACATAACATAATATATTATATAAAGAGAAAAGAAAAATGTAGAAGATTTTAGCAACACTATTAACCAGTATGTTAGATATATGATATATAATATGATATATATTGAACATCTCAGCCCCAAACAGACTACATATTCTTTTCAAGTGTGCAAGGTAGACGACATCCATGACCATAAACAAGTCTCAGAATATTTTGTAAGATTTAATTAACGTGCAAGGATGTTCATTGATTAAAACTAAGTTACACAAGAAAACAAGAATGAAGAGACATCTAGAACATACCAGATAATTAATACTTAAAATAACACACTTCTAAGTAGCTGATAGGCCAAAGGAGGGAAAAATAAAAAGGAGATCAGAGTTAGCTTAAACTGAATAAAATGAAAATATGACATCAAAAATTATTTTGGGAATATAGCTAGATCAGTGTTTAAGGGAACATTTATAGCATTAACCGCTTATATTACAAAAGAGAATCAAATCAGTAGGCTAAACTTTTGTCTTAAGAAACAAGAGAAAAACATATAATAAATAAAATGTAAGCAGAGGAAAGGATATTGTGTAGTTTCCTCACACAGTAAAAGAGTAAGGAGAAAACCAACAGAAAACCAGTAAAATCAAGCAGTTTTATTGACTTTTTAAAAATAAAATTGATAAATCTCTAGGAAGATTGATCAGGATAAAAGAAAGAAGATACAAGTTATCAATAGTAAACAACAAAAAAATGCTATCTTATATATGCTGTAGACATTTCAGGGAATATCATGAACAAATTTATGTTAATACATTTGACAAATCAAATGGCATATTACCTGAAAGACATACTTTCAAAGCTCACTCAAGAATAAACCAATAAAAAAACATAAACCAATAACCTGATTATCCCTATAGCTATTAAAGACATAGGCTTTAGGGTTAAAAACTTCTTACAAATAAATTTCCCACTCCAAATTCGTTCACTGGTGAATTTTGTCAAATATTCTAGGGGAAAGTGATATCAATTTTATACACTCTTATGGACTGGATGTTTCTGGTCCTTCAGACTCATATTGAAGCCTCACCCTCTGAGGTGGTTGTATCTGGAGACTGGACCTTTATGCAGGTCATCAAGGCTGAAGGTGGTTGTGTTCTCTTTCTTTCTCTCTGTCTCTCTCTCTCAATCTCCTCACCCGATGAGACGGTTCTCCTCTGCAAGGCAGGAAGAGTCCTCACCAGGAACTGAATTGGCTGGGACCTTGATCAGAGATTTCTGGCCTCCAAAACCATTAAAAAAAATGACTTTTCAAAAGACCCTCCTCCAAGTGGCAGAACATATTAGCAAATCATATATCTGACAAATAATTGCATTGAAGTATACAAAGCATTCTGAAAGATTAATAATAACAAGACAGAAAACTTAGTTTAAAAATTGGGGGAAATGTTTGATTAGAACTTTCAGAAAGAAGTTTAAAAAAGTATTTTTAATGTTTATTTATTTTTGAGAGAGAGAGAGAGAAACAGTGTGAGTGGGGGAGAGGCAGAGAGAGGGAGACCCAGAATCTGAAGCAGGCTCCAGGCTCTGAGCTGTCAGCACAGAGCCGGACGCAGTGCTCGAACCCACAAACTGTGAGATCATGACCTGGCGTCAGATGTTTAACTGACTGAGCCACTCATGTGCTCCAGCACAAAGGTTTCAAAATTGCAGGTAAGTAAATGAAAAGGTGTTCAACATTAGGTGATTGCAAGTTAAAGCCATGTGATACCATTACACCCCCTCTAGAATGACCACATGGGAAGTTTGACATTACTAACCACTGATGATGTTGTAAGCAACTGGAATTCTCAGACATTGCTTGTATACTGTAGAATGCTTGGGCTACTTTGGGACATTTACTAATCTTTTCATAAACTTAAGCAGAAACGTGTCATATTACCTGGTAACAACACCATGACAACCCTCATCTCCTGAAGAGAAATTAAAGTCTACAGTCACAACAAAACTTACTTTAAATATTCTTAGTAGCTTTATTGATAACAATTCCAAACTAGAAAGAGCCTAAATGTCTGTTGACCGGTACTTAGAAAAATCAACTGTGCTTTGTCTGTACAGGGGACTAGCACTGAGTAGTTATAGGAAACCCATATATGCAGCAACAGGAAAGGATCTTCAGGGCGTCTGCGGGCATGTAGCTGGGTGGGGTCAGCAGTCAGATGCATGACTGTCTTCATTTTCCTTGCCAAAATGCCGTGCTGCTCTGAGGGGCTTTCATTGGTGGGTGGGGCTGGACCTGGAAGAAATACTTCTAAATGAGATCAGTCAGACAGAGACAAATACCATATGATTACACTTGTATGTGGAGCTTAAGAGATGAAACAAGTGAACAGAGACAAACAAGCAAAAATATTCTTAAATATAGAGAACAAACTGGTGGGTTCCAGAGAGGAGATGGGGTTAGGGGCCTGGGGGACATAGATAAAGGGGATTAAGGATCCACCTATCAGGGGGACCTGAGTGGCTCAGTTGGTTAAGCATCCAGCTCATGATTTGAGCTCAGGTCCTGGTCTCAGGTTTGTGAGACCCATGGCCCTGTATCGAGGTCTGTGCTGAGCATGGAGCCTGCTTGGGATTCTCTCCCTCCCCCTCTCTCTCTGCCCCTCCCTCTCCTTCCCCCTCTCCCTCCCCCTGTCTCTCTGATAAATAAACTTTAAGGAAAAAATAAACATAAAAAGGTGAAATTTATTGAATGGAATTATGTTTTACAAAACTGATTTTTAAAAAGCCAACTGTAAAATATGAAGTGAAAAGTAATTACTACTAAAATCTGCGGTAAGGAAACACAGACTTTGTTTGTTTGTTTGTTTTCAATGTTTAACCTTTTGAAAACATAATATGCCTCCTAAACTTTACTGAGATTTTCACAAAGCTTGGGCCACTCGTTGGCTTTGAGTTTTGAATCAACAAACGAGTCAGGTAAGATGAGGTGGTGACTTTTTTGGGTGAACATGTGTCTCTGTGGAAAAATGAGGGGGAGAGAGGAAGTGAGGAGGGAAGGAGGAGGGGAAGGAGGAGGGCAGAGGGAGAGCACACCTATGAGTCTGTAAGAGGAAAGACAGAAGAGAGAGAAGGGAAGAAAAAACGTGAAAAACGACCAGGTGGAAGAGACGCAATCAAAAAGTATTCACAATTCCCATCTTCATCTTCAGTGTTTTTATTCAATGTATTTATTCAATGATCCTTTCCACAACATGTAGTAAGCACCTACTACGTGACAGACAGAGCTGAATGTACACATGACACGTTAGTAAAGTGGACACACAAAAATCTGTCCTTTCCTAGAGTTTGTACCTTATTGGAAAATATTTAAAACTTGTCTGCTGAGCTAGAGATAGAGCCTACCACCTGGGGATACAGTTCTTTAGCCACGTTTGTGTATGCACGTGTGTGTTTGCGTTTACACACACACACACACACACACACACACACACACACACACACACGGGAGAGCAGTGTTAAAGTACTGAATATTGATAGATAAGCAAAGGCCAGAGTGTGGGGTGTGGGGTGTGGGGTGTGGAACCATCATCTCCTGACTCAGGCCTGAAGGGATTCTGTAAGAGTCTAATTACTCAAAGGTTCATTCATCCTCTCTGAAACTACTTCCTTTGCAAAATATGGTCTTCTTGAGGGCTGCCTTCACTTCCCGGTTCCTCAGACAGTAGATGATGGGGTTGAGGAGGGGGACAATGACTGTGTAGAGCACAGATACCATTTTGTTGGAATTGTAGGTGTACATGAGCTTGGGGCGGGCATAGGTGAAAAGGGTCGTGGAATAGAAGAGAATTACAACGGTCAAGTGAGAGGCGCAGGTAGAAAATGCCTTTTGGCGGCCCTGCGAAGAAGGGATCTTAAGGATGGCACAGAGAATGGTGGCATAAGATGTCACCACAACACAAAGGGGGATGGCAATGACCATGAGGGCCAAAAGGAAGTCTACTAGCTCAGCCTGTGAGGAATCTTCACAGGAGACGTTGAGGAGTGGAGAAATATCGCAAAAATAGTGGTTGATGTGAGGTTTGTCACAGTAGCGGAGTCGGGTTATGAAAACCATCTTAATCATGGCAGTTGTGAGTCCACAGAGCCAACACCCTCCAGCCAATGTACCACAAAGCTGGTTGGTCATGATAACTGGGTAGCGTAGTGGATTACAAATGGCCACATGGCGGTCAAAGGCCATAACAGCAAGGAGGATGTATTCTGTGCAGACAAAGGTCACAAAGAAGTAAAGTTGAGTCATGCAGCCATTGAAGGAAATGGTCTTGTCATGGCTGAGGAAGTCCACCAGCATCTTGGGGCTGATGACGGTGACATACCACAGCTCCAGGAAGGAGAGGTTGCTCAGAAAGAAGTACATGGGCTTGTGCAGTTGTCCATCGCTACGAATGGCCAGGATGATGAGAGCATTCTCCAGCAGAGTCAGCAGGTAGATTGCCAGGAACACAAAGAAGAGGAATAGCTGGAAGGCTGGCCGGGTTGGGAATCCCAGGAGAATGAAATATATGGTTGCAGTGTGGTTATCTACCTCCGGAACTTTGGTGATCGTAACTGGCTGTGGGCACAGACAGAATCAGATTTTTCCGTGTCCTGAGCACCAGCCTGCTGCCACTGATAGAACCCTCCACAAGCAAACTCATCACAAGAGAAGTTCTCCTGCCTTTATATCTTGACTTCCTCCTAAATTATGATCACAACCGAAACTTTTGAGCAAAAATGTATTTTAGGGAGCTTATGTTTTAATTTTGTTTCAACTTAAGCCAAGAGAGAGAACTCATCCAAGTTCACACAGAAGTGAAATTGGAGAGTTCTGACTCCAAGTTAGTTCTATGCCTTTCCAATATATCTCTGCTGGGCATTGGAGGATGGCCTTTCTATGGAGGAATTCCATCTGCTGCATATGGAAAGGAGGCTGGAGACTCTGGTATTCAACCCTCAGGCATAACTGCTATGACTCTATAGAGATCTTATGACTCCACGCGTCAGTACAGAAAGAATTCTTGTTTGTTTTTTTCCTATTTAACAAGGTTGTGAAGCTTGAATGAAGCAACGTTTGTGCAAACGCACGGGGTTAATAGCAACCATGATATGAATATTTGCCAGCTTCTTGGAGAACAAAATCAAATGGATAATTTAAAAGATCATTTTTTCAGGGCGCCTGAGTGGCTCCGTCGGTTAAGCAAGTGACTTCAGCTCAGGTCATGATCTCATGGTTTGTGGGTTCAAACCCTGCATTGGGCTCTGTGCTGACAGCTCAGAGCCTGGAGCCTGCTTCGGATTCTGTATCTCCCTTTCTCTCTGATCCTCCCCTGCTCATGCTCTCTCTCTCTCTCTTTCTCTCTCCCTCTCTCAGAAATAAATAAAACATTAAAACATTTAAAAAAGATAATATTTTCTTTGATCTGACCACTGTAAGGAGTGTTTGATCAGGAGTTTAGGAAAAGTACACCAAATCCCACTTTTGTCTACCTCCACCGAAGTGAGTTTACTACTTAACGTTCATAATGTTAGTTCTTTTATTTCTAAGGTGGGTATAATATAGTTTCATCACATCTATAAACATCTAATGAGCTTTCGATTTTAAATTACATTTCTATGGACATTTGCTGTGACCTTTCCAGGATACACTGCTAAATTCTCCCAGAACCCTGCCATAAAAATCAAAACAGATCTAGATAGTGGAAACAACAGCCATTGTTTATTATTATTATTATTATTATTATTATTATTATTATTACTACTCCTACTGCTACTTCTACTATTATTAGACAGAAATAGAGAGCATGTGCCTGGTGGGGAGAGGGGAAGGAGAGAGAATCCCAAGAAGGCTCCATACTCAGTACAGAGCCCAAAGTGGGGCTTGATCCCATGACCCTGGGATCATGACCTATGCTGAAATCTAAAGTCCAACACTCAACCAACTGAGCCATCCAGGCACCCCTAAACAATAGCCATTGTTAATAAGAAAGGAGGGGACTATAGTACTTTTCCAGGGGTATTAGATTAAAGGAGGTACAGATGCTTGAAAATAATATCAGAAAAAATGGAGAACCCAGATGCCTTCTGCCATCACTGAGCCTTCTGCGTTCCTGCACAGGGTACGGTCTCCTTCCAGCCAGCTGAGAATCATCCGAACCTCCCATGCAGAGTGCCTTACCCTTCCCGGACTTTCTCTGTGACCTACAGCTTGATTCCTCCCTTCTGTGTTTCTCCGGAGCCTGTGTCTCTTAATTCTCTTTTTCTCAGCAACCTTGCCCATGCGCAGGATGTATGGGTGCAGCTGGGGGAGGTTCTCTGCTTTTTCTGAGGAAATGATCCCGGGGTGACAGTGGAAAATGGCTGCCCACCCCATCCACTTCCCTCCTGTGCCTCGCACCTCACTTTAGGGCCCCAAAGAAAGGCAGAACAGCTACCTCTTCAATTACTGTGTTAGAGAAGAACACAGACACAGATAAACAGAAAAGCGAACAATGTCTAATAGGTCCAATTCGACAAACAATTTTGTTTTTTTTGTTGGAACTCAGCCTTTAATCTACACACACACACACACACACACTCATTAAAAGGCCCCTGCTGGCCATGGCCTAGGATTCACAAGACATTGGGGGGTTGGTGGAGCTTGCAAAAAAGTCAAGGTCTGTGAACCCCAAGCTACCTCAGCTACTTTCTTCTTTTCTCTGAGTTCCAAAGTTCAAACAACCTGAAACCCATTAATAAACAGCTTAGTCCCCCACCCCCACCCCCCAAGCTGGACTTTTCCTCAGCACTCTGTCCTTGCAAAGGGACACATGAAATCAACATGTCTCCATCTGCTGAGGGGTAGCATTTCCATTAGGAGGCACCTTCTTCACAGTTACAGGACACCAGGCTCCGGAGCTGTGTCCTTGGGCTCATTCTCTCATGCAATTTTATATTCCAGAAATATGTAGGGAGGGAATCATACCTAGAAGTCCTTTCTTCCTGGAACACACACCCCTCCTCCCCAGTCGCCCCGCCCCCAGCACTGCGACAATGAAATATGTTGTCAGGATTTCAGCAACAGACGTTGTCCTTCTCAGAGGATATGGCTCAGACCTGAAGCTGGAAATCGATGTAGCCCATGGAATTTAAGACTAAGAATTAGGAGGGCGCTTGGGTGGTTCAGTCAGTTAAGTGTCCAACTTCTGTTCAGGTCTGTGGGTTCGAACCCCTTATCGGGCTCTGCACTGGCAGATAGGAGTCTGGAGCCTGCTTCAGATTCTGTCTCCCTCACTCTCTGCACCTCCCCCGCCCCTTTACACTCTTGTCTCTATCTCTCAAATGTAAATAAACATTAAAAAATTATTATTAAAAAAATTTTTTTATTTCTAGGAGAGAGAGAGAGAGAGAGAGAGACAGCGTGAGCAGGGGAGGGTCAGAGAGAGAGGGAGTCACAGACTGAAACAGGCTCCAGGCTCTGAGCTGGCAGTCAGCACAGAGCCCGACGCAGGGCTCGAACCCACGAACCGCGAGATCATGACCCAAGCGAAAGTCAGACGCTTAACCGACTAAGCCACCCAGGCGCCCCTTAAAAAATTATTTTTAAAAAGACTAAGAATTAGTAAATACAGTGGGGGACATTCTTACAGCAGCAGTGAGTTCTTTCCTGTGCTTCCCACAGGAATGTAAGAGTCCAGAGTCAGTATTTTCCAGTAAGAGACCACAAGATAAAGATAGGAAAAAATAAAGGGAAAAGAAGGAAGTATATAGAATTATATCAAAAACATCTGACTGAGCAGTTTTATCATTTAAGTGTGAAAGTAGCTTTGTGTTTTCTAGTAGTCAAAAAAAAAAAAAAGAGGGAAAGAATTGGAAGTATAGTAATGATCAGGGGCACCTGGGTGGCTTAGTCGGTTAAGCGTTCGACTTTCGCTTAGGTCATGATCTCGCGGTTCGTGGGTTCGAGCCCCGCGTCGGGCTCTGCGCTGACTGCCAGCTCAGAGCCTGGAGCCTGTTTCAGTCTGTGACTCTCTCTCTCTCTGACCCTCCCCTGCTCACACACTCTCTCTCTCTCTCTCCTAAAAATAAATAAAAAACATTAAAAAAAAAAGGAAGTATAGTAATGATCACATTTGAGCCTCAAAACTCTCCACATATATAATGTGTATATATGCACATATTATGTTTTATATAAGATATATAACATGTATATTAAAGATCAATTATTGTATTTTGATAAATACAAGGAGGTAGTATGCTTTGCTAAAAGTCCAGTGCAGTTTGAATGTAGGAAGGGATCTAGGTCTCAGTCAAATCCCCAGGGCTCAGTCTCTCAGTCCCGTCTTAGGCTTCCAGGTTCATTTGTCAAGCCCGTCTGAGAGACTGAGGAGGAAGAGAGCAAGGCCCAGACACTAACAGCCTTTGCTCCAGCAAAAATTTCTGCAGCAGATGGATCCCTGAAAGGGATGTTCGAGTCTGTGGCAGTGTTTTCATGGTCATATGATGCCTCACATTTGCATATCACTTTGTAATATCTGAAGACGCATTATTTCATGTGATGCTCACAATGAGGGTGTTAGCCAGGACAAATGTCACAGCGTCCACTTGCCCCAGAGATGAATCTTACCTTCTTCCTCTTACAGTCCTATGCATGGAGAGCAGTGAAATCTTCTAAGGAGTTATACGTCATCAACACTTAACGGCCATCACTTTTGCGAGACCCTGCCCTCATTTAAGGTGGAAGCACTCATGCTCACACATACCTGCACTCCCTCCTCCCCCTCCATACACATAGTCCTTCATGCCCTCCTCTACTGTTATTCTATTTTCTCTGCCACTTTCTCTCTTGTTTCCTAAGTCACAGTAATCTGGACTCTGCACGAGACGAGGCACAGCGGTGGGCTGATGACGCATTAAACTGAGGTATCTTCAGGAGAACAGGCCATTGGGCAATCGTAGAGAGTGGGGTCTGTTTTATCCGGAGCAGATTATTATAGTACTCTTAAAATGGCATGGCAACCTGTATTACATAATACCCTCTGAATCCTGGACATTTTTCATATGGCCTAATATACATACATGATAAAGAAATATTTGTTGAGGGGCGCCTGGGTGGCTGAGTCCGTTAAGCATCTGACTTGATTTTGCCTTGGGTCATGGTCTTATGGTTATGGGATCTAGCCTTACATCAGGCTCTGCGCTGACAGCATGGAGCCTGTTTGGGGTTCTCTCTCTCTCCCTTTGCTTGTGCTCTCTCTCTCTGTGTGTCTATCTCTCATTCTCTCTCTCAAAAAGAAATATTTGTTGAAGTGAAATTAATCTATGTCTAAAATTCATTTCCAAACTATACCCTGTAGCTACACTCCCCATAATAAGCTCAAAGAAGACAAACTATTTTAAAATATCAATAAAATTAGGGACACCTGGGTGGCTCAGTCAGTTGGGCGTCCGACTTTAGCTCAGGTAATGATCTCACGGTTTGTGGGCTCTAGCCCCGCGTCGGGCTCTGTGCTGACAGCCAGCTCAGAGCCTGGAGCCTTTTTCTGATTCGGTATCTCCCTCTCTCTCTCACCCTCCCCTGCTCTCTCTGACCCTCCCCTGCTCACACTGTCACTCTCTCTCTCAGAAATAAATAAAACATTAAAAAAGATTTTTTAAATCAATAAAATGAAAGCTCCCAAGAATCAGTGATTCAAATGAACATGATTTTCTATCATCCCCTTGAAATATCCGAAAGTCTTTTTTCAACCCACCATTTTCTCAGTGATGTAACTTATGACTCTTCTCCCAGGCCTGTCAGGCATGACCACCTTGGACTGAGGAAGGAGCAGAGGTCATGTGGGCCAGGAGGAGACAGGCAGTCTCCCCAAGCTCGACGAGGTGCTGGGCAAGCCTGGTTGTCTCTGCTCAATTGAAGAAGGGCACAGAATGAGCTATTTGTTCTCTGCTTGTCTCCAAGCTCCTGGAGGAGCGGGTACCAACCCCCTCCCATCCCCAGGGGACCTCCCTGCAAACACAGCCCTCTGGAAAGTATTTGGCCTTTCCAGGACCCCAGGGGACCCCAGGGGAATACTAAGGGGAGAGTTGGCAAGCTAAATGGCACAAGAGAGACCTGACGCATGAAGCACACTGCTTTCCTCCCCGCTAGACTCTGGGGCAGAGGAAGGTGTGTGTGTGCACGCGCACAGGTGCTCTTCTCTTTCTGGGAAATGACCTCACAAATTATAAGATCCTCTGGGGGAAGAGAGAGCATAACCAAAGCCATTCAGCAGAAAATCAGAATGACATTTATGCACTCTTATTCAGGGACCCAGGTATAAGCACATACATGTATACAAACCCCAAACAGCCATAGATGTTGTGCAGACAAGCGTGAGCTCTATACATCTACAAAACTCTCATGTCTCAGTAACTCAGTAGATGCAAAACATATATGCATTTCAAAGAGATACATACACTCACGTTCATTACAGCATCATTACAGGAGTCAAGATATAAAAACAACCCAAATGCCCATCAATGGATGAACAGATAAGAAAGATGTGATACGTACACACAATGGAATTCAACTATGAGAAAGGAGGGAATCCCACCATTTGAGAAAACATGGATGAACCTTGAGCACATTTATGCTAAGTGAGATGAGTCAGAGAAAGACAAGTACTCTATGATCTCACTTACAGGTAGAATCCTAAAAAAAAATAAAAGTGAAGTCATAAAAAGCAGATGACAGAATGGTCGTTACCAAGGAATGGAGAGTGAGGAAATAGAACTGATGGTGTTTAAGGATACATACTTGGAATGGATAACAAAAAAGCAGTAGTTTTCAAGGCACCCTATAATGAATACAGACAATAGACAATGTTTGTAATGTGATACACACAGCTACAAGGACAATTATATTACCTTACACAAAGGTATCAAAGTAACACATTGTACACCTTAAATTTACACAATGTTATGTGTCAAATATATTCAAGCAAAAGGAAAACATGAGTTTTTATTGCTCCTGGTTAGCTCTGTGAAGCAAATAAATTCTCAAGCCCCATGCTCCTCATCCTTAATAGGCGATATCAACATTAGCCCAGAAGTTAGTAAAACAAAATACTGTCTTTTCGTGTAATAACCGTTTACACCATTCCTTGGTACAAAGAAAAAAATGCTGAGCGCTTAAAGCAAAAGTGGAATTCTAAGTTCACTCGTGATTATTTCTTGTCACAGAAGAAAAGAACACTTAAGAATACTTAATTTAAGTATCATATTGAAGAAATAGGCAGAGACTACAGCTGTGAGCTGAGTGAGAAAAAGGATGGAGCTCGCATATTGTAATATGTCTGACTCTGGAAAAACATTCAGGATCAATAGACCTAAATCCATTTAGCTTTGGTGAGGAGAAGTAGAGTAATTTTTAAATGTGTAAGTTAAAGTCACTGGGGAAATTCATATTTTTCTTTGTATTTTATACTTATTTCTGAAAATTGTGTATTTTCCATTTCTTCTCAAGTTATAAAAAATTGAGGCAACTAATCACATTTCATGCTTTCTATGTGGTGTTTTATGAATAAAATCATGTAAGTTATGGTTTCTTTTTATTTTTATCTATTTTTTAATGTTTTATTTATTTCTGAGAGAGAGAAAGAGAGAGAGAGAGAGAGAAAGAGAGAGAGAGAGAGAGAGAGGCAGCGTGAGCAGGAGAGGGTCAGAGAGAGAGGGAGACACAGAATCTGAAACAGGCTCCAGGCTCTGAGCTGTCAGCACAGAGCCTGACGCGGGGGTCAAACCTACGAACCAGGAGATCATGACCTGAGCTGAAGTTGGACTCTTAATCAACTGAGCCACCCAGACACCCTATGGTTCCTTTTTAAATGCAAGAACATTATTAGTTAATTGTGATTAATAGTGCCCCTCTTTTAAAATGAATTAATTTTATTTAAAGAATCATAAGTAACTTGTGGGGCATCTGGGTGACCCAGTTAGTTAAGCATCTGACTTAGGCTCAGGTCATGATCCAGCGATTCATGAGTTTGAACCCTGCATGGGGCTCTGTGTTGACAGCTTGAAGCTTGGAGCCTGCTTCGGATTCTCTCTCCCTCTCTCTCTGCCCCTCTCACACTCTGTCTCTCTCTTTCAAAAATAAATAAATAAATAAATAAATAAACAGTAAGAAATTTAAAAACAAGAACTACAATTAACTTGAACACACACTCCTTCCTTATTTTCCTTCTGTTATCATTCTCTGGTGAAAAGTTGGTTCCACTGAGCACATGTTTATAACCCAAAAAAAAAAAAACAAAAACAAAATGAAATAAAGTATGACAAAATAAGAGAATACAATACTGACTTGTAGCTACCTGAATTGCAGGTGTGTTTCTGGGAAACACCCAGCCTCTTTCTGGCTAACCTGTGAATTACAACTTTAAAGAGATAGTGGGTTTTACACTTCACAGAAGAGTAAATTATGAGCTTCGGCAGGAGGAAGTGGGTCATGATCTTTCTCTGGCAACTTAGAAAAAGGGATTTCATTTGACAAATTTAGGAAACCCTAAAACTAGAAGTCATTTGAAAATTCTAAAAGAATGCAAGGCAAAAATTAGATAAATGTATTACATCGGGCATAGTAGGTTGAAAATAAAAAGAAAGCACAAATGACAGGGACTCCAACAAACGGGAATTAATTTTTATCATTTAATAAAAAATAAATATGGAGATAGGTATTTGTTCATGCTGCTTCAACTTCTGAAGCATGCTATCGAAGACCCACAATTTTGACGTATTTCTGTGTCTCCAGCCTCTGTGCTGAACTTTCTTCTTCACGTCTGTTAGCTCAAGAATGGCTGCTGGGGCTCCAGGCATCAAACCCAAGTTCAATAGAAGGAAAGAGGAAGCACCAGTGCCAGCCACATCTCTCCAGCAGAGTTGTACTTACATTTATTGGACAAAAATGAGATATATGACCACTCCCAGACAGATATAAGAAAGCCTGATAAACCGGGGCACCTGGGTGGCTTAGTCGGTTAAGCGTCCAACTTTTGCTTGGGTTATGATCTCGCGGTTCGTGGGTTCAAGCCCCGCATCGGGCTCTGTGCTGACTCCCAGCTCAGAGCCCGGAGCCTATTTCAGAGTCTGTGTCTCCCTCTCTCTCTGACCCTCCCCTGCTCACGCTGTCTCTCTCTCTCCCTCCTATAAATAAATAAAAATATTAAAAAAAAAAAAAAAGAAAACCTGATAAACCAAACATGTGACAAGGATATGTAGATTCATTGCCTGGGTTGGGCATATTTTCAGCTTGAAAAAAATGGGTTGCCATAGCAAAGAAAAATGAGCTATCTTCACCAATGAACACGTTGTGGGAATCTCTCACACTAGAGGAAAAACAAATTAGGAGGGCTACCACCGTCCCCGGGAAAGAGTGGGACAGAAGAGCCATACAAGTGACATTGGTACCAGTGACATTCTCTAGCCCCTCCTTCCTTATTATGTAGGCAAATATCCAGCAGGTTGGTATCAAGTACAAAATCAAGACCAAAATCTTAGGAGGATTATGTTCTGTGTTAATATCCAAAAAAGAGTTAATACATTCTGATCATTTTTTAAAAAAAATTTTAATGTTTATTTCTTACTTATTTTGAGAGAGAAAGAGAGAGAGTCAAAGAGAGAGTGAGAGAGAGAGAGAGAATGAATCCCAAGCAGGCTCTGTGCTGTTGGTCCAGAACCCATGGGGCTTGAACTGACAAATCATGAGATCGTGATCTGACCCAAAATCAAGAGTCAGTTGGTTAACCAACTGAGCCACCCAGAGGCCCCCATTCTGATCATTTAAAAAAATTTTTAATATTTATTAATACTTGAGACAGATGAAGACAGAGTGTGTGCATGGGTGGGGCAGGCAGGCAGACAGACAGGCAGACAGACACATACACACAGAAGCTGAAACAGGCTCTAGGCTCTGAGCTGTCAGCACAGAGCCTGATGCGGGGCTTGAACCCACAAACCATGAGATCATGACCCAAGCCAAAGTCAGATACTTAACCAACAGAGCCACCCAAGTGCCCTCATTCTGATCATTTTTAAAAGGAGTATGAACCTCACTGAGTCAACACAATGGCAGGCTGCAATAGTTTTATTTTTATTTATTTATTTTTTTAAATGTTTTATTCATTTCTAGGAGAGAGAGAGAGATAGCATGAGCAGGGGAGGGTCAGAGAGAGAGGGAGTCACAGACTGAAACAGGCTCCAGGCTCCGAGCCGGCAGTCAGCACAGAGCCCGACGCGGGACTCGAACCCACGAACCGCAAGATCATGACCTAAGCGAAAGTTGGACGCTTAACCGACTAAGCCACCCAGGCGCCGCTGCAATAGTTTTAGATCGGATCATAGGAAATGTTAATACTTGCCAGTTAACTTATCACCTTCTGCACATGATTATGAAGGGTGTTCAGAGCCTAGCTTTCCACATATGTTCTAGGGAACCTGGTCAGTTCTCCAATCACCTTTTGAGTCAGAGTGAGTTTCAGGCATGGTAAATAGGACAGCCACGTCTGTTAGAAGCACATAGTCGTATAATTTATGACAAAATGATAATAAAGATGGGGCTTAGCATTTATTGACTTTTTACTGTGAGTGAGCTATTAGATGCCGGAAGATCTTAGGAATCACCAGGTAATCAAACTCACACCATATCGAAGGCCATGCCTGGCATCAGTTTCCCCTAAAGAAATCTAGGACAGAGACACAACACGTGGGATTTCTCTTCCGTGGAAGGAGTGCTGAAAGCAGACAAAGGGCTGGCCTCTGGGATTCAATGTCACAGGGCAGGAGTGACAACTCGAGACTCACACCAGGCACGGGGTCCACCTTGACTTGGAACCTTCAAGTCCCCAAAGATCCATCCTCTCTTCCAGTCATGTGTCCATGACTTCCAGGGCTCGCAGCACAAGGCACGCCAAGTTATGGAAGTAGCCTGAGGCTGTGACTTACCCCCCAGATACTTAGAATACTTTCATTATTCTCCTGGCTCAGAGGACTTTTACTTATCAGGGGTCATTAGTACCACAAGCAGTGTTGCTTAATAACATTTGTCAGGCTTCCAAGAGCCAGAGCTGGATAGTTAACCAAAAGTGAAACCTTTCAGAGTGTATATGCATATGTATCTCAAATCATTTTGTTGTACACTTTAAACATCTTACAGGTTAAAAAAAATTTAATGTTTATTTTTGAGAGAGAAAGAGAGAGAGAGAGAATCTGAAGCAGGCTCCAGGACCTGAGCTGTTAGCACGGAGCCAGATGCGGGGCTCGAACTCACAAACTGTGAGATCATGACCTGAGCCAATGTTGGATGCTCAACTGACTGAGCCACCCAGGTGCCCCACATACCTTAGAGTTTTATTTGACTGCTATACTTCAGTAAAGCTAAGGAGGAAAAGAAAGTGAATCCAAGGTAAAATTTATCTTTAAAGAGAAAAGATTTTAACACTTTACTCATACATACATTATTTATGTAATAGTCACAGCAAGCGTATGAGGTAGATGAAAATATTTTCATTACAGAGACTTATTAAAGTGAAACTAGTGAAATTTCTTGGTCTTAGGAGCAAGATTATTACCATAAAATGCCATACCTTACATAACTCTATGAAAGGAAAAGAGAATATAATGAGGGGAAGGTGAACAGAGTCAGTCTCAGAGATGATTCTTTAAAAGGCATTTTAGAAATTTTATAAAAATAAAGCAACTTACACTTTTAAAAGTGTCAAATCTCTTTGCTATTGTTGTGGTTGCTGTTATTTCATTTTAGATCCTGGAAAACCTAAAATGATTATTGGTCAAGTAGTTTTCTTGAATAAAAAACCATCTTTTCTTCCTTCCCCTAAGCCTAGTTCAGAATAAGCTAAGTCGCCAGTTGTGACGATTTGTGTTTCAATAGCAAATTTTTTATTCTCCTAAATATCCCACAACTAAAGAAACATTGAACATGGTTCAAATGTGCAGAAAGTAACCTTGAGTCAGGGTGTGAAAATCTCCCTAAGCAATTCAAGCAAGTTTCGAAAATCAAAGGAACTTGGAAGAATGTGCACAATCCAGCCTTTGAATCTGAGACACCTCACTCATTCTAGAGATATCTGCATCCCACCTCTTATTCTTTTATTTTGTCTCCAAAAACAGAGAGGGAGGAAAACCATAAGAGACTCTTAAATACAGAGAACAAACTGAGGGTTGCTGGAAGGGAGGTGTGTAGGGTGGGTAATGGGCTAAATGGGTGATGGGCATCAAGGAGGGCACTTGTTGGGTATTATATGTAAATGATGAATCATTAAATTCTACTCCTGAAACCAATACTACACTGTATGTTTACTAACTTGGATTAGAAAAAAAAAAAAAAAGGCATTTTCTGTTCTTGCATCATTTGCTCCAGGGGCAAAATTTAAACTATTTACCAACTGCTATAACCCAGGCACTAACTAATTAAAACACAAGCTGTCCATAGCTCTGGAGAAAATTCTGGGACCAGTCTGTATAAAAGTTTTCTAAGGCATTTTCCTTACTACTGAATCAACCTTCATTAGGTCAACCGGCTTCGTATCTCACTGGGAGTCAAAGAGGGGAGATGTAGATGAAGATTTAGTCTTGTTCATTGGTGTACACGTGGATGAATGTTAGCACTACATTTTCCTCCTCCTTGACTTGCAATGGGTATAAGCCTGGGAGACGTACAGAATATTGATTAGGTAGGTGACTTAACTTTCAGCTTTTGGGGTGTGATTGTACTTTGGTGATTTCTTATGGAAGCAGGATTTGAGAATTTTGATCTTCGACACTGCTGCAGCACAGCCCACACCACTTTGACGTATCCACCAGTCAATCCCCTTTCTTATGTTTTCTCATTTATAAAATAAAAGGCTTCAATCTCCAGCTGGGCATTTCAAACTGGCTATGAAACAAGAGTTCTTAGGAAGTTGAAAATTATGCACGGCAGCGTTGCCGCCTAGACCCACCCTACCAGACCCTGTACAGATTTTCTTTTCTGGGAATTTGCAGTTTAACAATCCCCAGGAGATTCTTCTACATCTAATTCCACTTTAATATGGAAACCCTGTACGAGATCCATAACTCCCAAATTTTTGTCTCTGTTGGGAGATTCCCAGACACTATTTAGCAAAACTGTGTACTAATTGATATTTATAGTCCCTTTGCACCTATTTTATGATTCCTTCAGGTGCTATTAAGACCTTGTTTCCTCCTGCCTCCTGGGCTCTGCTGCACCTCAACCTGGGACACCCCTTGGATAGTAGCACCTGCCCAGGACTGACTTCCTGAGAGCGTCCTTCACCTCCTTATTCCTCAGGCAGTAGATGGCTGGATTGAGGAACGGTACAATGACTGTATAGAGCACAGAGATGACCTTGTTGTGGTTGAAGGTGTACATGGCCTGGGGCCTTGCATAGGTGAAGAGGGTGGAGGAATAGTAGATAACAACCACTGCCAGGTGAGAGGCACAGGTGGAGAAGGCTTTGCGACGTCCCTGTGCAGTAGGAATCCTGAGGATGGCAGCAATTATGGCAGCATAGGATGAAACCACGGCCAACAGAGGGAGCAGAATCATCATCAGGGCCAAGAGGAAGTCTACTAGCTCTGCTTGCTCTTTGTCAGAGCAGGTGAGGTTGAGTAGTGGGGAGATATCACAGAAAAAGTGGTTGATGATGTTAGGTCCACAGTAGGACAGTCGGGAAATGAAAAGAAGCTTCATCATGGAGCTCAAGAAGCCACTACCCCAAGAGGAAGCGGCAAGGCGAATGGCCAGGCCAGACGGCATGAGGTTAGGATAGCGGAGGGGCTCACAGATGGCTAGGTAGCGGTCATAAGCCATGACTGCTAGCAGGACACATTCGGTGCAGGCGAGGGCAATGAAGAAGTAGAGCTGGGTCATGCAGCCTATGTAGGAAACTCGACGGTCCTGGGTAAGAAATGCTCCCAAGAGCCGGGGAACTGTGACATTGATGTACCACAGTTCCAGGAAGGAGAGATGGCCAAGGAAAAAGTACATTGGCCGGTGAAGGCTTGGGGTGAGCCTGATTGTGGACACGATGAGTGCGTTCTCCAACGATGTCAACAGGTAAATTGCCAGGAACAGGACAAAGAGCAGTGACTGGAGGGGCGGAGAGGTAGGGAAGCCCACCAAAATAAACTCTGCCACGTGGCCTCCACTCCGATTCCCCATTGTCTCTGTCCACCTGACCACCTGAAAAAGAGAACAGGAAGAACAAGAAAGCCATTTCCAACCACAAAAAACCCCACCCGAAATAAAATAAAAAATAAAATAAAATAACAATATATTAGCTTGCATAGTGTAAACTTGGTATCTACTTTTGGTCATGCATTTAAATAGTTGCATGGAGCCTAATTTTCACTGCATGTGAGCACTGACATTTTAAATGAAATTACTATGTCATTCCTTTATGTGATCAGTGAAATCTAAATATTTAGTGCTACGATACCCATTAATACTTGTTTCAAAAATTATATGAGCACGTGTCTTTGAAAAAAGAACATTTTGCTTTATTTGTCTCACTGACCTCTTAATTCAAAGTCTTGTGATATATTTTTACAATTACAAGCCTTTTATTGATTTCTCTGTATCTATCTGCATGTTTTTGGGTTTCTTGGACTCACGAGGCTGTGTTTTGAAAAGATTTTCTATTAGATTTTATTCTGTAATCAGCATACATTTCACCAAGCCAATAAAAACATATGATGAGTTTTAAAATATGTTAATTTTTTTGCACCTGGTTTTATAACAACGTGGACCGCCCAGGTTCTCAGTTCTCATGTGCATCCGTGAAGCCTACTTATCATCAGAATGAGAGTAGTTTCAGCATCCACAGCGTCTTATTTTTCATTTTGGAGACATAAACACTGAGGAAACTAGTTCCCATAAATAAACGACATTGACACGCCACAGCTCTGGGAATGGAAGTTGTTTTGTTGCAATAATAACAGTACATTACTTGCAGTTTCTATTAGTTACGCGCCAGAAATTGCACAGTCATCTCTCATCGAAATGATTTTTATTGATCTAGTAGCTGACAACTCAATCGGCGTCCATTCAGCTGTGTTGAAAGCAACAGACTGGAAAAGGGAGACTCACAAACGTGTTGCCCAGTACCCTTCGTTCCCTCTTCCCCCACAGACAGGGGGCACTTGCCTTAACTTCCCTGTGCGGCTCTTCCGCATGGAGAGTGGGCTATGCCTTGCCTTGTACAGAGGGAGTTTGAAAAGCAAAGTGAGAAAGGAGAAAAGAATACTTTGTCTAGTGAACTGATTCTAAGAAGAGCTGATAAGAGAACTGAGGACCAGGGACTGAGCTCTTTAGAATGATTCACAGGCGGATCTTGGAAAGCCTTTTTGCACCTCCCAAACAAAAACCCGAGTTTGGGAAATTGACTTAATGTGTCAGATACTTTTCTGAGAGCAAGTTTGCAGAAGACTGAGCAGCAGTAGGGGGATGGCAAGGGGAACAGGCCAGGAAGTAAGCACAGCATGCCCTGGGGCTAAATGTGGTAGTGGATGGGGGAAAACTCAAACAGGAGGGCTGGAAACGTCCAAGAACCACGTTAAGGGAATTTGATGCTGTCCTAGACTGAGCAATGACCTAAAGTCTGAAAAGGGACCTGTCCTCACCCTCTCTCCCCAGTAGACAGAGCAATGCCTAGAACGTGGCAGACAACTAAGAAAATAGTAGTGGGCCGAGTTTCAGCCCTGGTCTGTATGGTCTTGAATCGTTTACTCCATTTGGATACATATTTGGTAATGTACACAAACTGAATACAAACGAGTTTTTTCGGCTGCAGCACCTGGGAAAGAAGCCGTTAGAAACGGGGTGCGGATTGGGAGGCAGCCTGGAAAATACACTGTCAGGTTTCAAGTATGTTTGAGGCCAGCTTTGCTCTGCAGCCTTAAGTTGTGCGCTGATTCCGGTGCAAGCCCGCAAGTTGGGTCTCTTGCACCCAGAGGTGCCCGGACCCTGGCTCCTGCCCGCGCCTCAATATCACTTCCCTCAACCTGGTTTCCAGGATGGAAATGAAGTGCTGTTTGCTACTCAGACTGTCCTGCTGCCACCAAGGGCTTTCTCCTCCAGCCAGAGCGACTCTGGTCCCTCATCCCTATGGGACCCCACTTCCTCCCCCTCTCTATTCCCTGCTCCAAACCTGCCTTCCCCTTCCAAGGAGGCTCTTCTACATCGACTGCTTCTGATTATGGGCACTCAGGTAGCTCTGAGTTACCTGTGCGCTGTGTGTGCAGGTTTCCTATGTTGTTTGTTCCTCTCCTACCCCCTGTCCGGCCCCCATTTACTCTAATTTCTGGGCTACGTCTTGTCCCCCTGGTCAGTCTTGGAACAACCACGCTGCTCACGAGGTCAGGGCAGCATTCTACCCTGAAGACAGAACGGGACAGATGAGCCTGAAATGTCAACGTTCACATCGATACGCTCTTTAAACGTGCCCTTCTCCTTTGAGAGCAGAAGTTCCAGAAATAATGAATGAGGAAGATCGCTAGGATTATTCCAATGCATTTCCCCCTTAGAACCAAGAGCAGCACATTATCCATCGATCTTCTCAGGACTGGATGACACTGTACCATGCATCTTCCCTTTGCTCCTCTGCTCTCTTCCACGTGCCTTCCCCCATCCAGCACCTGTCCCCCAGTCCAGGTGAGCCAGAGCCCTTTAAGACACCTCTGTGCTCTACTGCTGGTGTTTTGCACATGAGTAGTCATCATTAACATCAGTTCTTCTGTGAAGACTTTGTCCAGGGGTCTCTTACTTCTCCTATTGATACTACAACCCTATGATCAGATCTACTAACAGATTGGGGTCATTATGCATTTACCTGGATTTTCCTTGAGTTTCTTCAAGATCAGAAACTCTCACTGGTTTCTCTACCCTCATCAAGTCCAGTGCCTGGCATATAAGAGATAAAAATAAATCTCTATTGATTGAGTTAGTAGATAAATAAGGCAATAGTTTAGGAGCTTGGGAAACGGATGCTCCTTCTCTCTTTCGGAGGGAGAAGCCTCAACCGGTTTTCTCATCTGTCAAACAGGGATGCTGCCATCTCCTGCTAGTGATCTCTGCCATACTTACTTCATTAGGCTGTGTGACAAAGACATGATCTGCCCACAGTGTGAAACATGCTTATTATTTTAAAACACATTGGTGATTCCAGAGGTCTGTGGGTTTGAAGTCATGCAGTCATCACTGGGGCTGCCCTGATGGCTACGTGGATGCCTGGCTAAGCCCCAGCTCCCTGGTGCTGTATACAAGGACCCAGTCAGGCACCTGCCTGGTCCCCTGTGGCCCCTCTAGGGAACCACACAAATCATCGGGCAGGGCCCTGCACACAGCCATCTCCTATTTTTAGAGACCATGCTTTCTTTTGTTTTCCTTGAAATCCACTTGATTATAACTGTAACTCACTTAGTAAAGAATCTGGTGAATCAAAAGCTGAGTTCTGTCTGGAATCGTAATTACTGTCTTAGTCTGTTTCCACATGGCTCATAGAGAAGACATAATGAAACTGATAGGACGAGCCAGGCACTGAGAACCTTCCCTGGGCCAGCTTAATCCCCCCACAGCCGCAGTGAGTGTCGGCAACTTTTTCCCTATTGACAGACGGCACAGAGAGATGAGTGATTTTTTTTTCTTCAAGATCACATATCTAGGAAATTGCGGAGCTGGGGTATACCCAGGAAATCTGTCCATGGAGATATGGCAGCAGACTGAGTCACAGTCCGGCACATGCCCCCTGGGTACGAGTGACTGCCCGCTGGCGCAGCCGGAAGGACTCGGTTGTGTAAACACAGAGGTTTCTGTTGGCTCCTCTGGGCTCAGCAGTCAAATTCAATCAATGGTTTTTAAACATCATTTGAGTTTGGGCTGTGAAGCTCTGGACTGAATACAGTAGATAGAGCTTTGGTCCTGCTGTAGGGCAAGGAGGGGGCTACTGTCCAAACATGCAACACAGGCCTCCATCTGTCTTCCCATCGGCCTCTGCTCTCAGGATTCCCTGTTTCCAGACACAATTCCCTGTCCTTTCCAACACAGAGCTCTAGCATGTCGCTAACGGAACTGAGAAACATCACTTATACTTGTGAACATTTTCAATGTACCTCTCAGGCATCAGCTCCATAACCATAAACATTTGGGTAGGAGTCAAATAGCAGTGGACTCAATGAGATGTTTGCAGGGCTAAGCTCTTTTTTTCAGATGGTAAGCCAATGGAACATCTAGAGACAATCCGGAGGTGTTCAGGATGATGAGGGATCCGGAAGACATAGGAAATGAATGAAGGACCCTGCACATTTAACCTGAATGAGGCCAACATTTCTCAGGGAGGGTTGCCTCCCTCCTTGCTTGTCTGCCCTCTGCATTCATTCACATGCTATGTCTTTGGATGTTTGTCCATAGGGCTGATTACCTGTTGCTTCTGGACAGGAGCGGTCAACCCCGGAAACCCTTCAGTAAAGCTGGTCCCTGCGTCTTCTGTGGTAGGTCAGGACAGAGGCTTGGTGGCTGAGCCCTGAAGCAGATAGGGGCAGCCGTCACCAGCCCTTATCCACCGCATCACTGGGGACATAGCCCCTTAGGACACATTGTCATGGCGACCTGAGTCTCCCCAACAACAGTGGGTCCAAGTCACTCAGAGGCTATACATGATACAGTGAAAGAGAGAAGTCTGCAGGGCAGAGCCCTCCAGAGCCAAGCCGAATAAAGTCCTTGAGTTCACCCAGGTACTGCTCGAGCCTATTCTCAGAGGTGCTAAAGAGGCTGTCTGTCTAAATAATGGATGTATAATGATAATTCAAGTTTAAAATTCCCTGGAGGAAATAGAACAATAAAGTCAGAAAGCGATAATTTATTTTATTAATTTAATTAATTAATTAAGATAAATTAATTGACGTTTTTTATAGACTTTTAATATTTTTTTTGGAGAAAGTATTTGTTAAACTCCAACCACCTCTGCATCAGTATCACTTGTCTGTTGATTTGCGAGGAAGAGACGCTTCATCTCTGGTCCGTATGTCCGCAAGCTCCAATGGGGGAAGCATCTTTCCCCGCTCGTCCCTTTTTGTGTCCCTTCGTGAATAGCACTGGGCTAGGAGAGGGCGCAGGGGAGACTCCCAGATAATGGGACTCAGGCTGGGCAGGGGACTCATTTCAGATGCCGGGTTCCTGGTTCAAATCTGAATCTACTGCTGAAAACGATGGGTTTTTCTTGCCTCACAACTCTGGGTTCCTGGCTGCCTTTCATGCCCAGGCAGCCCCTGCATTTCTCTGTCTACTAGCGCTGTCACAAACGGGGCGGGGTACCTCCCTGGAAGTGTTCCAGCAGAGGTTCAGGATGCCGATATTGGGAAGGGAGCACACTGCAGTAGAAGTAGTTTCCCACTCTTCCCTGCAAAACAATAGGTTTACAAACAATAGTACTTTGCAAAAAGATTAGAGGATGCTGTAAGTAAGGAGGCAGCACAAGGTGAACTGACCTCTACAAACACCAGCACCCCACGTGGGATGTGTGTGACATTCCTAGGACAGTCCCTGCTGCCCAAGAACAGAGGAGAGGAAAACAAATGGCTAACTGATAGAGATCACAGTCTTGCAGTCTCTGACAGTTTGCAAATATCTTCATATATTACAAGAAAAAAACTTAACGGAGGACCGTGGGGGAGGAAAGAGGGGGAGAGGGAGGGAGGCAAACCATGAGAGACTCTTGAATGCTCAGAACAAACTGAGGGCTGATGGGGGTGAGGGAGGGGAAGGGGGGTGATGGGCATGGAGGAGGGCACTTGTAGGGATGAGCACTGGGTGTTATATGGAAACCAACTTGACAATAAACTATTAAAAAAATAGAAAGAAAGAAAGAAAAAGACAATCTTATCAATAGCCTAATCTCCAGAAACCTGTAGGCTCCGTTTCATGGAGCCCCCAAACTACCCTTCCTTCCATAGTGATGTGGGGAGCAAAGGCAGAAGGAAATGGCAGGTAAAATGAAATTTCCTTATGACCTGCAGCCCATTGATAAATACTTGAGGCCAGTAAGGAGTATAACATTTCTCCAGGAACCCCCTCCCTGGTCTTCATGTTAAGGCCTTACTAGAGGGAAAACAACCTCAGCTTGACAGTAGCAAGGCCCCTGGCATCATTTGCGTCCTCTTTAGCATATGAAAGTCTTTCTGGAGGCCTCTCTTTTACCTTTACCACCCCCAGCTTCATAGTATAAACCACTTACTCCTCAGAACCCCAGTGCAGCTTTCTGCCCGAGGTCCTGTCCCCAGGCTTTAATGAAGTCACATTTTTGCATCAGAGATATCTCAAGAATTCTTTCTTGGCCATCAGCTCTGGACTCCACCACCACTCCAAAACCCAATCAATAAGGATTGGGAGAATTACAGTTATCTCTGTATATTTTCAGGCTGAGTGGTGAGAAGTGAAAATTCTTAGAAAATGAAGGAGGAACATGAAAAATCAGTGAGGCATTCACTCTTGACCCCCCAAAAGCAGGTATGTGCAGCCATATTAGAAATGCTGGTCTGGATCTTAGTTCAGTCTGTCTTTAGATTATAAACCTAGAAGTAGTAAAAGGCAGTCATAAATAAGATAGAAATAAATTTGATAGATTTAACCAGAGGAACAGAATCTAGGAAAGAGAGGGAGATGAACAGAAATACTATGGAATGGCATTTGGCAGACCAAAGAAGGAAAAAGACCAAATGCTGGCCAAGAAAGGAATCACGAGCATACAGTTCTGGAGGTTAAGGGGCCAGATAGTTTCACAAAGGGCACTAGGAGGGGAAAACGAGAGAAAGTACTTTTCCCAGTGAAAGGAAACAGAATGAGGTGCTCTTATACTTCTTCCTATGGGTCAGGAAAAAAAAACACACACACACACACACAGTTGCCATGTAGTAAGCACTTACTGTATAGTGGGCACTTCTAGGAACTTTATAAATATCTCACTTAATTGTATTAACAATACAATGTACCTACAGTTTCAACTACCAAAACCCCCAAATTAAATGTCTTACATAAGACAAGATTTTTTTTTTCTCTCTCTCATGTAAGAGCACAATGACCAGCAGTTGTGATCCGCAGGGTTGGAGGAAGTTTGGCTTAGCCACACTTGGTGGGTTGGCTCTACCGTCCTCAAAGTAAGCCTTCTGTTGCTGGGTCCAAGACACTCGGTAAAGGACACTTTGTTTTTAACCTGCCCTGAAACATACACGGCTTCCCAGAATAGTAACAATTACAGGCTTCTTTGAAGGGATGGCTCCCAAGGCCAGGGTGTGACATTTGTTCAGACCCCCAGGACTCCTCTTTCTTGTCTCTTTCTTGTTCCTCATGGGCATCTTTAGTGATGCTAAGACACTGAGGCAGGAAAGTCTTGTCTGGGGACAGTGGCCCACAATATGGCGACACCATCTAGTTAGTGATCTCGTGTGGATCTGTGTACTGGGTGCTCCCTTCGATCTCTGTGAAAACTCAGATCCACATCATATCATAATTGTCCGGGCTTTCCACAAGAAGACTGTGAATTTCTTGAGAAGAAAAACAAAACAAAACAAAAAACTTCCTTTGTGTTTTTGTTTTCTGCATAGCCGGTGCAGTGTCTTGAACAGAGTAAATTCTTAAAATATATAGAAGAAACAAATGAACACTTTTCACATTCAGATTGAGAATGGAAGCCACTGATATTTTATTTCTTCATTGATTTTTTATATTATAATATTATTATATTTCTTATTGACAAGAGAGAATATCTTAATGCTTTCTATCAAGGGACTTTCATAGTTTAACAATTTCACAGAATCTAATTAGAAATTAGACACAAGCCTTGGGTTGTGACCTGTCTTTTATATTGTCAAAGAAAGATATAGTCTAAAGGGGGGAAAAGGAGTTTGCATAATGGAGAAAATAAAAGAAAAACTCCTTGAGGTTATATAGGTCATAATGGTGAACGGCCCAAACTGCCCAGGCTGGGTGTTCCCCACACCCACTTCCTTTCCCTGCCTCTGCGTAGCGATGACCCCAAGTCTCCCTACCCCTATACATCCAATCAGCTTTAAACACCTCTGCCTGTATGGGTGGGCTTCTTTTAACTCTATAAGCAAACAATCACCTTTGTTCGGGGCTCAGACCTCTCGAGAATGATCTCTTCTGAGCCCACCGGTGTAGAGTAAACCTCCTCCCTTCCAAGATCTCTGAGTGCCGCTTGGTTCTTCCCCCAGTGATCCAGACCAGATTTCTGCAACATGCATACTTCATGTGCACTGAAGTATGTAGCTATAGTTATTTGCTTTAATACAATAACTTTATCACTGCAGGCTAATAATGCACTACAATTCATGGATATATGCACTACAATTTATGTGTCTAGATTGGTGAATATCTGAGTAATTTCCACTTTTAGTCTATTGTAAACATTGTTTCTTTGCTATATAAGACTAGAAAAGTAGATGCCCAGACGACCGGATTCTCCAAAGTAAGTCTGTAATACCAGACTGTTCTCTGAAGTGACTGAGCGGATGGACACACTTACCAGGAATGTATAAGAGTTCCTATGATTCCAACGACTTTATAAACACTTGTGTTGCTGTGGCTGTATTGTGGCAGCTCATTGGGATTTTAATGTGCATAATCATGCTTGCCAAGGAGAATAAGCCCGTTTCCACTTTTGGGTATTTTCTTTTATGAAGTATCCGTTCAATAGTTTTTGACCATTTTTGCTATTGATTGAATTGTTCTTTTTTGTTTGTTTGTTTGTTTGTTTGTTTTTGGTAGGGATTTTATACATAGTATGTAAGAGGCTTTTGACAATTATGAAACATTTATATTTACTTTCATTCTATGGAATTCTCTGTTTAGTCTTTATGTTTAACAATAAAACATAGGTTCAGAAAATCATCCAAACAAATAACATAGTGAACTTTTTTGTCAGGCAAACACCTTTGCAATCACGACCCAAATCAAGGAAGAGAACTTTGCAGCGAGGAGTCACTCTGTGTGTCCCTCCCATCCCAGCCTCCGCCCTTGAAAAGGAATCACTATCTTAATTGTACGCTAATCTTCTCCTTCAATTTCTTTTCAGTTTTAAGTGGCTTGCCTAGCCATTTGCTGACCAATTCTTCTTTAATGAAAACAATTTTTTGAGTTCCAATTCAATTGATCATCTCATTTTTAGTTAAGATTTTAACGTCCAGTTTAAACAATCTTTCATGTCCTAAGGATACTGTGAAGAGAATTTTTTATATCAACATTTAGAAAGTTTATTCTGCCTTTCACATTCAGGTTTGGATACCCAGAAATTGATTTTGCTGCTGTTGTGGTTTAGGGAGGCAGGTTTTCTTTTGCATCTACGGATATGCAATTTTTCTGGCATGAATGTTTGAAAGTCTATTGTTTGCAAACCTCTCTGCAAAGCCATATTTAACACAAAGCCAGTGCCCTTGTGTATGGGTCTTTGGGGCTCTCTTCCCTGTTGGTCTGTTTGTCACTTGGGCCAATTTCACACTGTAGCTGCATGATGACTTGATACTTGGTAAAACAAATCATGTTATGGTATTCTTCGAGAAAGTCTTGGCTATTTGTAAATCTTTATAAATTTTAAATCCCCTTACAGTTTCACACAAAATAAGGACACTATTAGGATTCTCACCGGGATTTCTTTGAAACATAGATTAGCATGGGGAGAATGGACCTCTGTACCACACTGCATCTTCTAATCTGTGACATAGAGTACCTCGTCATTACACAGGTCTTTTTTTTTTATAGTTTATTGTCAGGTTGATTTCCATATAACACCCAGTGCTCATCCCAACAAGCCCCCTCCTCCATGCCCATCACTGCCCTTCCCCTCTCCTCCACCCACATCAGCCCTCACTTTGTTCTCAGCATTCAAGAGTCTCTCATGGTTTGCCTCCCTCCCTCTCCCCAACTATTTTCTCCCCTTCTCCTCTCCCATGGTCCTCCATTAAGTTTCTCCTGTTCCACTTATAAGTGAAAACATATGGTATCTGTCTTTCTCTGCCTGACTTATTTCGCTCAGCATAACACCCTCGAGTTCCTTTAGAATTCTATTAAAAACCCTTTACAGCTTTCCATGGAGAGAGGCCTTGCATGTCTTTGGTTAGATTTATTCCTAGGGCTTTGATATTTTCAAAGCTTCAAAACGTGATATGTTTTTTGAAAAGCAGATTACAATTGTTGCTAATTTATGGGAATGCAGTTTATTTGCTTATGTCTGATATCCTTACCCTTACATCGAAGGCTAATTTTAATGATTTGTCTGCTGACTAGTTGTGGATTTTCTAAGCCAGAAAACCTTATAATTCATGAGAAACGACTGTTTTCCTTCTTGTATAATTCTTCTGTCTTTTGCTTCTTTTTCACTGAACTCACTGTCTGGAATAAGATGGCAAAGCCACAGTGGGACAATCTTTCCTGTCTTCTTCCTGAGTGAGCATGGATGCATTTAAATGTTTCACAGCTAAGTGAGAAGTTTGTTGAATCCTGATGCTGTGCATCTGAAACCAATGTAACATTGTGTTTCAACTGTACTCAGATACAAAAAGAAGTTTGATAGCTTCGTTAGGTCAATGAAATTTCTGTTTTTATGTTTGTTTTGAAAGATAAAGATAGAGAGTAAGTGGGGGAGGTACAGAGAGAGGGCGAGAGAGAACCCCAACGCAGGTCTCAAACCCAAGAACTGCGAGATCATGACTTCAGCTGAAACCAAGTCATATTCTTGACTGACTAAGCCACCCAGGTGCCCCTGGAATTTTTTTTTATTCCTATTATGATAAAAGGTTTTATTCATTCCTTGAATGGATATTAAATTTTATCCAAAATTTTTTCTTCATCAATTAAAAAATTCCATGATTAATATCCTTTATTTTGATTACATAATAAATTCTGTTGATAGATATCACATGTGCCTACCTTGAAATTCTGGGCTAAATCCAGCCTGATTTTCACTTACAAGTTCTGTGTACCGCTCCAAATGAGATTTTAAGATCCAGGTTCTAGACTGTACTGACTGAAAAACTGAGTCGGGGAGTGTTTGCTCTTTTCCTTTCCAGGCAAAGTTTTGGGTACATTTGGCACAATGTCCATTTTGGAATTTTGGCACAGTCTCCTGGTGAAGCTTAAGGATACAGAGGTTTGTTGGCTTGTTTGTTTTTAATGTAGAGTATATTAATTAAAATTATATTTCTTGAGAATTAAATGGCTGGTTTCCCCAGGTCAGCTTTAATATGTGTTCTATAGGATTTATTCCCACTTTGTGTAAATTCTCAAATCCATGATCATGAAATCACTCAGAAGATTCTCTCATGTCTTATGTAAGTGTGACCCGACCTAAGAAATGGCCCAATTTCATTCCCATGATTGCTTAGTTACATTTCCTGTTTTAATTTCTTCATCAGCCTTGCCAGGGAACAATATGATTGTTATTTTCACTACTCCACATTTTGACTTTTTAAGCCACTGTATTTTATACTGTCATTTAATTAATTTCTGCTATTACCTATTCATTTTATTCTTTACAATCTTTTGGTGTTCGTTTATTATTCCTTTCCCAAATTCTGGAGAGGAATGCTTAGGTTGTTAATCTTCAGCCTGTCAACTTATCTAACAAGCATTTTGGAGGCCATGTATTTCCATGTAAACACTGAAAATCTATATCCCACCAGCTTTGACCTATAGTGTTTTCATTTTCCTCAATTCAAAATACTTTTCTAGGATTTTCAATATTTTTTTATTTGAGTCATGAATTATTTAGAAAGTGTGTTTCTTGACTTTTAAATATATAGGTATTTTCCAGCTTTACTTCTGGTAGTTATTCCTGTCTCAACAGTGAATATTAAGTAGGCAACTGGCAATGCTTCCACAGTCACCATATCAGATAGATGCAAGTTAATTGGTCCAACTTCAAGTTCAGGAATTGGAGTCTGCACTTCATCATATTTTCTATGCTATCCATGAGTGGGTAAATTTTTGGTATCTATTTGCAAGACTTTATGGCTTCCCTAGATTGGATAATCAGTTCTCAGGGTGGAGCCAAAGTAGAAGAAACATTGTCATGGAGGCAGTGAGGACAGATTGAAGAGGGGACATATTCTGCCTGCCCAAGATGGTCCCAGAGAAGAAACTAGGGTCATGGCAAGAAGTAACCATAATCAGTGTGTGTTCATAATATTTTTCATCCATTTTGTCATTTATCTTTCTAGCATCTCTTTAATTAAAGGGAAAAGACATTTTCCCCACACTTTTCAGATACTTGGTGTACACTAAACCCAAATAAACATGTTATATCCAACATGAGAGAGCACAGGTTAGGTTAACAACAGAACTGAGGAAAGAATTCAGAAAATTCTTGTGATTTGATGCTGTGTTTATCTGATTTCCTTCATTGCACATCATATGTCTCCCAAAATTATTCCACAATACCTTTCATGGTCAAATCTTTCAACATCATGACGAGTGCTTTTCTTTTCTTTCTTTCTTTCTTTCTTTCTTTCTTTCTTTCTTTCTTTCTTTCTTTCTTTCTTTTTTTTAATATTTGTCATTGCAGAGCTTCCTTTTTAAAAAAAAGTGGGGGTTATTTCTTGAACTTATCCATGGACTCTACCAGACATTGGACACACAAGCTACTGCCCTGTTTGCTTGTTGAATCAATATTCCAAGATATCCTCTGTAATCAAAGTCAGTCTCTGATAGTCATTTGAAGGGTACAGTCGTGAGAAGTGTTTTTAAAAACCTTCAGTTACCATTACAGCATAGGACTTACCAAATATACACATCAATACAAATATGCACAATAGACCATTGAAGATTTCTACATACTGTATCACCTATTAGAAACAGTTTATCTCCTGGAAGGAACAGACCATGCTTCCCAACATAGCCTAGAAAAACTCCTCAATCGCTGTATCTTTAGATATTTTTAAGTATCTCTAAGTGCTGTGATCACAGGGGTAGTCTTTGCCTTCCACAATCTTGTTTCCCCCATTCCATCAGTGGTGCAGGATGACCAGAAGCTGACTGGCAGAAACATAGTATCTTCAGGAATAGCCAGTATTAGTAGAAGTAGAAGTAGTTGAATAACTTCCTTGACAAACTAAGCAAATGTTTGTGATTCTTTACCTTAACAGATTGGTCCTGGATTCCTAAATGTCAACCTCTGGGAAAAGGCAAATGCCAGAGTCTTCTGATGTGAAATGATAAATGCCTACTGATTATGGGGAATAGAAATCATGCAGCAATAATCCAGGATTAAGGATTCAGAAACTCCTCTTTGCAAGCAGCTTTCGGAACGCATTCTTCATGTCTCTATTCCTGAGGCTGAAAATGAGGGGGCTGAGGAAAGGCGTAATGACAGTGTAAGGGACAGCGATGAGTGCGTCATCTCCTCCCGAGGCTTCTGGCTTCAGATAGACAATAGCTGCGAAACCAAAGTGGACGATGACCACAGTGAGATGAGAGGCGCAGGTGGAAAAGGCCTTCTGCTTGCCTTCGGCTGAAGGGATCCTGAAGACAGTGGAAAGAATGAATACGTAAGTGATGATGATGAGCAGGAAGGTGCCTGTCAAGCCGGACACTGAGATCACTGTAACAATGAGTTCTGAGAGATTGCTCTCTAGACAGGATAACCTCACCACTGCCCGCATGTGGCAGAAAAAGTGATGGATGAGGTTGGGGTTGCAGAAAGAGCCCCCAAATATCAGTGTAGTCTCTATCAGAGAGACAAAGAAGCCTCCAGCCCAGGCAGAGACCACCATTTGCCCACACACCGCATTGGTCATCAGCAGTGGATATCTGAGAGGGTTGCAGATGGCCAGAAAGCGATCATATCCCATCAAAGTGAGGATGAAACAGTTGGTGCCACCAAGTCCCAAGAAGAAACACATCTGCAAGCCACATCCCGTGACCGAAATGCTTCTGTTCCCAGTCAACAGATCTGCCAGCATCTTGGGGATGATGGTCAGTGTGTAGCAGGTCTCAGAGAAAGAGAGGGCGCGGAGGAAGAGGTACATAGGGGTGTGGAGAGATCTGTCCACCCAAGTGAGCCCCAGGATGGCCAGGTTACCTGCGAGGGTGAGAAGGTAGAGGGCAAAGAAGGCCGCAAAGAGGAATCTCTGCACATGTGGGTACAAGGAGAAGCCAACAAGAATGAATTCTTTCAGGATTGTCTGGTTGACCTTCATTGTTGCATGTGTGAAATCTGGAAGAAACAACAGATAAATATTCAATTTTCCATTATGTTTTTATTTTTTTATTTTTATTTTTTAAATATTTTCATTTATTTCTAGGAGAGAGAGAGAGAGACAGCATGAACAGGGGAGGGTCAGAGAGAGAGGGAGATACAGATTCTGAAATTGGCTCCAGGCTCTGAGCTGGCAGTCAGCACAGAGCCCGATGCGGGGCTCGAACCCACAAACCGTGAGATCATGACCTAAGCGAAAGTTGGACGCTTAACCGACTAAGCCACCCCGGTGCTACTCTGCATTTGATTTAATATCACCCTTCTCTGTCATATATTTGACACATTCCCTTAGTTATGTATTACATTGTATTTCCTCTCCCACATGTTACCATATTTAATAACTAGCATTGATAGGGTTTACATTTTGTCAAATTATAATGATTTTTGGTTTGATTCTTGACAATGTAGATGAGAAGCTGTGGAATATGTATGACACCTGAAATTATTTTCCTTATTTTAGAAATAAGAGAGCCATGTCTCTAACATGGCGTGTTTTAGCTAGAATCCAAGTGTTGTGATTTGATTGTACATTCTTTGCATTAATCTTTGTTTTCTCTTACCATAAAGGGTTTACGTGTCATAGATCTCTGTATTTCACAGAGTGGTAATACGAAGCATTTTAAGAAGGTAATGATTCCCAATATATGTGCCTGGATAGCTTAGTGATCACAAAGAGGCTGAATCTATAAACAATTTCTGTTTTACCTTATTATTCAGCACTGGGCAGAATATTGAGCTAGAGATAAACAGTGTTTCCAGTCTCAAGTAGATTTGGTTGAGGCTAAGATTAAGCATCTGTCAGCAGAGTCAAGCTGGTCACTGACAGTCAGAAGAAGCAGTAGGAAATGGGCTGAATCATTATTCATTTTCAAAATGCTCTGAATTATAATTATAATATTTTCACATATAAATAAATATAATAATACAATTATAACCTTTTATACTGAAAGTTTGCAGCCCTGTGGACCCTGCCTTAGCCATCTCTTGCATTCTGTGGTCCTCTTTGACCTGACCTGACATGACTTCCACTCTCCCTCAGCCTCTCCTGACATGTGACTCAGCTTTCCCTCCACCCTTTCTCCTTTCCTGTTTCATGCTTTCCCTCCATGTATCCACACCGCACCTTTGATAAGTGAGTAATTATATCCCCAAAAGAAGTCTGGAGCATTATTTTGCCTTTCTGCCTAAGGCTGTATTCTGAGAGGCTGTGTCTAAGTGATCCTCGGGCTTCCTTCTGAGGCCTTTTACACAAACCTCCTTAGGATCCAAACTGACTGTGAAACTCTTAGAGATCCCTACCCACACTTGCATTTGTTGTTCTACTTTGCCCTGATGGAGCCTTGTGAAAACTCTGGATTGTCTCAGAAGACTGTCTCCTCTAAGAAATACAAGGTGCCATATGCCTTTCCGTTATCACTAAGCCATCAGGAAGATTTCCTGCTCAGTAGAACACTGTACTCACTCAAGTTTCCAAATTCTCTCGAATCTCCCCAGGAACTCTGTAAGTAGACCTATTAGATGGATTGTAGAACTAAAAGATGAACTAAGTACCCAAAGTCGGTGAGAGGGAGAGAAAATTGGCAAAACTAGTAGTTTTGGTACCTGGGATCCATGGTGCAGAATCCGAGCTCTTCCTAACAGACGAATTGCAGGGCAGCCTGATTCCACACCATGTGCCTCATTCCCTCCTACACAGCCAGAGAAGTTGTGTTCCCATCCATCGTTCAATTCAGACGCATTTTGAAAATGCAAAGAAGCAGCAATACACATTCCCAGACATCTCCTTCCTTCCCTAATCTCACCTCACTCGTGTGCTACAGGCCTACGTGGTGACACGTCAGTAGTAGTGTATGCATTTCAGAATCTCCCCCTGTTCTGACATATTTTGAATGTGTGTGTGTGTGTATGTGTGTGTGTGTGTGTTCAGGTGTGAGAGTATTATACCCCAGTCTACTCTCAATTATGTCTGATGCTCTCCCCAAAACAAATTGTATCAAATTTAATTTACAATATTATAGAAGAAATACACACCCTTTCCAGAGTCACAGAGAAATGATAATTTGGAGAAAATGCAGGGATTAATTAATCATGAGGAAAATAGATTCCAATCACCCTAGAAGAATGTCCTACCTTGTGTGTTTTACCAGAGCCCCAAGGCCAGTTCAGTGTTAGGGTTATAATCTTCCACGATGGTCTTCACACTGTAGGAAGTATGCTTTGTTCTTCACTCAGAAGACACAGAGATCCACTTAGTATAAATGCCATTGGTCTAAGAGCCTGCGTTTTTAACTTTATCACTTTTAGTTTACTGACCTTAGCAAAGTCCTTGTACCTTCTGGATCTAAATTTTCCCAGCTCAGAAGTGGGGAAAAGGGCCTTGGTTTGATGCAAACTTCAGCTTTCTGGGACCCTAGCATTTCCCACATGAGCTGTGAGGCTGGGCCACACGGGCCATGGTCTGATTCCACCACTCACTGAACCACAGTGGCTAAGAAGCTTTTCCTCCACCAGTTTGGAGATATTGTCTGATCACCATTAGGGCTTGTAGTTCCTCAGCTCTAGAGGTTTGGATCTGGTTAGGAGGCCCTAAGGGATTCGTCTCTTCTTTCATCACGGGTAGCAAGAGAACTTTCTCCCTCACCTTAGTAATTTTCTCTCATTAGTTCCAGGGCTGTTTTGTAACATGTGACCAGGAAAACTCAGCGTGAAACCTCTGGGGATGTAAAACTTGCAGAGTTCATATCCAGTCCTTGCTAATTCCTAAGTTTTGTTTGGCAGGGAAGGGAGTTATCTGCATCACTAATGCTCTCCCCCTCCCTCACTCTGTTCTGCTCATCACCAGCTTCCCTCTGGGTATTTAGGGCTTACAATGTTTGAAGACAGTACTCTGAAGGAACTCAGAGAATTACAAGGGAAATTCTCTTCTTACAAGGAATTTGTACCTTGGTGGGGGGAAGATGATGAAGGCAATCTGATTCACCTATCCAACGTTTAGAATGTGGTAAAATAACAAAACAAACCCAAAACAAAACAAATAAAAAAACGTTAGCCATCCTGGTGTTTGTGGAGATTTGAAGTAGCAGAACTCATAGACTACTGTTGGGAATGTAAAAATTATGAAATATTTTAATATTTAGTCAAGTATTTTGCCAATTTCTTAGCATGTTCAATCCATTCAGCTTCAGGGAATGTGGTCTATATTCACATTTCTCGGCACTACCCTCTAAATACAACCAAAAAGCATGGAAATATCTCAACAATCCTAATATGACTCTGGAAGAGGAATCATGGAAGATGGATTGGCCAGGGACCTCAGCTTGAAGAACAGCACCACAGAGGGTTTCCAAGGGTCTCTTCTCATCTCCATGAAGTCCTGCTTCAGGAGTGGAGAGCCCTGCAGCCTGCAGTGGGCAATTATCCACAGAGAAAGGCAAAGGCAAAAAAAAAAAAAAGCACAGGGTGCTATCTCTGGCAAGGGACTAAGAAAGGGGAAATGAAGTAGGGACTTAGTAGGAGACCCACAGCCAATGGCACTGGAAACCCTACTGGCTGGACCTGCAGGGTCAGCCCCCACCTCACCCCAGCCAGCCAGGCCTCATCTGCCCACAGCAGCATCACCGGCTGGGCCCAGGGGCCCTGGTAACCTATCCTAAATGTCACACCACATTAGCTCATATCCTGGGCCTCAAGACAAACCACAAGAATTTTTAAAAGTTTTTTTTTAATCTTAATTCTAGTTCATTAACATACAGTGTTAATTCATCAATCCATCACCAGGTGCTCATCACAACACGTGCACTCCTTAGTCTATTTATCTGTAAGAATGTAAAGGGAGGGAAATTATACAGAGGACCTTCTGGTTCTCTAACCATGTTGGATTCACTTTGTAAATCAAAAACAGGAAGACAATAGGAAAGTCTCTCAATACATAGAAATTAAATAATGTCGGGGCGCCTGGGTGGCTTAGTCGGTTAAGCGTCCGACTTTCGCTCAGGTCATGATCTCGCGGTTCGTGGGTTCAAGCCCCGCGTCGGCCTCTGTGCTGACTGCCAGCTCAGAGCCTGAGCCTGTTTCAGTCTGTGACTCCCTCTCTCTCTGACCCTCCCCTGCTCATGCTGTCTCTCTCTCTCTCCTAGAAATAAATAAAAAAAACCATTAAAAAAAAAAAGAAATTAAATAATGTTAAGCTATCCATGGTCATAAGGGAGATCTCATTAGAAATGAAATAATTAATAAACTGAATCAAAATGAAATGACAACATATCCAAATGTGTGGGATGTAGCTAGAGATCCTGAAGTGGTATTTATGGCACATTAGAGAAAAGGGGAGGTTTCTAAGAGACCATTTAAATTCCTATCTCAAGTAACTAGAAAAAAAGTAACAAAATTGGGCCCCAATTTGATGCATAGGTTTATCACAATCCTTTCAATATCCCAAAAAGGTTATTGTTTTCTGCAAACATATTCTAACTTATATGTAAAGGAACAAGTCCTGAGTATGAATAGCAAACTTAACAAAGAAGAATAAAGTAGAAATCACTCCAGCCAATATTAAAATTTATCTCATACTTATATTCATCAAGGAGCAAGATATTAACAGAACTTATGAGAGTCTGGCTCTACTTTGTGGTTTTCTGACAGCTTTTATACTTTAAATCCCTCCCTCTTCCCTTCTGCCACACGGCTGGGCAAGTTGTTGAGAAAGCCTGGTGCCCTGCCCTTGGGTGCCTGAAGGAGGCTGAAACCACACAGTTCTGCATGGGAAAGCTCGCCCTGCATTCGCTCCCGAGCCATCATGGAAATGACCAGCCCATCTCCTTCCGCTGGACACAGTCATTGCTGTCAGCCTGGGCAGTGCTTTTACATTGAGAGCGGTCCCTATATTTCTTTTTTTTTCTTTTTTCTTTTTTTTTTTTATTTATTTTTAGGAGAGAGAGAGACAGCGTGAGCAGGGGAGGGTCAGAGAGAGAGGGAGTCACAGACTCTGAAACAGGCTCCAGGCTCTGAGCTGGCAGTCAGCACAGAGCCCGACGCGGGGCCCGAACCCACGAACCGCGAGATCATGACCTAAGCGAAAGTCGGACGCTTAACCGACTAAGCCACCCAGGCGCCCCCTTATATTTCTTTATATATATTCTTTATTAAAATTAAAATCACCCCATATATCCCATATATCCAGTTCCATGTTTTATATATTGATATTTTCACTCCTTTCTTTACAGCTTACTAAAAAAAAAAATTCAATGAAATTTAGATGCAACATTATTTTGCTGTGCTACATCTTCCATTTTAAAATATATTCTTATTTTTCTCTGCAAACTCCTTTGATATATGTGCACAAGTTTATTTATTTATTTATTCATTTGTTTGTTTATTTATATGTTTTTGATTGATCTCCTTAGCATACTTCTCTGCAACAAAAATGTTTATAAATTGATTTTTTAAAAATGTTTTTAACATGCTTTATGTCCAAGATTGATTGTAAAAATTAAAGATTTCAATGTAAATTGAAAAATGTAAATCAGTGGGTGATTTCTACAACCATTATAAAACTTCCTGTTCTCTGAACTCATAAACAGAGATATAGTGTGTGAATGGTGTTGCTTGTGGCTTCTTTTACTCAATCTAATGCTTCTGAAATTTTCCATGTTGTTTCATGTTTATTCCTTTTCATTCTGGGTGTTATTTCATTGCATGAATATTCCACAACTTGTTTATGTTTTCACATGCTCATGGTCATTTGGGCAGCTTCAAGTTTTTCATAAATATGAATTAAGCAGCTAAAACATATTTATACAAATCTTTGTGTGACAATATGCTCACTAGCTCTCTGTTTAGATTTGTAGAAATTGGCATTTCTTGCTTTGTTGAAGATTAGTTGGCCATACATATGTGGCTCCATCACTCTATTCTGTCCAATTGATATGTGTGTCTATTTTTGTGCTCGTACCATACTGTCTTGATGACTACAGCTTTGTAATTTAGTTTGAAATCCGAAATTTTGATGCCTCCCTTTTGATTTTCATTTTTCAAGGTTTCTTTGGCTATTCAGAGTTTTTCTTGGTTCCATTCATATTTTAAAATTGTTTCTTCTAGTTCTCTGAAAAATGCCGGTGTTATTTTGATAGGGATTGCACTGAATGTATAGATTGTTTTGGGTGACATAGACATTTTCACCGTATTTGTTCTTCCAATCCATGAGCGTGGGATGCTTTTCCATTTCTTTGTGTCTTTTTCAATTTCTTTCATAAGCTTTCTATTATTTTCAGTGCACAGATCTTTTACCCCTTTGGTTTTGTTTATTCCTATACATCTTACGGTTTTTGGGTCAGTTGTAAATGAGATATAGATTCCATGGTTTCTCTTTCTGTTGCTTTATTATTGGCTTATAGGAATGCAGAGATTTCTGTACATTGATTTAATATCCTGTGACTTTGCAGATTCACGTATCAGTTCTAGAAAATTTTTGGTGGAGTCTCTTGGGCTTTCCAGGTTGAAAATCATATCATCCACCAATAGTGAAAGTTTGACTTCTTCCTTGCCAACGTTTGTGTCCTTCACTTCCTTTTGTTTGATTGCTGAGGCTAAGACTTCCAGTACTATGTTCAATAGTAATGGTGAGAATGGACATCTCCATCTTGTTCCTGACTGTAGGGGAAGGCACTCATTGTTTTCCCATCATTGAGGATGATAGCAGTTGTGGGTCTTTTGTACATGGCCTTTATGATTTTGAGGTATATTTCTTCTATCCCTACTTTGTTAAGGGTTTTGGGAAAACTGCATGGCAACGTGAAGAAGAATGAAACTGGATCACTTAAAAAACTTTTTTTAATGTTTATTTTCGAGTGAGAAAGAGAGACCAAGCACAAGCAGGGGAGGGGCAGAGAGTGGGAGGCACAGAATCTAAAGCGGGATCCAGGCTCTGAGCTGTCAGCACAGAACCTGATGCAAGGCTTGAACTCACAAACTGCGAAATCATGACCTGAGCAGAAGTCAGACACTTAACTGACTGAGACTGCCAGGTGCCCCAGAAACTGGATCACTTCTGTCCCTGTACAGAAACATAGGTTCAAACTGGATGAAAGACCAAATGTGAGACAGGACACCATCAGAATCCTAGAGGAGAACACAGGCAGCAACCTCTCTGACCATGGCCAGAACAATATCTTACTAGACACATCACCAAATGCAAGGAAAACAAAAGCAAACATGAACTACTGGGACTTCATTGAGATAAAAAGCTTCTGCACGGTGAAGGAAACCATCAATAAAACTAAAAGGAAGTCCATGGAATGAGAGACGATATTTGAAAACAACATATCTGTTAAAGGGTTAGTATCCAAAATCTAAAAAGAATGTATCAGGGGCGCCTGGGTGGCTTAGTCGGTTAAGCGTCTGACTTCCACTTAGGTCATGATCTCGCGGTTCGTGGGTTCGAGTCCCGCGTCGGGCTCTGTGCTGACTGCCGGCTCAGAGCCTGGGGTCTGTGACTTCCTCTCTCTCTGACCCTCCCCTGCTCATACTGTCTCTCTCTCTCTCCTAGAAATAAATAAAAATATAAAAATAAATAAATAAAAAGAATGTATCAAACTCAATGCTGAAAACGCAAATAATCCAGTGAAGAGACGGCAGAAGACATGAACTGACCCTTTTCCAAAGAAGACATCCAATGGCCAACAGACACATGAAAAGTTGCTCAACCTTACTCATCATCACGGAAATACAAATCAAAACCACAGTGAGATACCACCTCACACCTGTCAGAATGGCCAAAATTAACCACACAAGAAATAACAGGTGTTGGTAAGGATGCAGCGAAGAGGAGCCATCCTGTACTGTTTGTGGGAATGCAAACTGGTACATCCACTCTGGACTACAGTATGGAGGTTCCTCAAAAACTAAAAATAGAACTACCCTTTGATCCAGCAATTGCATTATGAGGCATTTAGCAAAAGGATGCAAAGATACAGATTTGAAAGGTACGTGCACCCCAGTGTGTATAGGGGCATTATCAATAATAGCCAAACTCTGGAGAGAGCCCAAATGTGCATCTACTGATGAATGGATAGAGAAGATGTGTATGTATACAATTGAATATTACTCAGTCATCAAAAAGAATGAAATCTAGCCATTTAGAACAACGTGAATGGAGCTAGAATGTATTATTCTGAGTGAAATGAGTCAATCAGAGAAAGACAAATACCACGTGATGTCACTCAGATGTGGAAGTTAAGAATCAAAACAGATGAACTTATGGAAGGGATGGAAAGAGGAGAGAGGGAAACAAACCACAAGTGACTCTTTAAAAAATTACTTATTTAAATTCAACTTAGGTAACTTGTAGTATCGATTTCAGGAGTAGAACCCTGTGATTCATCCTTTACATATAACACCCAGTGCTCATTCCAGCAAGTGCCCTCCTTAATTCCCATCACTCATTTAGTATATCTCCCCTACCTACCTTCCAGCAACCCTAAGTTTGTTCCCTGTATTTAAGAGTCTCTTATGGCTTGTCTTCCTCTCTGTTTTTATCTTACTTTTCCCACCTCTTCCCTACATTCATCTGTTTTGTTTCTTAAATTCCACATACAAGTGAAATCGTATGAGATTTGTCTTTCCCTGACTGACTTACTTTGCTTAGGGTAATACATTCTACTTCTATTCAAGTTGTTGCAAATGGCAAGGCTTCATTCTTTTCGCAAGAATATATATGTGTATGGTGTATATATATATACACACGAGGAGAGACTCCTAATGATACAGAACAAACTGAAGGTTGCCTGGGGGAGGTGGGTGGCAAATGGCCTAAATGGGTGATGAGCCCTGGGTGTATATGTAAGAGGTAAATCACTGAATTCTACTCATGAAACTAATATAGCACTGTATGTTAACTAACTAAAAATAAAAATGCTAAAAAATATTTTGTAAGTTAAAAATTATAAAAATATTGTCGGTTAAGGGTCCAACTTCGACTCAGGTCACGATCTCACAATTTGTGTGTTCAAGCCCTGAGTCGAGCTTTGTGCTAACAGCTAAGAGCTAGGAGTCTGCTTCAGATTCTGTGTCTCCCTCTCTCTGACCCTCCCCTGCTCACACACACACACTTTTTCTCTCTCTCAGAAAGGAAAATGAAGAAATCCTCAGATCAATAAAATGAAGATAGTTGCTAGCCAGCATGAGGTGTAAAGAATACTAAGAAAAGGCTCCAGACAAATGAAACCCATGGTAACTTGGATACACACAAGAGAATGAAGAAACCTGAAACTGAATGTAAGGGTAAATATAAAAGATCACATACACACATATAATCTTAATTTCTTTAAAAAGGTGTATGTCTGTTTAAAAACGATAACAATGTGTTGATGGATTTAAGTAAATGGAGCTATGTCATTGCAACTTTTCTATATTTGACTGGAAATCATTCAATATTAAGTTTACAGAGAATGTGTTAAAATAAAAATGCATGCTATATTTTCTAGATCAGCAGATAAAACAATAACACAAGGAAAATTCCTAGAAAGCAAATAGTTGTACTAATGCATTGCTAATATCCACATCTTGCTCAGTTTTCGGACCCTTCTAACTGATGCAGGTGACCATGAATGACAGGGTAGCTAATTGAAAAGTTCCTGAGTCCACCTCTTACTGTACTACTTGGATCGTACCATCTTGTTTAGTTTTTGACAGCGATTTTATACATACTGTGAAAGAGCCTTTTGCCAATCATGTATGGTGCTTATATTTAGTCTCATTCTATGGGATTCATTGTTTAGTTTTTGTGTTTAACAATAAAACATGGATTCAGAAAGTCATCCAAACAAATAGCATAGCGAACTTTTCTGTTAGGCAAACATCTTTGCAATCACGACCCAGATCAAGGAAGAGAATTTTGCCAGCGAGGAGTCACTCTGTGTGCCCCTCCCCATCCCAGGTTCCTCCCTCCAAAAGTAATTACTACCTTAAATTGTACATTAATGCTTTCCTTCAATTTCTTTTCAGTTTTATGTGGCTTGCCTAACCCTTTGCCGAATAATGCTTTTGTAACTAACAGAATTTCTCAAATTTAGTTTACTCAACGTTCTCATCTTTAGTTAAGATTTCAGTGTCCAGGGGCGCCTGGGTGGCTTATTTGGTTAAGCGTCCGACTTTCGCTCAGGTCATGATCTCGCGGTTCGTGGGTTCGGGCCCCGCGCCCCATGTCGGGCTCTGTGCTGACTGCCAGCTCAGAGCCTGGAGCTTGTTTCAGTCTGTGACTCCCTCTCTCTCTGGCCCTCCCCTGCTCACCCTGTCTCTCTCTCTATCTCCTAGAAATAAATAAACAATTTAAAAAAAAGTTTTGAATGTCCATTTATACAATTTTTTCATATCCTAAGGATATTATGAAGATAATGTTTTGTATGTGCATTTAAAAGTTTCATTGTTTTGCCTTTCACATTCAGGTTTGGACATCCAGAAACTGATTTTGCTGCTGCTGTTGTGAGTTAGGGAGGCAGGTTTTCTTTTGCCTCTACAGATATGCAATTTTTCTAGCATGAGTGTCTGAAAAGTCTATTGTTTTCGAACTTCTCTGCGAAGCCATATTTATCACAAAGCCAGTGCCCCTGTGTGTGTGGGTCTTAGGGGCCCTCTTCCCTGTTGGTCTGTTTGTCACTTGGGCTGATTTAACACTGTAGCTGCATGATGACTTGATACTTGGTAATACAAAACATGTTATGGTACTCTTCAAGAAAGTCTTGGCTATTTGTAAGTCCTTATAAATTCTAAATCTCTTTAACAGTTTTCACACACAATAAAGGACACTGTTAAGATTCTCACTGGGATTTCTTTGAAACATAGGTTAGCATGGGGAGAATGGACCTCTGTACTGCACCGCGTCTTCTAATCCGTGACATAGAGTACCTCGTCGTTACACAGGTCTTTTAGAATTATATTAATAAAGCTTTCCAGTTTTCCATGGAGAGGGCTTGCATGTCTTTGCTTAAATTTATTCCTAGGGCTTTGATATTTTCAAAGCTTCAAAATGTGATGTGTTTTTTGAAAACCAGATTCCAACTGTTGCTAATTTGTGGGGATGCAGTTTATTTGCTTATGTACCACGTCCTTAGCCTTATACTGAAGGTTAATTCTAATGATTTATCTGCTGATTGACTTTGGATTTTCTAACCTAGAAAACCTTATGATTCGTAAGAAATGACTGTTTTTCTTGTTGTATAATCCTTCTGTCTTTTGCTTCTTTTTCACTGAACTGACTGTCTGGAATAAGATGGCAAAGACACAAAGGGGGAATCCTTCTTGTCTTCTTCCTGAGTGAGCATGGATGCATTTAAATGTTTCACAGCTATGTTAGAAGTTTGATTGTCTAGTCTGAATGCTATGCTCTCAAAACCAACATAATATAGTATGTCAACTGTACTCAGACACAAAAAGAAGGTTGATAGACTAATTAGTTGAAGGAGATTTTAACCCTTATATTTAATTATTTATTTTGAGATAGGAAGATAGAGTGTGAGAAGTGCAGGGGCAGAGAGAGAGCGGAGGGAGAGAGAGAGAGACCCACGAAGGCTCTGTTTTGTCAGCACACAGCCTGACACGGGGCTTGAACCCTCAAACCTTGAGACCATGACCTGAGCTGGACACTTAAATGACTGAGCCACTCAGGCACTACAGGAATTCCCTTTTGATTCCTATTATGCTAAAAGGTTTTATTCATTCCCTGAATGGATATTAAATTTTATTCAATATTTTCTTAATTAATTAAAATGATTACATGATTAATATCCTTTATTTTGATAATGTGATTAACTCTACAGATCTATTTCAAATATGCCAACCTTGCATTTCCGGATTGAATCCAACTTGAGTTTTACTTACAAGTTCTGCGTCTATGTTCCTGCATGAAATTTCAAATCCAGTTTCCAAATGCTACTGGCCCAAAAACTGAGTTGGGGGTATTAATTCTTCTTTGCCAGGGAAGGGTTTTGGTACATTTGGCATAGCAACTATATTAAAATTTCGGCAGAATCTCCTGGTGAAGCTTAAAGGTTCCAAAGGTTCTTTGTTTGTCTGTTGTTAATGTAGAATAGATTGATTAAATTCTATTTCTTGAGACTTAGACAGCTATTTTCCCCAGGTCAACTTTAATATGTGTTCTCTAGGCATTTTCCTACTTTGTGTAAATTCTCAAATCCATGATCATGAAATCATTCATAGGATTCTCTCATCTCTTATGTGGGTGTGACCTGAGAAATGCCCCAATTGCATTCCTATGATTCCTTAGTTACATTTCCTGTTGTAATTTCTTCATCTGTCTCACCAAGAAACAATACAATATATTGTTATTTTCAACAATCCACCTTTTGACTTTTGGAACCATGGTATTGTATACTATTATTTAATTAATTTCTGTGACTATCTTTAATTTTATTCTTATAATCATTTTGTGTTCAATTTTTATTCCTTTACCAAATTCTTGAGAGGAATGCTGAGGCTTCAGCCTCTGAATTTTTCTAATAAACATTTTGGAGGCCATGTATTTCCCTGTAAACACTGAAAACCTACATCCCACCTACTTTGCCCTGTAGTGTTTTCATTTTCTCCAATTCAAACCATTGTTCTAGGATTCACAAGATTTTTATTTGATTCATGATTTTTATTTATAGGTATTTTCCAGCTCCCCTTCATTTGCTTATTTCTATCTCAACAATGAATATTAAGTAGGCAGGTAGTAATGCCTCCTCAGTCACTATATCAGGTAGGTACATGTTAGTTAGTCCAAATTCAAGTTCAGGAGCTTGAGTCTATGTTTCATCATATTTTCTATGCCCTCCATGATTGAATAAATCGTTGGCATCTATTTGGAAAGCTTTATGGGCTCCCTAGATTGGATAGTCAGTTCTCAGGGGTGGAACCAAAGTAGAAGAAACATTGTCATAGAGGCAATGAGGACACATTGAAGAGGGACATATTCTGCCTGCCCAAGGTGGTTCCAGAGAAGAAACAAGAGTCATGGCAAGAGGTAGCCATAATCAGTGTGTGTTCATAATATTTTTCATCCAATTTGTCGTTTATCTTTATAGCATCTCCGTAAATGATGGGGAATGGACATTGTCCCCACACATGATATATACTGGATGCACACGAAATCCCATCACAAAGGTTACATTCAACAAGAGAGAGCACAGATTCGGATAACAGTGGAACTGAGGAAAGATTCAGAAAATTCCTGAGATTTGATTCTGTGTTTATCTGGTTTCCTTCACTGCACATCATCTGTCTGCCAAAATTGTTCCACAGTACATTCCATTGTCAAAGCCTTCATTATCATGACATGTACTTTTTTAGACATTTGCTTTGAATATCTTCCTTTTAAGGAAAATGGGAATTGTTTTCAGCTCTCGCCCAGGGACTCTGCCCATCACGTAGACTTGACTGCCTTGTTTGCTTGTTGGATCAATATTCCAAGATATCCTGTTTATTCAGAGTGAGCATCTGATAGTACCTGAAGGATACAATCGTGAACAGTGTGTTTAAAAACCTTTAGTAATCAGTATCGGATAGGCCTTACCAAATATACACATCAATGCAGATATGCACAGTAGACCATTGATGGTATCTACACAGTGTGTCACCTATTGGCCTGGGAGGCACAGCCCAATGCCTTACAGCATTTCTTAAAAAATTCCCCAATTGTTTATCTTTAGATATTTTTTTAAATTTTTATTTATTTCTTTTGAGGGATAAAGGGATACGGAGCAAGGAGATAAGGGACAAAGAAGGAAGGGTAGAGAATCCCAAGCAGGTTCTGCAATATCATCATGGATCCCAACACTGGGCTCAAACTCACAAACTGAGATCATGACCTGACCTGAAACAAAGAGTTGGATGTTTAATGACTAAGCCATCCAGGTGCCCCTGATTTTTAGATATTGTTAAGCATCTCTTAGTGTTGTGGTCAGAGGGGTTGTTTTTCCTTTCCCAAATCTTGCTTTTTCCAGTCCATCTTGGTGCTGGATGATCAGAGGCTGACTGGCATAAGTGTAGTATCTGGAAGACAGCCACTAGAAGTAGAAGGAGTTGAACAACTCTGGTAACAATGAACTAAATGTTTGTGATGGTTGAGCTCCTAGACTATCTCTGGTTTCCAACGTGCCACCCTCTAGTATGAGGCCAATGCAAAGGCTTCTCCTTATGTCACAAAATAAGTGCTGATGACAGGGAACAGACAAGAGCGTAGCGATAATCCAGGATTAAGGCTTCAGGAACTCCTCTTCGCAAGCAACTTTCTGAATGCATTCTTCATGTCTCTATTCCTGAGGCTGAAAATGAGGGGGCTGAGGAAAGGCGTAATGACAGTGTAAGGGACAGCGATGAGTGTGTCATCTCCGCCTGAGGCTTCTGGCTTCAGATAGACAATAGCTGCGAAACCAAAATGGACGATGACCACAGTGAGATGAGAGGCGCAGGTGGAAAAGGCCTTCTGCTTGCCCTCGGCTGAAGGAATCCTGAAGACAGTGGAAAGAATGAATACGTAAGTGATGATGATGAGCAGGAAGGTGCCCGTCAAGCCGGACACTGAGATCACTGTAACAATGAGTTCTGTGAGGTCACTGTCCAGACAGGACAGCCTCACCACTGCCCGCATGTGGCAGAAGAAGTGATGGATGAGGTTGGGGTTGCAGAAAGAGCCCCTGAATATCAGTGCAGTTTCTGTCACAGAGATAAGGAAGCCTCCAGCCCAGGCAGAGACCACCAGATGCCCACACACTGCATTGGTCATCAGCAGTGGATATCTGAGAGGGTTGCAGATGGCCAGAAAGCGATCATATCCCATCAAAGTGAGGATGAAACAGTTGGTGCCACCAAGTCCCAAGAAGAAACACATCTGCAAGCCACACCCTGTGACTGAAATGCTTCTGTTCTCAGTCAGCAGATCTGCCAGCATCTTGGGGATGATGGTCAGTGTGTAGCAGATCTCAGAGAAAGAGAGGGCGCGGAGGAAGAGGTACATAGGGGTGTGGAGAGATCTGTCCACCCAAGTGAGCCCCAGGATGGCCAGGTTACCTGCGAGGGTGAGAAGGTAGAGGGCAATGAAGGTCACAAAGAGGAATCTCTGCACATGTGGGTACAAGGAGAAGCCAACAAGAATGAATTCTTTCTGGATTGTCTGGTTGACCTTCATTGTTGCATGTGTGAAATCTGGAAGAAACAAGAAATAAATATTCAATTCTCCATTATTCTTTAGAAACAGTGGTGTGAATAAGACAGGTAATTAGAGTTACTATTACCAACTGATTCTTGAAATTTTGTGATAACATACCATGCATATATGACTTACGTGTTCTTTTAATTTTTAATTCATTTGTACACCTTTTTCAGTAACTAATTCCTCCTGATCACTTAGTCAATGGAAGAAGAATTTTCATGGCTTAATTTTTAAGAGGAGTATATTGGCTGGTATCATCATAAATGGAAAACTACTCTAATTGGTGTCTAGATAAAGGAAATTCAGGTGGATTAGGTTAGCCAAATTTGGATCAGAGGTTGCATATTAAAAGATTGACCATGTAGCTAATAGATTCATAGAGTCAGGGTCTGACAAAGCAACTTCCACAAATAATATTGTCTGTCAATATGTAATGAGTGAAGATTCATAGTATGTTTGTTAGTAAATGGGACCAAATTTAGACAAAGGCTTGTAATTGTAAGGTAGCCCAAAGTCATTGTCTTGTCTTGCAGGAGACATTTGGGTCTGATATTAAAAGAAATTAATGAACGTGCTCCCTTCCCTGTGCTCTGAGGAGAGGGAAGATCAGATACTCCAGGACCCTCCAGATTAATAGTGATTCATTAGAGGATGTGGATGGTATGATAAACAGACTCTTTCTGCAAGCTCAGTACAGGTGGAGCTGAGATTTTGCCCATTCCTTCAAAGCCAAGACCAGCATCTCAAAAACATAAATGCCAGAGATTCTACAAATTCTTTGATCTTCTCCTTTTGAATTACTATCATCCTCCTCTGACATCTATTTGATACATTCCCTAAGCTTTGTTTTATATGTGGTTTCCTCTGCCGCAGGTTAAAATATTTAATAACTAGAATTGAAAGGACCTACATTTTGTCAAATTACTTCTAATGCTTTTTGGTTTGATTCTTGACAATGCAGATGAGAAGCTGTGGAATGTGTATGACACCTGAGATTATTTTCCTTATTTTAGTAAAAAGAGAGCTATGTCTAAAATATGGCATGTTCGTAGCTAGAATATAAGTGTTTTGATTTAATTGCACATATTTTGCTTTTGTACATGTCTTCTCCTTCTGTAAATAGTCTATGTGTCATAGATCTCTGTATTTCACAGACTGGTAATATGGAGCATTGTAAGAAGGTAATGATTCCCATATATGTGCCTGGATAGCTTAGTGATCGCAAAGAGGCTGAATCTATTAATGGGTTCTGTTTTACTTTATTATTTAGAGTTGGGCAGAATGTTGAGCTACAGATAAAGTGTTTCCAGTCTTTAGTAGATTTGGTTGAGGCTAAGATTAAGCATCTGTCAGCAGAGTCAAGCTGGTCACTGACAGTCAGAAGAAGCAGTAGGAAAATGGGCTGAATCATTATTATTTTGAAAATGCTCTAGATTATAATTAGATAATTTTCACATATAAACATATGTATAAATCTAAATAAAATGATATAATTATAACATTTATAATGAAAGTTTGCAGCCCTGTGGACCCTACCTTAGCCATCTCTTGCATTCTGTGGTCCTCTTTGACCTGACCTGACATGACTTCCACTCTCCCTCAGCCTCTCCTGACGTGTGACTCATCTTTCCCTCCACCCTTTCTCCTTTCCTGTTTCATGCTTTCCCTCCATGTATACACACCACGCCTTTGATAAGTGAGTAATTATATCCCCAAAAAGAAGTCTGGAGCATTATTTTGCCTTCCTGCCTAAGGCTGTATTCTGAGAGGCTGTGTCTAAATGATCCTCAGGCTTCCTTCAGAGGCCTTTTACACAAACCTCCTTAGGATCCAAACTGAGTGTGACACACCTAGGGGTCTCCACCCACACTCTCAGATTGTTGGTCCACTTTGCCCTGATGGGGCCTTGTGAAAACTCTGGATTGTGTCAGAAGACTGTCTCCCCTCTCAGAAATACAAGGTGCCATATGCCCTTCCATTGTCACTAAGCCATCGGGAAGATTTCCTGCTCAGTAGAGCACTGTATTCATTCAAGTTTCCAAATTCTCTCGACTCTCCCCAGGAACTCTGTAAGTAGACCAATTAGATGGATTGTAGAACTAAAAGATGAACTAAGTACCCAAAGTGGGAAAGAGGGAGAGAACATTGGTAAAACTAGTAGTTTTGATACCTGGGTCCATGGTGCAAAATCCGAGCTCTTCCTAACAGATGAATTGCAGGGCAGCCCGATTCCACACCATATGCCTCATTCCCTCCTACACAGCCAGAGAAGTTGCGTCCCCATCCATTGTTCAATTCAGAAGCATTTTGAAAATGCAAAGAATCAGCAATACATATTCCCAGACAGCTCCTTCCTTCCCTAATCTCACCTCCCTCGTGAGCGACATGTCAGTAGTAGTGTATGCATTTCAGAATCTCCCCCTATTCTGGCATATTCTGAATGTGTGTGTGTGTGTGTGTGTGTGTATGGGTGAGAGTATTATACCTCAGTCTACCCTCAATTATATTTGAAGCTGTCCCCAAATCAACTTGTATCAAATTTAATTTCCAATATGGATCCACTGATAAGAAATACACATCCTTTCCTGAATCACAAGGAAATGGTAATTTGGAAAAAGTCCAGGGAAAATTAATCATGAGGAAAACAGAGTACAATCACCTACAAGGTTTTCCTACCTTGTGTATTTTACCAGTGCCCCAAAGCCAGTTCAGTGTCAGGGTTATATTCTTCCACAATGGTCTTCACACTGATGGAAGCATGCTTTGTTCTTCACTCAGAAGACATAGAGATCCACTTAGTGTAAATGCCATTGGTCTAAGAGCCTGCATTTTTAACTTTATCACTTTTAGTTTACTGACCTTAGCAAAGTCCTTGCACCTTCTAGATCTAAATTTTCCCAGCTCAAAAGTGGGGAAAAGGGCCCTGGTTTGGTGCAAACTTCAGGTTTCTGGGGCCCTAGCATTCACATGAGCTGTGAGGCTGGGCCACACAGGCCATGGTCTGATTCTACCACTCACTGAACCACAGTGGCTAAGAACCTTTTCCTCCACCAGTTTGGAGATATTGTCTGATCACCATTAGGGCTTGTGGTTCCTCAGCTTTAGAGGTTTGGCTCTGGTTAGGAGGCCCTAAGGGATTCGTCTCTTCTTTCATCACGGGGAGCAAGAGAACTTTCTCCCTCACCTTAGTAGTTTTCTCTCATTAGTTCTCGGGTTGTTTTGTAACATGTGACCAGGAAAACTCAGCGTGAAACCTCTGGGGATGTAAAACTTGCAGATCTCATATCCAGTCCTTGCTAATTCCTAAGTTTTGTTTGTCAGGGAAGGGCATTCTTCCTGTATTGTTAATGCTCTCTCCTCCCCCTCATTCTGGTTTACTCATCACCAGCTTCCCCCTGTGTATTTAGGGCTTACAATGTTGAAAACTTGTTGGGAGCCACACTGCTATCTTTGGATGGCAGTCACAGCAAGGAAATGGCAGTGTTTGCACAGCTCCTGCCATGAGAAATGAAAACTGATATCTCTGCTACTACTGGCTCTTGTTGGATATAAGCCTGCTGATATTGACTAGGCCTCACAATATTCCATATCAGACCAATATTCTGAACACAGACACTGCATAAGGAAGAGCATATTCCCGCCTTTATAAAAGAGATTTTAGATGAAAGCTTTGTGGATGATTGTCAAAAGGCTCTTCCTATGGGCCTTGCAGATCCAAGACTTAGATAATAAAAGGGGTTAAGAACACAAGAGTTACAATTGAGCCTGGCCCCGAGACAAAGAGCCTAATTTAGAGTCACGGAATAGATAAGGGCAGAACTTAAGTTAATACTTACATTTTCTTCTAACTGGTGATGTTTGGCAGTACCTTTTCCCAAGGCCTATCTTCTGCAAACACCCTCTCTTACAGGTGGCTGGGATGAGGATAGATAAGAGTAGCTAAAACATAACCCACAAACAAAAGGCTGACACATTTAGGGCCTCCATGGTGTTCACACATTCAGCATCAAATAGGTTTCCACAAACAACTCATTAACCAGCTCAAATACATTGGTCCTCTTGAGAGCCAGACGGAATGACTCTTAGCCTAGCTTAACCTATGACCTAAATTAGCGTTATTAACTTAGAACAAATATGTATCCTATCTTTTACTAAGAATATCCTGTTAATTCTTTAGTTATAAGATTTACTTAATCTCACTATAATTGGAATAGTTCTGCAAGAATATTTTTGTAAAACCTGCTTCTGTACACTTTCCAAAGCATCTTATCACAAAGAGTTATCCATTGTAGGGGCGCCTGGGTGGCATAGTTGGTTAAGCGTCTGACTTTCGCTTAGGTCATGATCTCGCGGTTCGTGGGTTCGAGCCCCGCGTCGGGCTCTGTGCTGACTGCCAGCTCAGAGCCTGGAGCCTGTTTCAGTCTGTGACTCCCTCTCTCTGACCCTCCCCTGCTCACGCCGTCTCTCTCTCTCTCTCCTAGAAATAAATAAAAACATTAAAAAAAATTAAAAAAAAAAAAAACCAAAGAGTTATCCATTGTAAAAATTCCTTTTTCTGATGTCATGTTATCATTTAACCTATAGAGACACCAAACCGACAGGACAGAGATGCCGGCCTGGTGATCAGAAAGAATCTCGGGGCTCTCTCACTCTCTCCCTTGCCGACACCATCCATCCTTCAGGGACCCCTGGACCTGTTGGAGCCGGCCTCCAGCAAAGACTGAAGGATCTCAGAGAATTATAAGGAATGGTTTCGTCTTACAAGGAATTTATACCTTAGTGGGAGAAAGATGGTGGAGCCAATCTGATTCCACTTCCCAACTTTTAGAATGTGTTAAAATAAAAACAAAACAAAAACAAACAAAAAACATTGGCCATCCTAGTGTTGGTGGAAATTGGAAGTAGCAGAACTCATAGACTAACGTTGGGAATGTAAAAGTTATGAATTGTTTTAATATTTAGTCAAGTATTTTGCCAATTTCTTAGCATGTTCAATCCATTCAAATTCAGGGAACGTGGTCTATATTCACATTTCTTGGCACTGCTGTCTAAATATAACTAAAAAGCATGGAAATATCTCAACAATCTTAAAATGACTCTGGAAGAGTAATCATGGAAGACGATTGGCCTGGAAACTCAGCTTGAAGAACAGCACCACAGAAGGTTCCCAAGGGTCTCTTCTCATCCCCATGAAGTCCTGCTTCAGGTGTGGAGAGCCATGCAGGCTGCAGTGGGCAATTATCCACAGGGAAAGTCAAAACCAAAGAAAAATAAGAAAAGCACAGGGTGTTCTCTCTGACAAGGGACTAAGAAAGGGGAAATGAAGCAGGGACTTAGTAGGAGACCCACAGCCAATGGCACTGGAAACCCTATTGGTTGTACCTGCCCTGTCAGCCCCCACCTCACCCCAGCCATCCAGGCCTCATCTGCCCACAGCAGCATCGCCGGCTGGGCTCAGGGGCATAGGTAACCTATCCTAAATGTCACACCACATTAACTCATATCGTGGGCCTCAAGACAAACCGCTAGAATTTTTTTAAGGTTTTGTTTTAATTCTGGTTGATTAACATATAGTGTTATATTAACTTCAGGTGTATAATATAGTGATTCAATATGTCCATCCATCACCAGGTGCTCATCACAACAGGTGCACTCCTTAATCTACTTATCTGCAAGAAATGTAAAGGGAGGGAAATTATACAGAGGATCTTCTGGTTCTCTAATCATGTTGGATTCAAGTTGGAAATCAAAAACAGAAAGACAGTAGGAAAATCTGTAAACACATGGAGATTAAACAATATTAAGCTATTATGGTCATAAGGGAGATCTCAGTAGAAATAAAATAATTAGTAAACTGAAGCAAAATGAAATGACAACATATCCAAATGTGTGGGATGCAGCTAAGGCATACTGAAAGGGTATTCACAGCACATTAGAGAAGGGGGAGATCTCTAAGAAATAATTTAAATTCCTATCTCAAGATACTAGAAAAAAAAAAACAACAAAATTAAGCCTCAATTTGATGTAAGGCTTATTGCAATCCTTTAAAAATCCCCAAGAGGCTTTTTTTTTGTAGAGAGCAACAAACATATTCTAACTTATATGTAAAGGAACAAGTCCTTGAATATGAATAACAAATTTACAAAGAAGAATCAAATGGCAATCACTCCAGCCAGTATTAAAATCTATCTTATACTTACGTTCAAGGAGCGAGATATTGGCAGAACTTATGAGAGTCTGGCTCTACTTTGTGGTTTTCTGACAGCTTTTATACTTTAAATCCCTCCCTCTTCCCTTCTGCCACACGGCTGGGCAAGTTGTTGAGAAAGCCTGGTGCCCTGCCCTTGGGTGCCTGAAGGAGGCTGAAACCACACAGTTCTGCATGGAAAGCTCGCCCTGCATTCGCTCCCGAGCCATCACGGAAAAGACCAGCCCATCTCCTTCCGCTGGACACAGTCATTGTTGTTAGTCTGGGCAGTGCCCTTTACATTGAGAGCTATCCTTATATTCCTTTGTGTGAGGAGATTGTGTGTGTGTGTGTGTGTGTGTGTGTGTGTGTGTGTGTGTGTATACATATTCTTTGTTAAAATTATATCATTCCATATATACCATATATCAAGTTCCATATTGCATACATTGATATTTTCACTCCATTCCTTACAGCTTACTAAAAACAATATTCAGTGAAATTAGGATGCAACATTATTTTGCTATGTTACAATTCCCATTTTAAAATATATTCTTATTTTTGTCTGTGAACTCTGAAATATGTGCACGAAACTATTTATTTATTTAATTAATATATTTCTTGATTGATCTCCTTGGCATATTCTCTGTAAAAAAATGTTTATAGTTTGATTTTTAAAAATGTTTTAACATGTTTTATGTCCAAGGATAAATCTGGTTAACAGTGAAAATTAAAATTATCAATGCAAAGTTATCCCTGAATGAAAATGGTGTTTTAAAAATTACCTTATGTATCAATGGATTAAATTTATTTTGCAGAAATGAGACAGCTCAGGATCAATCTTATTACAAAAGAAATTTTTTAAAGAAAAGCAGTGCTATTTAATTATTTGATTTCCTTCTAAGTTATATTTCATTAATAGCCAAAAGGTCTATCATCAAAAGTTATTTTTAGTAATTCATTGCAGTATAATTTTATCAGTTCCTTTTTTTACTTTCTCCAGAACAATAATAAGGACTCTGTTTGACTTAAACAAATCTTCACTGTCATTCATTAACCTTCATTTTTTTCAGTTTCTTAAATGTTTATCATAATAGGGGTTTCTGGTTATTAAATGATTACCAGTTATGATTGATTACCTATTAATTACAAACACGTTGCCAAACTTTATGTATTCAGAGGTTTGGAGAAAATAAAAACACTGTTGAATTCAGTCACATTGGTCAGTAGATTTTTACTGAAACCTCTGAGCATATAATATACTTTAGCTGTCTATCTATTTATCCATCTATTTACCTAACTTTGAAAAGGTCAGAGACACAGATTTCACTCGGTCGATTTAGGAAAATTTGTGATAAAATCTAGCTGACAGCAGTAAGACATCCCCCTCAGTCCCTGGAGTAGAAAGACCTTCCCCATTCCTCCCACTTAGTACAACCGAAAATTCTGGGCATCAACACACAAGACGTACGGAGACATACCTGAACGCTGGAAAGGGTGAGAGCAGCCAGAGCCTTTGGGGACCTAAGAACAATACACTGACAAGTTCCCTGGGTCTTGTCTACGTCCCCTAGTGTTAGAGCTACTGGAGTCCACAAGCTGGAAACAGCAATCAGACCCCCCTCCAAACCTCACCAGCCAACGTAGAAACACCCCTGCTGCTAATTCTATCCGTGTTCTCTTCCGTCTTTCTCATCCTTATTTATTTCTGCACCCTTCTTTGTTATTTCCTTCCTTCTGCTGTCTTTGGGTTTAGTGCATTCTTTGTCTAGTTCTGTCAGGTGTGAAGATAGGTTATGTATTGAGATCTTGCTTTCTCTCAATAGATATTATTTATCAATATAAATTTTCCTCTTACAGATGCTTTTCATGCATCTCAGAAGTCTTGGTATGTTGTTTGTGGCAAGATTTTTTTTTTAATTTCTCTTTTTAGTTTTCCTCTGACCCTCTGGTTATTCAGAAATGTGTTTTTAATTTGTATTTTCATAACTAATGAAATCTGAGTTCAAGACCTGGGACTGTTCCATCATTTCAGGAAGCTCCTACGTGCTTTTCCAATCAGAGCTGCAAGGGCCATCAGGGAGGTGATTTCTACAATCGTTGGGAAGCTTTCCTGTTCTCCAAATTCATAAATGGAGACATAGTGTGTGAATGCTCTTGCTTGTGGCTTCTTTTACTCCACCTAATGCTCCTGAGATTTTCCATGTTATTTCATGTTTATCCCTTTTCATTCTGGGTATTATTTCATTGCATGAATATTCCATAGCTTGTTTATGTTTTCACATGCTCATGATCATTTGGGCAGCTTTTCATAAATATGAATTAAGCAGCTAAAACATATTTATACAAATCTTTGTGTGACAATATGCTCACTAGCTCTCTGTTTAGATTTGTAGAAATTGGCATTTCTTGCTTTGTTGAAGATTACTTGGCCATGCATATGTGGCTCCATCACTCTATTCTGTCCAATTGATATGTGTATCTATTTTTGTGCTCGTACCATACTGTCTTGATGACTACAGCTTTGTAATTTAGTTTGAAATCCGAAATTTTGATGCCTCCCTTTTGATTTTCATTTTTCAAGGTTTCCTTGGCTATTCAGAGTTTTTCCTGGTTCCATTCATATTTTAAAATTGTTTCTTCTACTTCTCTGAAAAATGCTGGTGTTATTTTGATAGGGATTGCATTGAATGTATAGATTGTTTTGGGTGATATAGACATTTCCACAGTATTCTTTGTTTTAATTATTTATTTTGAGATAGAAAGAGAAGTGGAGGGGCACCGAGAGAGAGAAAGAGAGAGACTCCCATGAAGGGTCTGCCCTGTCAATGCAAATCCTGACATGGGGCTCTAACCTTCGAACTTTGAGACCATGGCCTGCGTTGAAATCAAGAGCTGGACACTTAAATGATTGAGTCGCCCAGGTGCCACAGGAATTTCCTTTTGATTCGTACTATGCTAAAAGATTTTATTCATTCCCTCAATGGATATTAAATTTTATCCCATAATTTTCTTCATTGATTAAAATAATTACATGATTAATATCCTTTATTTTGATAACATAATCAATTCTACAGATCTATTTCAAATGTGCCAACCTTGCATTTCTGGATTGAAACAAACTTGACTTTTATTTACAAGTTCTGCATCTATATTCCTGAGTTTGGTTTCAAATCAAGTTTCACATGATACTGGCCCAAAAACTGAGTTGGGGGTGTTAACTCTTCTATGCCAGGGAAGGGTTTGGTCACATTTGGCCTAACATCCACGTAAAAATTCTGGCACAATCTCCTGGTGAAGCTTAAAAGCTCCAGAGGTTCATTTGTTTATCTGTTGTTAATGTAGAATATATGAATTAAAATTCTGTTTCTTGAGAATTAGACAGCACGGTTCCCCAGGTCAACTTTAATGTGTTCTCTAGGCAATTTCCCACTTTGTGTAAGTTCTCAAATCCATGATCTTAAAATCAGTCAAAGGATTCTCTTATCTTTCATGTGGCTGTGACTCGAGAAATGCCCCAATTGCATTCCCATAATTCCTTAGTTACATTTCCTGCTTTAATTTCTTCATCAGTCTCACCAGGGAGCAATATGATTTATTGTTATTTTTAACATTCCACATTTTGACTTTTTGAGCCACTTGTTTTATATTGTCATTTAATTAATTTCTGCTACTACCTATTAATTTCATCCTTTACAATCTTTCTGTGTTCATTTATTATTCCTTTCCCAAATTCTTGAGAGGAATGCTTAGATTGTTGATCTTCAGCCGTGAACTTCTCTAACAAGCATTTTGGAGGCCATGTATTTCCCTGTAAACACTGAAAACCTACATCCCACCAGCTTTGCCCTGTAGTGTTTTCATTTTCTCCAATTCAAACCATTGTTCTAGGATTGCCAAGATTGTAATTCGATTCATGATTTATTTAGAAAGTGGGTTTCTTTTACACATATAGGTATTTTCCAGCCCCCCTTCAGTTACTTATTTCTATCTCAATAATGAATATTAAGTAGGCAACTGGCAATGCCTCCATAGTCACCATATCAGGTAGATGCAAGTTAACTGGTCCAAATTCGAGTTCAGGAACTGGAGTCTACACTTCATCATTTTTCTATGCCCACCATGATTGGGTAAATTGTTGGCATCTATTTGCAAGACTTTATGGGTTCCCTAGATTGGATAGTCTGTTCTCAGGGGTGGAACCAAAGTAGAAGAAACATTGTCATGGAGGCAGTGAGGACAGATTTAGAGGGGACATATTCTGTCTACCCAAAGTGGTCTGAGAAGAAAATAAAGTCATAGCAAGAGGAAGCCATAATCAGTGTGTGTTCATAATATTTTTCATCAATTATTTCATTTATCATTATAACTTCCTGTAAAGAATAGGGAACAGATATTGTCCCCACATTTGTCATATTCTTGATGCACAAGAAACTCCAACACAAAGGTTATGTCCAACATGAAAAAGCACAAATTGGGTTAACAACAAAACTGAGGAAAGATCAGAAAATTCCTGAGATTTGATGCTGTGTTTATCTGGTTTTCTTCACTGCACATCACATGTCTGCCAGAATTGTTCCACAACATCTTTCATTGTCAAATCATTCAATATCATGACATGTGGTTTTTAAAAACATTTGCTTTGTGGGGCGCCTGGGTGGCTTAGTCGGTTAAGCGTCCAGCTTTCGCTTAGGTCATGATCTCGCGGTTCATGGGTTCGAGCCCCTCGTCGGGCTCTGTGCTGACTGCCAGCTCAGAGCCTGGAGCCTGTTTCAGTCTGTGACTCCCTCTCTCCCTGACCCTCCCCTGCTCACGCTGTCTCTCTCTCTCTCAGAAATAAATAAAAATTAAAAAAAGAAAAACATTTGCTTTGTATATCTTCCTTTTAAAGAAAATAAGGGTTATCTCCAGCCCTCACGCAGGGACTCTGTCTGTCATAGCATGGGCACAATGTACTGCCATGTTTGCTTGTTGGATCAATGTTCCAAGATAACCTGTATATATAGAGTGAGACTCTGACCGTCACAGAAGGACCCAGTCATGAGCAGTGTTTTTAAAAAGCTTCAGTAATCAGTATGGCATAGGACTTACCAAATACACACATCAATCCAGATATGCACAATAGACCGTTGATGGTTTTCTACATAGTGAGTCACCTATGAGAAGTGGTTTACCTGCTGGGAGGCGCAGCCCAATGTTTCATGACGTTGCTTATAAAAACTCCTCAACCTTTGTATCTCTTGATATTGCTTCATGCTGTGGTCACAGGGGTTGTTTTTCCCTTTCCAATTGTGTTTTCTATTCCATCATGGTGCTGGATTCCCAGAGTCTGACAGGCAGAAGCATCGTGTCTTCAGAAACAGCCAGTGGTAGTAGCAGTAGAAGTAGTTGAACAACATCTTTACCACACTAGGTAACTGTTTTGATGGCTTAGCTTCCAAACTCAGTCTCTGGATTCTTACATGGCAACCTCTGGAATAAGGCCAATGGCAAAGGCTTCTCCTGATGTTGTATAATAAGTGACTACTGCCTACAAGGATAGAAAACCATGCAGCAATAATCCAGGATTAAGGATTCAGAAAACTCTTTGCAAGCAGCTTTCTGAATGCATTCTTCATGTCCCTATTCCTGAGACTAAAAATGAGGGGGCTGAGGAAAGGCGTAATGACAGTGTAAGGGACAGCGATGAGTGTGTCATCTCCTCCCGAGGCTTCTGGCTTCAGATATGCAATAGCTGCAAAACCAAAGTGGACGATGACCACAGTGAGATGAGAGGCGCAGGTGGAAAAAGCCTTCTGCTTGCCCTCGGCTGAAGGGATCCTGAAGACAGTGGAAAGAATGAAAACATAAGTGATGATGATGAGCAAGAAGGTGCCTGTCAACCCTGACACTGACATCAGTGTAACAATGATTTCTGTGAGGTCACTGTTGAGACAGGACAACCGCACCACCAACTGCATCTGGCAGAAGAAGTGATGGATGAGGTTGGGGTTGCAGAAAGAGCCCTTGAATATCAGTGCAGTTTCTGTCACAGAGATAAGGAAGCCTCCAGCCCAGGCAGAGACCACCAGATGCCCACACACCGCATTGGTCATCAGCAGTGGATATCTGAGAGGGTTGCAGATGGCCAGAAAGCGATCATATCCCATCAAAGTGAGGATGATACAGTTAGTGCCACCAAGTCCCAAGAAGAAACACATCTGCAAGCCACATCCCGTGACCGAAATGCTTCTGTTCCCAGTCAACAGATCTGCCAGCATCTTGGGGATGATGGTCAGTGTGTAGCAGGTCTCAGAGAAAGAGAGGGCGCGGAGGAAGAGGTACATAGGGGTGTGGAGAGATCTGTCCACCCAAGTGAGTCCCAGGATGGCGAGGTTACCTGTGAGGGTGAGAAGGTAGAGGGCAAAGAAGGCCACAAAGAGGAATCTCTGCACATGTGGGTACAAGGAGAAGCCAACAAGAATGAACTCTTCAAGGATTGTCTGGTTGACCTTCATGTTGCATGGGTGAAATCTGGAAGAAACAACAAATAAATATTCAATTCTCCATTATTTTTTGAAAACAGGGGTGTGAATAACACAGGTGATCAGAGTAACAGTTACCAACTGTCATTTGCTGTGACAAAACATCATGCGTGTGTAGGTTGTTTCCCCTTTCTTCTCCCCCATGGTCCTCTGTTAAGTTCCTCCTAATCCTCCTATACGTGCAAACATAAGGTATTTGTCCTTCTCTGCCTGACTTATTTCACTCAGCATACCACCCTCATGGTCCATCCATGTTGCTACACACGTCCAGATTTCATTCTTTCTCATTGACATGTAATATTCCATTGTATAAATATACCACATCTTCTTGATCCATTCATCTGTTGATGGACACTCAGGCTTTTTCCATGTTTCGGCTATTGTTGAGAGTGCTGCTATGAACATTGGGGTCCATGCACCCCTATGCATCAGCACTCCTATATCCCTTTGGTAAGTTCCCAGCAGTGCTATTGCTGGGTCATAGGGGAGTTCTATTGTTAATTTTTTGAGGAACCTCCACACTGTTTTCCAGAGGGGCTGCACCAATTTACATTCCCACCAACAGTGTAGTAGGGTGTCCATTTCTCCACATCCTCCCCAGCATCTAGAGTTCTCTGATTTACTCATTTTAGCCCTGTGACCCGGGTGAGGTAGTATCTCAGTGTGGTTTTCATTCTTATTTCCCTGATGAGGAGGGATGCTGAGCATCGTTTCATGTGTCTGTTGGCCATCTGGATGTCCTCTTTGAAGAAGTGTCTGTTCATGTCTTCTGCCCATTTCTTCACTGGGCTGTTTGTTTTTCAGGTGTGGAGTTTGGTGTGTTCCTTATAGATTTTGGATACTAGCCCTTTATCTGATATGTCATTTGCAACTATCTTTTCCCATTCCATCGGTTGTCTATTAGTTTTGTGGATTGTTTCCTTTGCTGTGCAGAGCTTTTAATCTTGATGAGGTCCCAATAGTTCATTTTTGCTCTTGATTCCCTTGCTTTTGGGGATGTGCCAACTAAGACATTGTTGCAGTTGAGGTCAAGGAGGTTGTTTCCTGCTTTCTCCTCTATGGTTTTGATGGTTTCCTGTCTCACGTCCTTTGTCCATTTAGAGTTTATTTTTGTGTATGGTGTGAGAAAATGATCTAATTTCCTTCTTCTGCATGTTGCTGTCCAGTTCTCCCAGAACCATCTGTTAAAAAGGCTGTCTTTTTTTCATTGGATACTTTTTACCAATTGTTTAACTAAGTTAAACAACAGTGGTGAGAATGGACATCAAAAATCTCCAAACAAATAACAGCCCTGGACCAGACAGCTTCCCTGGGGAATTCTACCAGACATTTAAAACAGAATTAATACCAATTCTTCTCAAGCTATTCCAAAAAACAGAAATTGAAGGAAAACTTCCAGACTCATTTTATGAAGCCAGTATCACTTTGATTCCCAAGCCAGACAAAGACGCAGCAAAAATAGAAAACTTCAGGCCAATATCCTTAATGAATACAGATGCAAAAATCCTCAACAAGATACTTGCAAATCGAATCCAACAGCACATAAAGAGAATTATCCACCAAGATCAAGTGGGACTCATTCCTGGGTTACAGGGCTGGTTCAATATTTACAAATCAATCAATGTGATACATCACATCAACAAAAGAAAAGATAAAAAGCATATGATCCTGTCAATAGATGCAGAAAAAGCATTTGACAAAATATAGCATCCCTTCTTAAAAAAATATCTAGTAACAAGAATTGAAAGGACCTACATTTTGTCAAATTAATTCTAATACTTATTGGTTTGATTCTTGACAACATAGATGAGAAGTTGTGGAATGTGTATGACACCTGAGATTATTTTCCTCATTTTTGAAATAAGACAGCTGTTTCTCTTACATGGTGTATTTTTAACTAGAATACAGCTGTCATGATTTAATTGTACATTTTTTGCATTTATCTTCCTTTTTCCTTCCATAGTCTATATGTCATAGAGCTCTATTTCACAGTGTTAATATGGAGCATTTTAAGAAGATGATGATTCCTAATCCATGTGCATGGATAGGTTAGTGATTGCAAAGAGCCTGAATCTATAAACGGTTTCTGTTTTACTTGAGTATTCAGCATTGGGGAGAATGCTGAACATAGACGTAAACAGTGTTTCCAGTCTTAAGTAGATTTGGTTGAGGCTAAGATTAAGCATCTGTCAGCAGAGTCAAGCTGGTCACTGACAGTCAGAAGAAGCAGTAGGAAAATGGGCTGAATCATTATTATTTTGAAAATGCTCTGGATTATAATTAGATAATTTTCACATATAAGCATATATATAAATCTAAATAAAATAATGATATAATTATAACATTTATAATGAAAGTTAGCAGCCCTGTGGACCCTACCTTAGCCATCTCTTGCATTCTGTGGTCCTCTTTGACCTGACCTGACATGACTTCCACTCTCCCTCAGCCTCTCCTGACATGTGACTCATCTTTCCCTCCACCCTTTCTCCTTTCCTGTTTCATGCTTTCCCTCCATGTATACACACCACACCTTTGATAAGTGAGTAATTATATCCCCCAAAAGAAGTCTGGAGCATTATTTTGCCTTCCTGCCTAAGGCTGTATTCTGAGAGGCTGTGTCTAAGTGATCCTCGGGCTTCCTTCAGAGGCCTTTTACACAAACCTCCTCAGGATCCAAACTGAGTGTGAAACTCCTAGGGGTCCCCACCTACACTCTCAGATTGTTGGTCCACTTTGCCCTGATGGGGCCTTATGAAAACTCTGGATTGTGTCAGAAGACTGTCTCCCCTCTCAGAAATACAAGGTGCCATATGCCCTTCCATTACCACTAAGCCATCGGGAAGATTTCCTGCTCAGTAGAACACTGTACTCACTCAAGTTTCCAAATTCTCTCGAATTTCCCCAGGAACTCTGTAAGTAGACCTATTAGATGGATTGTAGAACTAAAACATGAACTAAATACCCAAAGTCGGTGAGAGGGAGAGTATATTTGCAAATCTAGTAGTTTCCATTCCTGGTGCAGAATCCGAGCTCTTCCTAACAGATGAATTGCAGGGCAGCCTGATTCCACATGTTATACCACATCCCTTTCTAAGCAGCCAGACTGGTTGTGTTCCCATCTATCATTCAATTCAGAAGCATTTTGAAAATGCAAAGAATCAGCAATATATATTCCTAGAGAGCTCCTTCCTTACCTAATTCCTACCTCACTTGTGTGGTAAACGTTCACTTGGTGAATCGTTAGGAGTATGAATTTCAAAATCTCCCACTACTTCTGGCATATTCTGAATGTGTGTGTGTAGGAGTGTTAGAGTATTATATCCCACTCTTCCCTCAATTATGTCTGAAGTTGTCCACAAATCAACTTGTATCAAATTTAATTTTCACTATGGATCCACTGATAGATAATACACACCCTTTCCAGAGTCACATAGAAACGGTAATTTGAAGAAAGTGCAAGGACAATTAATTATGAAGAAAACAGAAATCCAATCACTTACAAGGGTTTCCTACCTTGTGTGTTTTACCAGAGCCCCAAAGCTAGTTCAGTGTTAGGGTTATATTCTTCCACGATGGTCTTCACACTGAGGGAAGCATGCTTTGTTCTTCACTCAGAAGACACAGAGATCCACTTAGTATCAATGTCATTGGTCTAAGAGCCTGCGTTTTTAACTTTATCACTTTTAGTTTACTGACCTTAGCAAAGTCCTTATACCTTCTGGATCTAAATTTCCCAGCTGGTAAGTGAGGAAAAGGGCCCTAGTTTGGTGCAAACTTAAGCTTTCTGGGGCCTTAGCATTTCCCACATGAGCTGTGAACCTGGGCCACACAGGCCATGGTCTGATTCTATCCCTCACTGAACCACAGTGGCTAAGAACCTTTTCCTCCACCAGTTTGGAGATATTGTCTGATCACCATTAGGGCTTGTGGTTCCTCAGCTCTAGAGGTTTGGCTCTGGTTAGGAGGCCCTAAGGGATTCGTCTCTTCTTTCATCACAGGGAGCAAGAGAACTTTCTCCCTCACCTTAGTAATTTTCTCTCATTAGTTTCAGGGCTGTTTTCTAACATGTGACCAGGAAAACACTGTGTGGAACCTCTGGGGATGTAAAACTTGCAGATCTCATATCCAGTCTTTGCTAATTCCTAAGTTTTGTTTGGCCGGGAGGGGAGTGAGTTACATCCCTAGTGTTTTCTCGCTCCCCTTACAGTCTGGCACTTTCATCACCATCTCTCTCCATCCCCCAGGTGTTTAGGAAGGGCTCTAGGTTTGAAGACCGTACTCTGAGGGAACTCCGAAAAGTATAATGAATGGTCTCTTCCTACAAGGAAATTGTACCCGGTGGAGGAAAGAAGATGAGCCAATTTGATTCCACTACCCAACTTTTATTTTTTTTTATTTTTTTATTTTATTTATTTCCAGGAGACAGAGAGAGAGACAGCGTGAGCAGGGGAGGGTCAGAGAGAGAGGGAGTCACAGACTGAAACAGGCTCCAGGCTCTGAGCTGGCAGTCAGCACAGAGGCCGACGCGGGGCTCGAACCCACGAACCGCGAGATCATGACCTAAGCGAAAGTCGGTCGCTTAACCGACTAAGCCACCCAGGCGCCCCCCCACTACCCAACTTTTAGAATGTGTTAAAAAAAAATTGTCCATCCTAGTATTGGTATGGATTTGAAGTAGCAGAACTCATAGATTATTTTTGTGAATGTAAAAATTATAAAATGCTTTAAAATTTAGTCAAGTGTTTTGTTAACTCCTCAGCATTCTTAATCCATTCAAGTTAAGGGAAGGTGGACTATATACACATTTCTCTGCACCTACCCTCTAAATACAACTAAAAAGCATGGAAATATCTCAACAATCCTAAAATGACCTGGAGGAGGAATCATGGAAGATGAATTGGCCCAGGACTTCAGCTTGAAGAAAACCACCTCTGAGGGTTTCCAATGGTCTCTTTTTATCCTCCATGTAGTCCATCTGGGGTGTGGAGAGCCCTGCAACATGCAATGGGCTAATGTCCACAGACAAAGGCAATCAAAAAATAAAAAATAAAAACACAGTCTGTTCTCTCTGGCAATGGACCAAGAAAGGAGAGACCAAGCAGGGACTTAGTAGGAGACCCACAGCCAAAGGTACTGGAAACCCTATTGGCTGTACCTGCAGGGTCAGCCCCCCACCTCACCCCAACCAGCCAGGCCTAATCTGCCCACAACAGCATCGCTGGCTTGGGCCAGGGGCCCTGGTAACCTATCCTAAATGATCATCATATCCTGGGCCACAAGACTAACCAGAAGAATTTTCTTAAGTTGTTATTTTAATTCTAGTTCATTACCATACAGTGTTATGTTAGTTTCAGGTGTACAATCTAGTGATTGAACACATCCACCCATCACCAGGTGCTCATCACAACAGGGGCACTCTTTAGTCTATTTAACTACAAGAAATGTAAATGGAGGGAAATTATACAGAGGACATTCTGGTTCTCTAATCATATTGGATTCAAGTTGGAAATCAAGAACAGAAAGGTGGTAGGAAAATCTGCAAACATGGAGATTAAACAATATTAAGCTATCCAAGGTTCTAATAAAGGAAGTCCAGTAGAAATAAAAACAGTTGATAAACTGATGCTAAATGAAATGACAACATATCCAAATGTGGAGGATGCAGCTAGAGATACTGAAAGGGTATTCACAGCACATTGGAGAAGAGGGGAGGTCTCTAAGGAGTGATTTAAATTACTACCTCAAGAAACTAGAAAAAAAAATTTAGCCCCACTTTGATGTATATTGGCTAACTGCAATCATTTTTAAATTCCAAAAAGGTTTTTGTTTTGGTAGAGAAAACCACGCATATTTATATGTAAAGGAAAAAGTTTTTGAATATGTATAACAATCTTAACAAAGAAGAATCAAGTGGAAATCATTCCATCTGATATTAAAACCTACTTATCAAGGAGTGACACTCCTACATGCATCAAGGAGTGAGGTATTGGCAGAATTTATTAGAATCTGACTCTACTTTGTGGTTTTCTGACAGCTTCTATACCTTTAAGCCCCTCCCTCTTCCCTTCTGCCACACAACTGGGCAAACTGATAAGAAAAACTTGGTGCCCTGCCCTTGGGTGCCTGCAGAGACTGAAATCACACAGTTTTGCATGGGAAAGCTCGCCCTGCATTCCTCCTGAGCCATCAGAGAAATGACCAGCCTGTCTCCTTCCGCTGGTCACAGTCAATGCACTCGGCCAGGGCAGTGCCCTTTACTGAGAGCTGTCCTATATTTCTTTATATATTTTCTTTGTGAAAATTAAAATCACCTCATATATCAAGTTCCATGTTGCATATACTATATTTCACTCCATTCCTTATAGCTCATTAAAAAAAAGTATTCAATGAAGTTTAAATGTGATACTGCTTTGCTATCTTACAGCTTCCATTTAAAATATACTCTTATTTTTCTTTATGTTTTTCTCTGATGTAAGGGCACAAAAATTGTTCGTGTGTTTGTTGGTTTGTTTATATGTTTTTTATTTGATCTCCTTAGCATTCTTCTCCGTAAAAATGTTTATAAGTTGATTTTGTAAAATGATTTTATCTTACTTTATGTCTAAGAAGAATTCTGATTAAATGTGAAAATTTTCAAAGTAAAATTAGCCCTGAATGAAAGTTGTGCTTTAAAAATTATGTTATATATCAAGGAATAACATTTTTTTGCAGAAACAAGATATCTCAGAATCAATTTTATTCAAAAAATGTTTTAAGCAAAGCAGTGCTACTCAATTCTCTGAATTCCTTCTAAGCCATATATCATAATAGCCTATCATAACTTATTTGTAATAATTTATCAGAGTATAATTTTAACAGTTAGTTTCTCTACTTTCTCAAAACAAGGATATGAATTCTATTTGACTTTATAAAATATTCATTGTAGATCATTAACAATCATTTGTTCAGTTTCTGAAAAGTTTACCATGATTGTGTTTTCCACTTATTATAAAGTGATTATCAGTTATAATTGTTTATCTATTAATTACTAACACGTTGCCTAACTTTATGTATTCAGAAGTTTGGGGAAAATAAAATCACTGTTGAATTCAGTCACCTTGGTCATTAGATTTTAAATGAAAACTCTGAGCCTATAATATGCTCTAGCTGTCTATTTGTCTGTCTATTTATCTAACTTTGAAGCGGTTGGAGAACAGATTTTCTCAGTAGATTTAGGAAACGTTGTGACAAAGCCTAGCTGACAGCAGTGGGACTTCCTCTTTGGTCCCTAGAGTAGAAAGATCACACTTATTCCTCACACTTAGTACAACCGAAAACTCTGGGCATCACACACAGGACATACGGAGACACACCTGAAAGCTGGAAAGGATAAGAGCAGCCTGGACCTTTGGGGACCTAAGAACCATATACTGACAAGCTCCCTGGGTCGTGTTGTCTGCGTCCCCCAGTCTTAGAGCTGCTGGAATCCACAAGCTGGAAACAGCAATCAGACCCCCCTCCAAACCTCACCAGCCAACGTAGAAACACCCCTGCTGCTAATTCTATCCATCGTCTCTACTGTCTTTCTAGTCCTTATTTACTTTGCACTCTTCTTTGTTATTTCCTTCCTTCTGTTGTCTTTGGGTTTAGTGCATTCTTTGTCTAGTTCTGTCAGGTGCGATGATAGGTTCTGTATTTGATATCTTTCTTTCTTCTCAATGAGGCTTATTTATCAATATAACATTTTTTTTTTCTACCAGGTGCTTTTGATCTCATAGTGGTGTATAGAAATGCCAAGATTTCTATACATTCATTTTATATCCTGCCACATTGCTGAATTTATGTATCGGTTCTAGCAATTATTTGGAGTTTCTTTGGTTTTTCATGTAGAGTACCCTTTGTTGCAAATGGTGAAAGTTTCACTTCTTCCTTGCCAATTTGTATGCCCTTTATTTATTTTTTTGTATGACTGCTGACATTAAGACTTCCAGTACTGTGTTAAATAGTAATGGTGAGAATGATCATCCCAGCCTTGCTCCTGACCATACGGGAAAGGTTCTCAGTTTTCCCCATAACTGGAGGCCATATTAGTGGTGTATCTTTCACATATGGCCTTTATGATGTTATTTCCATCTATCCCCTCTTTGTTGAGGGTTTTGGGAAACTGAACAGTGATATGCTGAAGAAGGAAACTGGACCGCTTTCTTATCCCATACAGAAAAGGAAATTCAAAATGGGTGAATTAAATGTGAGACAGGAAACCATCCAAATCCTAAAGGAGAACACAGGCAGCACCCTCCTTGACCTTGGCCAGAGCAACTTCTTACTAGACACATTGCCAAAGGCAAGGGAAACAAAAGCAAACATGAAGTATAAAGACTTCATCAAGATAAAGCTTCTGCACAACAAAGGATACAATCAACAAAACTAAGTGGCAGCCTACAGAATAAGACAAGATATTTGCAAATGACATATCTGATAAAGGGTTCATATCCCAAATCTGTAAAGAGCTCATCAAACTCAACACGCAAAATCCAAATAATCCAGCGAAGAAATGGGCATAAGTCATGAACCGACACTTTTCCAAAAATGACATCTAGATGGCCAACAGACACATGAAAAGATGCTCAACATCGCTCATCGTCAAAGGAGTAGAAATCAAAACCATGGTGAGATACCACCTCACACTTGTCAGAATGGCTAAAGTCAACAACACAAGAAGCAGTAGGTTTTGGCAAGGATGTGAAGAAAGCAGAACCTTCTTGCACTGTTGGTGGGGATACGAACTGGTATAGCCACTCTGGAGAACACTATGGAATTTCCTCAGAAAACTAAAAATGGAACTACCTTGTAATTTGACAATTGCACTGTTAGGTATTTGCTGATAGGATAGAAAAATGCAGATTTGAAATGGAACATGCACCCCAACGTGTATAGTGGCATCATCAACAATAGCCTAACTATGGAGAGAATCCACATCTCCATTGACTGATGAATGGATAGAGAAGATGTGGTACACATACACAATGGAATTTCTCAGCCATCAAACAAGAATGAAATCTTGTCATTTGCAACAACGTGGATGGAGCTTGAATGTGTTATGCTAAGTGAAACAAGTCAAGCAGAGAAACAAATATCACGTGATTTCGCTCATAGGTGGAAATTAAGGAACAAAACAGGTAAACATATGGGAAGAGAGAGAAAGAGAAGAGAGGGAAACAAACCAAAAGAGACTCATAATGATACATGATAAACTGAAGGTCGATGGAGGGAGGTGGGTGGGGGATGGGCTAGATGGGTGATGGATATTAAGGAGGACACTTGTGATGAGCACTGAGTGTTTCTGTATATAAGTGATGAATCACTGAACTTTGCTCTTGAAGGCAACATTGCACTGCATGTTAACTAATATTAAATTTAAAAAAAAGTTTAAAAGGTTAATTATTGCAAAGTATCAAAAATGAAAAAAAATTCAATATTCAAAAGATTGGCATTTCTTATCAAGCAGTACTACCATTTTACTCTGCCATTTCCTCTTTGATGAAGAGAAGTTTCATTTTTGTGGTTTGACTGATTAATTTTTTATATCTGTTCCTTTTTGTCTGCTGTGTGCTCTATTAGTTGCTCTGTGCTTTCAGACATTCAGATCTAAGCTTCATCTGGGATAATTTATGTGTATGGAATGAAGTGAGGATGAAGTTTTCTGCTTAGCTTAGTTTTGTTTTTTTTTATTCTGAAATGCAGTGGTTTCAGTGCCATCGGTTAGAAAGACTTTTCTTTCTTTCCTCAGTAATTTGCACAAGCAACTTTATGAAAACTGAAGGATCTGTATACAGGTGTGACTATTTCTGGACTCTATTTCTCATTGACCTGTATATCTACCTTTTTGCTAGTAGCACAAATTTTTCATTATTGATACTTGATAGTGATTTTGAGATCAGTTGTTTAATTCACCCCCAATCTCTCATGATTGTTTAGGTCTTTTCATTTCCAGATAAATCTTTAGAAACAGCTTGCCAACTTCTACACAAATCCTGTTTGAATTAATTTTTTTATGTTTATTTATTTTGAGAGAGAGATAGAGAGACAGAGGGAGACAGGGCAGAAGTTGGGGAGAGGCGGAGAGAGAGCGAGACACAGAATCTGAAGCAGGCTCTGGGCTCTGAGCTGTCAGCCCAGAGCTTCATGACCTGAGCCCTGAGATCATGACCTGAGCTGAAGTCAGATGTTTAATTGACTGAGACACTCAGGTGCTCCAAATCCTGTTTTGATTTTACATTCAGTTGCATTGAGTCAACAGATAAATTTTTACAATATTGATTGTGTCCATTTATTTAGATTTTCTTTAATGTATTGCATTATTGTTTATCATTTTAAGTACAGAATACGTTCTCATTTTGTCCTAAATATAATTCTTTTCTTCTCTAATATTTTTATTTATTTCTAGGAGAGAGAGAGAGAGAAAGACAGCGTGAGCAGGGTAGGGTCAGAGAGAGAGGGAGATACAGACTCTGAAATAGGCTCCAGGCTCTAAGCTGGCAGTCAGCACAGAGCCCGACGCGGGGCTCGAACCCACGAACCGCGAGATCATGACCTAAGCGAAAGTCGGACGCCTAACCGACTAAGCCACCCAGGCGCCCCTCCTAAATATAACTCTAAGTGTTGATTCTAATCATCTATGTTTTGATGCTATTGAAATTGACATCTGAAAATGTAACGTCTGGGACACCTGGTTGGCTCAATCAGTTGAGTGTTTGACAGTTGATTTCAGCTTAGGTCAAGATCTCAGGTTTGTGGGATCGAGCCCTGTATCAGGCTCCACAATGAACTTGGAGCTGGCTTTTGATTGTCTCTTTCTTTCTCTGTCTCCTCCTCCCCACCTCTCTCTTTATGTTTAAAAAAAATGTTATTTCTTTTTTTTTAAATATTTTATTTTATTTATTTATTTATTTATTTATTTTTTACAAATAGTTTATTGTCAAACTAGTTTCCACATAACACTCAGTGCTCATCCCCACAAGTGTCCTCCTCCATGCCCATCACCCCTCCCCCCCACATCCATCAGTCCTCAGTTTTTGTCATCATTCAAGAGTCTCTCATGATTTGCCTCTCTCCCTTTCCCCCACCATTTCCGCCCTTCTTCTCCCCCTTGTTCCTCTGTCAAGTTCCTCCTAATCCTCCTACACGTGCAAACATATGATATTTGTCCTTCTCTGCCTGACTTATTTCGCTCAGCATACCACCCTCAAGGTCCATCCATGTTGCTACACATGGCCAGATTTTATTCTTTCTCATTGCCTTGTAGTATTCCATGGTATAGATAAACCACATCTTGATCCATTCATCTGCTGATGGACACTTAGGCTTTTTCCATGTTTTAGCTATTGTGGAGAGTGCTGATATGAACATTGTTATTTCTTATTTTTTATATCTAATATAAAGAAAAATAATTGGGGCTCCTGGGTGGCTTAGTCAGTTAAGCGTCCGACTTTCACTTAGGTCATGATCTCGCAGTTCGTGGGTTCGAGCCCCGCGTCGGGTTCTGTGCTGACTGCCAGCTCAGAGCCTGGAGCCTGTTTTGAGTCTGTGACTCTCTCTCTCTCTGACCCTCCCCTGCTCACGCTGTCTCTCTCTCCCTGTCTCCTAGATATAAATATAAAAAATTTAAAAAAAAGGAAAAAGAAAAATAATTGACTTCAGGACTTGCTAAATATACTTATTAGGCTTATAGTCCTGTAGATTTAGTGACATTTTTAAGGTACTCAGTCATGTTATCTGCAAATGAAGGGTTTTATCATCCCTTTCAAATCATTTCATTTTTGAATCCTTTTCTTACAATACCTCACTGGTTTGGATCTTTGGTACACTGCCATATATAGCTGTCAAAGCGCTCATTCTAGAGAAAAGAATTCAATATATCACAGTGAGGAAGGATAGTGGCTTAAATAGAAAAAAGTTTTTTTAAGTCAACAATAGATACTGATTTTACTTATAAGTAAAATTTTACAAATATTGAGATGAGTAGATTATCTTTTTCCATTTATTTCATTCGATTAGTGAATAATGTCAATATGCTTTCAAATAGTTAATCAGTCTTGCAATCCTAGAATAAGTCATTAAATATTATTCTTTTATGTATTGCTGGCATATATATAGTTAAATAGGCTCAACAGCATTTTGGAGATGCTAGAAGAAAGGACCAAAGAATTGGAAGATAAAATCAGTAGAAATCAGTCAATATGAAGAAGAAAAAGACTAGAATTAGAATGAACCAAGTTTATGCTAGCAAAATAAGTCAGTCAGAAAAAGACAAATATTATATGATTTCACTCATATGTGGAATTTAAGAAACGAAATAGATGAAACTAGGGAAGGGAAGGAAAAATAAGAGAAAAACAGAAAGGAGGCAAACTATAAGAGACTCTTTAGGGGCGCCTGGGTGGCTCAGGTGGTTAAGTGTCTGACTTCGGCTCAGGTCATGATCTCAAGGTACGTTGGTTCAACCCCCGTGTTGGGATCTGTGCTGACAGCTAGTTTGGAGCCGGGAGCCGGCTTCAGATTCTGTGTCTCTCTTTCTGACCCTCCCTGCTCATGCTGTCTCTCTCTGTCTCTCAGAAATAAATAAAAACATTAAAAAATGTTAAAAAAAGAGACTCTTTTTTTGTGGAAATAAACATTTATTTTATTTTATTTTTTACAAATAGTTTATTGTCAAGTTGGTTTCCACATAACACCCAGTGCTCATCCCCACAAGTGCCCTCCTCCATGCCCATCCCCTTCCCCCCCACATCCATCAGTCCTCAGTTTTGGTCAGCATTGAAGAGTCTCTCATGGTTGTCTCTCTCCCTTTCCCCCACTATTTCCCCCCTTCTTCTCCCCCATGGTCCTCCATTAAGTTCCTCCTAATCCTCCTCTACATGTAAAGATATGATATTTGTCCTTCTCTGCCTGACCTGTTTCGCTCAGCATAACACCCTCAAGGTCCTTAATACAAAGAACAAAGAAGTTTGCTGGAGGGGAGGTAGGTCAGGGGGTGGGCTAAGTGGGTGATGGGCATTAGGGAGGGTGCTTGTTGGGACGAGCTCTGGGTGTTACATGTAAGTGAGTAATCAGTGGGTTCGAATCCTGAAACCATCACTACATTGTATGTTGACTAACTTGAATTTAAAGAAATGAAGTTAAGAAATGAATCATTCTGTGAGGTTTTTGAGACAATATCAAGTAGTCCAACACTTGTGTAATTGAAATATGAGGAGGAAACAAAAATATTCGAAAAGGGAGAAAATATTTGAAGAAATAATAGCTGAAAACTGCCCAAATGTGGTGGAACACCACAAGAATCAAGATGGTCAACAAATGACAAGTGAGAAAACCGGAAAAACACGTCTAGACACGGGATGATTACACTGATGAAAGCCAAGGTAAAGAGAAAATGTGGAAACAATCTCAATCGATGGCAGTCCTTGCTTAGTGTGTTTTACAGTCAAACATAGATTCAGAAAATCATGCAAACAAATAGCATAGTGAACATTTTTGTCAGGCAAACACCTTTGCAATCACGACCCAGATCAAGGAAGAGAACTTGGTTAGTGAGGAGTCGCTCTGTGTGCCCCTCCTCACCCCAGCTTCCTCCCTCCAAAAGGAATCACTATCTTAATTGTACACTCATCTCCTTCCATTTCTTTTCAGTTTTAATTGGCTTGCCTCATTTGCTGACCAATTCAATTTCTCAATTTTAATTTCCTCGATCTTCTCATTTTTATTTTAGATTTTAATGTCCAGTTTAAACAATCTTTTCATATCCTAAGAATAGTGTGTAGATCATTTGTTTTGTATCCACATGAACAGTTTCATTGGTATACCTTTCCCATTCAGGTTTGGACACCCAGAAACGGATTCTGGTGCTGCTGCTGTGGCTTAGGGAAACAGGTTTTCTTTTGCCTCTATGAATAAGCACTGTTTCTAGCATGAGTGTTTGAAAAGTCTATTGTTTGCGAACCTCTCTGTGAAGCCATATTTATCACAAAGCCAGTGTCCATGTGTGCGTGGGTCTTTGGGGTTCTCTTCTCTGTTGGTCTATTTGTCACTTGGGCCAATTTCACACTGTAGCTGTATGAGGAGACTTGATACTTGATAAAACAAATCATGTTATGGTACTCTTCAAGAAAGTCTTGGCTATTTGTAAGTCCTTATAAATTTTAAATACCCTTACAGTCTCACACACAATCAAAGGACGCTATTAGGATTCTCACTGGGATTTCCTTGGAACATAGATTAGCATGGGGAGAATGGACCTCTGTACTGCACTACGTCTTCTAATCTGTGACAGAGTACCTCGTTGTTACACAGGTCTTTTAGAATTATATTAATAAAGCTTTCCAGTTTTCGATGAAGAGGCCTTACATATCTTTGCTTAAATTTATTCCTAGGGCTTTGATATTTTCAAAGCTTCAAAATGTGATATGTTTTTTGAAAACCAGATTCCAACTGTTGCTAATTTATGGGGATGCAATTTAGTTGCTTATGTACCATGTCCTTAGCCTTATATTGAAGGCTAATTCTAATGATTTATCTGCTGATTAGCTTTAGATTTTCTAACATAGAAAAGTTTATAATTCATTAGAGAAGACTTTTTTCCTTGCATAGTCCTTCTGTCTTTGGCTCCTTTTCACTGCTCTGACCATCTGGAATTAGATGGAAAAGACAGGATGGGAGATGCCATTCTTTTCTGGTGTCTGAGTGAGCAGGGCCACATTTAAATGGTTCACAACTAAGTGAGAAGTTGGATCATTGAATCGCAATGCTGCACTAACATACACAGTGTGTTAGTATAACATAACACAGAGTATCAGCTGTAGTCAGATACAGAAAGAAGTTTGAGAGCATTATTGGTTTAAGTAACTATATTTTATTCATGTATATTTATTTATATTGAGAGAGAGAGCAGGAAGGACAGAGAGAGGATCCCATGCAGCCACTCCAGTGTCAGTGCAGAGCCTGATATGGGTGCAGGTACTCATGAACCGTGGGATCACGACCTGATCTGAGAATCAAGAGTCAGACACTTAACTAACTGAGCCCCTGAGGCAAACCAGGAATACCTTTTTTTCCTGTTATGCTAACAGGTTTTATTCATCCCTGATGGATATTAAATTTTATCCAAAATTCTTCTTCATCAATAAAATAATTACATAATTAATAGCCTTTATTTTGACAAAGTGATAAATTCTACTGATCGATTTTTTAAAAGTTTTTTAAAGTTTTATTTATTTCTGAGAGAGAGAGAGACAGCATGAGCAGGGGAAGTTCAGAGAGAGAGGGAGATACAGAATCTGAAACAGGCTCCAGGCTCTGAGCTAGCTGTCAGCACAGAGCCTGACGTGGGCTTGAACCCACGAACCGTGAGATCATGACCTGAGCCAAAGTCAGACGCTTAACTGACTGAGCAACCCAGGTGTCTTTCTACTGATCGGCTTTAAATGTGCCTACCTTGAATTTCTAAACTAAATCCATCATCAGTTTTACTTAGAGGTTCTGTGTCTATGTTCCTGAGTGATATTTCAATATCCAATTTCTAGATGTTACTGGCCCAAAAACTGAGTTGAGGAGTGTTTACTCTTTTCTTTTAAAAAGGTTTTTAAAGTTTTTATTGATATTTGAGAGATTGAGAGGAGAGACAGTGTGTGAGCGGAGGAGGGGGAGAGAGAGGATGACACAGAATCAGAAGCAGACACCAGGCTCTGAGCTGTCAGCACAGAGCCTAATGTCGGACTCAAACTCATTAACCAGGAGTTCATGACCTGAACCTAAGTCAGATGCTCAATAGTCTGAGCCATTCAGGTGCCCCTACTTTTTTCTATTCCAGGGAAGGTCTGGGTCACTTTTGGCATGCCATCCAATTTAGAATTTTGGCAGAGTCTCCTGATGAGGCTTAAAGGTTCCAGTGGTTATTTGTTTGTCTGTTGTTAATGTAGAATATATGAATTAAAATTCTATTTCTTGAGACTTAGACTACTGGTCCCCAGGTCAGCTTTAATGTGTCTTCTTTAGGCATTTTCCCACCTTGTGTAAGTTCTCAAATCAATGATCATGAGACTACTCACAGGATTCTCTCATCTTTTCTGTGGGTGTGACCTGAGAAATGGCCCAATTTCATTCCTATGATCCCCTAGTTCCATTTCCTGTCACAATTTTTTCATCAGTCTCACCAGGGAACAATATGATTTATTGTTATTTTCAACATTCCACCTTTTGGCTTGTAAGCCACTGTATGTATACTATAATTTATATTAATTTCTGCTCCTATCCATTTTATTCTTTGCAGTCTTTCTGTGTTCATTTATTATTACTTTCCCAAATTCTTGAGAGGAATTCTTAGGTTATTAATTTTCAACTGGTGAACTTCTCTCATATGCATTTAGAAGCCATGTAAACACAGGAAACCTGTATCTTTTCAGGTTTGGACTGTAGAGTTTTCAATTTCTCCAATTCAAACCATTGTTTTAGGATTCTGAAGATTTTTATCTGATTCATGATTTTTTTTTAGGAAGTGCACTTCTTGACTTTTACACATACAGGGATTTTCGAGCTCCCCTTCAGTTACTTATTTCTATCTCAATAATGAATATTAAGTATTAAGTCGGCAACAGGCAATGCCTCTACAGTCACCATATCAAGTAGAGGCAAGTTAATTGGTCCAAATTCAAGTTCAGGAACAAGAGTCTACATTTCATCATTTTTTCTTTGCCACCCTGAGTGGGTAACTTCTTGGCATCTATCTGCAAGACTTTATGGCTTCCTTAGATTGGATAGTCAGTTCTCAGGGGTGGAATGAAAGTAGAAGAAACATTGTCATGGAAGCAGTGAGGACAGATTGAAGAGGGAATATTTCTCTCTGCCCAAGATGGTCCCAGAGAAGAAAATAGGGTCATGGTAAGAGGTAACCATGATCTATATATGTTAATAATTGTTTAAATCCATTATCTCATTTACCTTTATAACTTCTCAATAAAGGATGGGTAACAGACATTGTCCCCACACTTGTCTTATGCCTGATGTACATGAAACCCTAGCACAAAGGATACATCTAACATGAGAGAGCACAGATAGGGTTAACATTAGAAGTGAGGAAAGATCAGAAAATTCCTGAGATTTGATGCTGTGTTTATCTGGTTTCCTTCACTGCACATCACATGTCTGACAAAATTGTTCCAGTACATTTCATTGTCAAATCCTTCATTATCATGACATATGATTTTTTTAAATGTTTGCATTGAATATCTTCTTTGTAAAGAAAATAGGGGTTATTTCAAGCCCTCAGCCAGGGACTCTGTTTGCCACAGATGGTGCACAATCTACTGCCCTATTTGCACATTGGATCAATGCTGCAAGACATCCTGTATATTCAGAGTGAGCCTCTGACCATCACAGAAGAACTCAGTCATGAGCAGTGTTTTTACAAACCTTCAGTAATCAGTATGGCATAGGAATTGCCAAATATGCGCATCAGTCCAGATATGCAAAATAGACCGTTGATGATTTTCTACATAGTGTGTCACCTATGAGAAATGGATTCTCCTCTGGGAGCACAGCCCAATGCCCCACAACACTGCTTAGAAAGATTCCTCAACCATTGTGTCTTTCGATATTTGTAAGCATCTCTCAGTGTGGTGGTCAGAGGAGTTGATTCTCTCTTCCACAATCCTGCTCTTCCCATGCCATCAATAGTGCACGATGACCAGAGGCTGAATGACAGAAGTGTACTCTCTCTAGGAAGAGCTAGCAGAGGACACGTGGAAGTAGAAGTAGTTGAATAACTTTTTAACAGTTAAGTGAATGTTTGTGATGGTTTAGCTCCCAGACTGTCTCTGGTTTTCAACGTGCCACCCTCTAGTATAAGGCCAATGGTAAAGGCTTCTTCTGAAGTCGTATGATAAATGCGTACTGACAGGGAACAGACAATAGTGTAGCAATAATCCAGGATTATGGATTCAGAAACTCCTCTTTGCAAGCAGCTTTCGGAACGCATTCTTCATGTCTCTATTCCTGAGGCTGAAAATGAGGGGGCTGAGGAAAGGCGTAATGACAGTGTAAGGGACAGCGATGAGTGCGTCATCTCCTCCCGAGGCTTCTGGCTTCAGATAGACAATAGCTGCGAAACCAAAGTGGACGATGACCACAGTGAGATGAGAGGCGCAGGTGGAAAAGGCCTTCTGCTTGCCTTCGGCTGAAGGGATCCTGAAGACAGTGGAAAGAATGAATACGTAAGTGATGATGATGAGCAGGAAGGTGCCTGTCAAGCCGGACACTGAGATCACTGTAACAATGATTTCTGTGAGGTCACTGTCGAGACAGGACAGCCTCACCACTGCCCGCATGTGGCAGAAAAAGTGATGGATGAGGTTGGGGTTGCAGAAAGAGCCCCCGAATATCAGTGCAGTTTCTGTCACAGAGACAAAGAAGCCTCCAGCCCAGGCAGAGACCACCATTTGCCCACACACCGCATTGGTCATCAGCAGTGGATATCTGAGAGGGTTGCAGATGGCCAGAAAGCGATCATATCCCATCAAAGTGAGGATGATACAGTGAGTACCACCAAGTCCTAAGAAAAAATACATTTGCAAGCCACACCCCATGACCGAAATGCTTCTGTTCTCAGTCAGCAGATCTGCCAGCATCTTGGGGATGATGGTCAGTGTGTAGCAGGTCTCAGAGAAAGAGAGGGCACGGAGGAAGAGGTACATAGGGGTGTGGAGAGATCTGTCCACCCAAGTGAGTCCCAGGATGGCGAGGTTACCTGCGAGAGTGAGAAGGTAGAGGGCAAAGAAGGCCACAAAGAGGAATCTCTGCACATGTGGGTACAAGGAGAAGCCAACGAGAATGAACTCTTTCAGGACTGTCTGGTTGGCCATCATTGTTTGCATGTGTGAAACCTGGAAGATACAACACATAAATATTCATTTCTCTATTATTCTTTGAAAACAGTGGTGTGAATAAGATAGATGATCAAAGAGTTTGGATTACCAATTGATTCTTCCATTTTTCTGGCAAACCACCATGTGAATGTAGCTTATGTATTTTTCAAATATTTAATTCATTTCTTATGCCTTTATTCAGTGACTAATATCCGATCACCTAGTGGATGACAGAAGACTTATTATCACTTATTTTTAAGAGAAGTTTATTAATTGGTATTATGATAAAGGAAAATACTGTAATTATATCTAGATAAAGAAAATTCACATGCATCTAGATTAGGAAATTCCATACCTAAACATGGATTAGACTCAAATACTCAAGCAATTACCAAGTAGCTAATAGACAGAGTCAGGGGATGACAAATCAACTTCCACATATAATATTGTCTGTAAATATCTAATGAGTGAAGATTCCTAGTATGTTTGTTAGTAACTGGGGACCAAATTTAGACAATGGCTTGTAATTGTAAGGAAGCCAATGTCATGATCTCTTCTTGCAGGAAACATTCTTAAGTAGTAAAGGAAGGTAATGAACTTGTACCTTCCTTGTGCCCTGAGGAGAGGGAAGATTGAATAACTCTAGGACCCTCCAGATTAATAGTGATTCATGAGAGGATGTGGATGGTATGATAAACAGGCTTTTTTGCAAGATCGGTGGAGGTGGAGCAGAGATTTTGCCCATTCCTTCGATGCCAAGAACAGCATCTCAAAAGCATAAATGCTAGAGATTCTACAAATTCTTTGATCTTCTGCATCTATTTTAATCTCATCCTCCTCTGAAATCTACAATACGCTGTTTTTCCTTGTTTTAGACATGTTTTGTCAGCTTTGTATTATATTGGCCTACGGTGTTTCCTCTGCCGCAAATAACTAAGATTTATAGGGTCTACATTTTGCTGGTTTCCTTCTAATGTTTATTGGTTTTATGAGTGACAAAGTTAATGAGAATGTGTAGGACCGCTGTGGAATGTGAATGGCAGATGAGATTATTTTCCTCATTTTAGAAATAAGAGAGTTGTGGGGTGCCTGGGTGGCTTAGTCGGTTAAGCGTCCGACTTTCACTTAGGTCATGATCTCGCGGTTTGTGGGTTTGAGCCCCGCGTCGGGCTCTGTGCTGACTGCCAGCTCAGAGCCTGGAGCCTGTTTCAGAGTCTGTGTCTCCCTCTCTCTCTGACCCTCCCCTGCTCGCGCTTTCTCTTTCTCTCCTAGAAATAAATAAAACATTAAAAAAAAAGAAAAGAAATTAGAGAGTTCTGTCTATGAAATTTCACATTTCTAGCTAAACCCAATTTTTAAAATTTAATTGTATATTCCTACAATTTATTTATGTATTCTCCTTCCGTAAAGAGTCTATGAATCATATATCTCTGTATTTCTTAGGGTGGTAATATGGAGCATTTTAGAAGGTAATGATATCCAATACATTTGCATGGATAGCTTAGTGATCGCAAAGAGGCTGAATCTGTAAACGCGTTCTGTTTTACCTTGTTATTCAGCACTGGGCAGAATGTTGAGCCTAGAGATAAACAGTGTTTCCAGGGGTGCCTTTGTGGCTCAGTCAGCTGAGCGTCCGACTTTGGCTCAGGTCATGAACTCATGGATGATGGGTTCGAGCCCCGCATTGGGCTCTGTGCTAACAGCTGTCTCGGAGTCTGGAGCCTGCTTCAGATTCTGTGTCTCCCACTCTCTCTGAACTACCCTGCTCATGCTGTCTCTCTCTCTCTCTCTCAGAAATAAATAAAACATTAAAAAACTAAAAACAACAACAGCAACACCAAGAAAACCAGTGTTTCCAGTCTTAAGCAGAAATGGTTGAGACTAAGATTAAGCATCTATCAGCAGAGTCAAGCTGGTCACTGACTGAAAAAGAGTAGAAAAATGGCCTGTATCATTATTTTTGGAAAAAGTTGTGAATTATAAGTAAATAATTTTCACATATAAATATATATAAATATAAATAAAATAAATATAGTGATAAAATTGTAACATTTCAGAATGAAAGGTGCAGCCCTGGGGACTCTACCTTGGAACTCTCCTTGATTTTTAGTCCTCTTCGACTTAACATGACTTCCATTCTTCCTCAGCCTCTCCTAACATGTCACCAATCTTTCTCTCCAACCTGTCTCCTTTCCTGTTTCATGCTTTCCTTCTCTGATTCCACGCCCCAACTTTGATAACTGTGTAATTATATTCGCAAAAGAAGTCTGGACATTACTTTGCCTACCTGCCTAAGGCTGTATGATGAGGGGCTGTGTCTAAATGATCCTCAGGCCTCCTTCTGAGGCCTTTTACACAAACTTCCTTAGGATCCAAACTGACTGTGAAACTCCTAGGGGTACCCACCCACACTCTCAGATTGTTGGTCCACTTTGCCCTGATGGGGCCTTATGAAAACTCTGGATTGTGTCAGGAGACTGTCTCCCCTCTCAGAAATACAAGGTGCCATATGCCCTTCCATTGTCACTAAGCCATCGGGAAGATTTCCTGCTCAGTAGAACACTGTACTCACTCAAGTTTCCAAATTCTCTCAACTCTCCCCAGGAACTCTGTAAGGAGAGCACTTAGACGGATTGTGGAACTAAAAGATGAACTAAGTACCCAAAGTGGGTGAGAGGGAGAGAAAATTGGCAAAACTAGTAGTTTTAGTACCTGGGATCCATGGTGCAGAATCCGAGCTCTTCCTAACAGATGAATTGCAGGGCAGCCTGATTCCACACCATGTGCCTCATTCCCTCCTAAATAGCCAGAGAAGTTGTGTTCCCATCCTTCATTCAATTCAGAAGCATTTTGAAAATGCAAAGAAGCAGCAATACACATTCCCAGACAGCTCCTTCCTTCCCTAATCTCACCTCACTCGTGTGTTACAGGCCTACGTGGTGACACGTCAGTAGTAGGGTATGCATTTCAGAATCTCCCCCTGTTCTGGCATACTCTTAATCTGTGAGAGTGTACAGGTGTGAGAATATTATACCCCAGTCTACCCTCAATTATATCTGAAGCAGTCTCAAAATCAACTTGTATCAAATCAACTTGCAATATGGATAAACTGGTAAAAAATACACATCCTTTCCTGAATCACAAGGAAATGGTAATTTGGAAAAAGTCCAGGGACAGTTAATCATGAGGAAAACAGAGTCCAATCACCTAGAAGGATGTCCTACCTTGTGTGTTTTACCAGAGCCCCAAGGCCAGTTCAGTGTTAGGGTTATATTCTTCCACGATGGTCTTCACACTGTAGGAAGTATGCTTTGTTCTTCACTCAGAAGACACAGAGATCCACTTAGTATCAATGTCATTGGTCTAAGAGCCTGCGTTTTTAACTTTATCACTTTTAGTTTACTGACCTTAGCAAAGTCCTTATACCTTCTGGATCTAAATTTCCCAGCTGGTAAGTGAGGAAAAGGGCCCTGGTTTGGTGCAAACTTCAGCTTTCTGGGGCCCTAGTATTTCCCACATGAGCTGTGAACCTGGGCCACACAGGCCATGGTCTGATTCTATCCCTCACTGAACCACAGTGGCTAAGAACCTTTTTTTCCACCGATTTGGAGATATTGTCTGATCACCATTAGGGCTTGTGGTTCCTCAGCTCTAGAGGTTTGGCTCTGGTTAGGAGGCCCTAAGGGATCTTCTTTCATCACGGGGAGCAAGAGAACTTTCTCCCTCACCTTAGTAATTTTCTCTCATTAGTTCCAGGGCTGTTTTCTAACATGTGACCAGGAAAACTCTGTGTGGAACCTCTGGGGATGTAAAACTTGCAGATCTCATATCCAGTCCTTGCTAATTCCTAAGTTTTGTTTGGCAGGGAGGGGAGTGAGTTGCATCCCTAGTGTTTTCTCGCTCCCCCCACATTCTGGCACTTTCATCACCATCTCTCTCCATCCCCCAGGTGTTTAGGAAGGGCTCTAGGTTTGAAGACCATACTCTGAGGGAACTCCGAAAAGTATAATGAATGGTCTCTTCCTACAAGGAAATTGTACTTGGTGGAGGAAAGAAGATGGAGCCAATTTGATTCCACTACCCACCTTTTAGAATGTGTTAAAAAAAATTGTCCATCCTAGTATTGGTATGAATTTGAAGTAGCAGAACTCATAGATTATTTTTGTGAATGTAAAAATTATAAAATGCTTTAAAATTTAGTCAAGTGTTTTGTTAATTTCTTAGCATCCTTAATCCATTTAAGTTCAGGGAAGGTGGACTATATACACATTTCTCTGCACCTACCCTCTAAATACAACTAAAGAGCATGGAAATATCTCAACAATCCTAAAATGACTATGGGAGAGGAATCATGGAAGATGGATTGGCCCAGGACCTTAGCTTGAAGAAAACCACCTCTGAGGGTTTCCAATGGTCTCTTTTCATCCTCCATGTAGTCTGTCTGGGGTGTGGAGAGCCCTGCAGCCTGCAATGGGCTAATGACCACAGGCAAAGGCCAAGGCCAAGGCAATCAAAAAAATAAAAACACAGTCTGTTTTCTCTGACAATGGACCAAGATAGGGGAGACCAAGCAGGGACTTAGTAGGAGACCCACAGCCAAAGGCACTGGAAACCCTATTGGCTGTACCTGCAGGGTCAGCCCCACCTCACTCCAGCCAGCCAGGCCTCATCTGCTCACAGCAGTATCACCAGCTGTGCCCAGGGGCCCTGATAACCTACCCTAAATGTCACACCATGATCATCATATCCTGGGCCACAAGACTAACCAGAAGAATTTTCTTAAGTTGTTATCGTAATTCTAGTTCATTAGCATACAGTGTTATGTTAGTTTCAGGTGTAAGATATAGTGATTGAACACACCCATCCATCACCAGGTGCTCATCACAACAGGTGTACTTCTTAGTCTATTTAACTGCAAGAAATGTAAATGGAGGGAAATTATACAGAGGACATTCTGGTTCTCTAACCATATTGGATTCAAGTTGGAAATCAAGAACAGAAAGGTGGTAGGAAAATCTGCAAACATGGAGATTAAACAATATTAAGCTATCCAAGGTCCTAATAAGGGAAGTCCAGTAGAAATAAAAACAGTTGATAAACTTATGCTAAATGAAATGACAACATATCCAAATGTGGAGGATGCAGCTAGAGATACTGAAAGGGTATTCACAGCACACTGGAGAAGAGGGGAGGTCTCTAAGGAGTGATTTAAATTACTACCTCAAGAAACTAGAAAAAAAAATTTAGCCCCACTTTGATGTATATTGGCTTACTGCAATCATTTTTAAATTCCAAAAAGGTTTTTGTTTTGGTAGAGAAAACCACGCATATTTATATGTAAAGGAAAAAGTTTTTGAATATGTATAACAATCTTAACAAAGAAGAATCAAGTGGAAATCATTCCATCTGATATTAAAACCTACTTATCAAGGAGTGACACTCCTACATGCATCAAGGAGTGAGGTATTGGCAGAATTTATTAGAATCTGACTCTACTTTGTGGTTTTCTGACAGCTTCTATACCTTTAAGCCCCTCCCTCTTCCCTTCTGCCACACAACTGGGCAAACTGATAAGAAAAACTTGGTGCCCTGCCCTTGGGTGCCTGCAGAGACTGAAATCACACAGTTTTGCATGGGAAAGCTCGCCCTGCATTCCTCCTGAGCCATCAGAGAAATGACCAGCCTGTCTCCTTCCGCTGGTCACAGTCAATGCACTCGGCCAGGGCAGTGCCCTTTACTGAGAGCTGTCCTATATTTCTTTATATATTTTCTTTGTGAAAATTAAAATCACCTCATATATCAAGTTCCATGTTGCATATACTATATTTCACTCCATTCCTTATAGCTCATTAAAAAAAAGTATTCAATGAAGTTTAAATGTGATACTGCTTTGCTATCTTACAGCTTCCATTTAAAATATACTCTTATTTTTCTTTATGTTTTTCTCTGATGTAAGGGCACAAAAATTGTTCGTGTGTTTGTTGGTTTGTTTATATGTTTTTTATTTGATCTCCTTAGCATTCTTCTCCGTAAAAATGTTTATAAGTTGATTTTGTAAAATGATTTTATCTTACTTTATGTCTAAGAAGAATTCTGATTAAATGTGAAAATTTTCAAAGTAAAATTAGCCCTGAATGAAAGTTGTGCTTTAAAAATTATGTTATATATCAAGGAATAACATTTTTTTGCAGAAACAAGATATCTCAGAATCAATTTTATTCAAAAAATGTTTTAAGCAAAGCAGTGCTACTCAATTCTCTGAATTCCTTCTAAGCCATATATCATAATAGCCTATCATAACTTATTTGTAATAATTTATCAGAGTATAATTTTAACAGTTAGTTTCTCTACTTTCTCAAAACAAGGATATGAATTCTATTTGACTTTATAAAATATTCATTGTAGATCATTAACAATCATTTGTTCAGTTTCTGAAAAGTTTACCATGATTGTGTTTTCCACTTATTATAAAGTGATTATCAGTTATAATTGTTTATCTATTAATTACTAACACGTTGCCTAACTTTATGTATTCAGAAGTTTGGGGAAAATAAAATCACTGTTGAATTCAGTCACCTTGGTCATTAGATTTTAAATGAAAACTCTGAGCCTATAATATGCTCTAGCTGTCTATTTGTCTGTCTATTTATCTAACTTTGAAGCGGTTGGAGAACAGATTTTCTCAGTAGATTTAGGAAACGTTGTGACAAAGCCTAGCTGACAGCAGTGGGACTTCCTCTTTGGTCCCTAGAGTAGAAAGATCACACTTATTCCTCACACTTAGTACAACCGAAAACTCTGGGCATCACACACAGGACATACGGAGACACACCTGAAAGCTGGAAAGGATAAGAGCAGCCTGGGCCTTTGGGGACCTAAGAACCATATACTGACAAGCTCCCTGGGTCGTGTTGTCTGCGTCCCCCAGTCTTAGAGCTGCTGGAGTCCACAAGCTGGAGACAGCAATCAGACCCCCCTCCAAACCTCACCAGCCAACGTAGAAACACCCCTGCTGCTAATTCTATCCATCGTCTCTACTGTCTTTCTAGTCCTTATTTACTTTGCACTCTTCTTTGTTATTTCCTTCCTTCTGCTGTCTTTGGGTTTAGTGCATTCTTTGTCTAGTTCTGTCAGGTGCGATGATAGGTTCTGTATTTGATATCTTTCTTTCTTCTCAATGAGGCTTATTTATCAATATAAAGTTTTTTCTACCAGGTGTTTTTGATCTCATAGGCTTTGGATTGCCATTTGTGGCAAGATATATATTTCTGTATTTCTCTTTTTAGTTTTCCTCTGACCCACTGGTGATTCCGAAGTGTGCTTTTTAATTTGTATTTTCATAACTGATCAAACTGAGTTCAAGACCTGGGATGTTTCAGCAAGTTTCTTGATGCTCTTTTCCAATTAAAGCCACAAGGACCATCAGGGTGGTGAGTTCTACAACGGTAATAAAACCTGCTTATTGCTTGTGGCTTCTTTTTCTCAACCTAGAGGTTCTGAGATTTTCCGTGTTGCTTCACCTTTATTCCCTTGCATTTCCGGGTTTTATTTCTTTGCATGAATAGTCCACAACTTGTGTATATTTTCACATGCTCATGGTCATTTGGGCTGTTTCTAGTTTTTCAAATTGTCGTCGTGCACTGAAGAAAACGTTCCCCGACACTTAGACTGAGTGGACATGCAGGGGTGCCTCTGCCAGTGAAATGTAATAGCAGCAAACGGCACATGATCTTTATTTCATGTTTACCAGGTATAAACATCGAAGGATGTCCAAGCTCAGGAGGAAAACACAAGGAGCCTCTGGACATAGACCCAACACGCATCTGGTGTTTATGTGAAAGCATGCAGGGAAGATGTGCAGTTTCAAGGAATGCTATGCAATCACAGTGGTCCTGTTCCCTGACTCGCCACTGGGAGATCATGGGGCTCTGGATCTCACAGTGCTGTCGTGTTTGACAGCCTTGAGAGCAGAACATCGCAACATTTCAGCAGTTACCCCATTTAGTTTCCCAGAGCTTACAAAACATTCTCTAGAAAGAACTCCACACAGAAGTATGAATTAAGCAGCTGAAACATATTTATATAAGTCTTTCTGTGGCAATATGCTCACTAGCTCTCTGTTTAGCTTACTATAGAAATTGGCATTTCTTGCTTTGTCGAAGATTAGTTGACCATATAGTTGTGAGTCCATCTATGTGTTTTCTGTTCTATTCCATTGATCTATGTGTCTGTTTTGGTGCCAGTACCATGCTGTCCTGATGACAACAGCTCTGTAATATAGCTTCAAATCTGGAATATTGATCCCTACAGCTGTGGTTTTCTTTTCACAAGGTTACTTTGGCTATTTGAGTTTTTTTCTGGTTCCATACAAATTTTAGAATTCTTTGTTCTAGCTCTGTGAATAAGGTTTGTGTTATTTTGATAGGGATGGCATTGAATGTGTAGATGGGTTTGGATAGTGCAGCCATTTTAACAATGTCTGTTTTTACAATCGATGAGTGTTGATGCTTTTCCATTTCTTAGAGCTATAGAACTAAGCTTTCTATCGTTCTCAGAGTACAGAACTTTTACCTCTTTGGTTAGGTTAATTCCAATGTATCTTATGGTTTTTGATGCAATCATACATGGGATAGATTTCTTGATTTCTCTTTCTGTTGCTTCATTATTGGTGTATAGAAATGCAAAGATTTCTATACATTCATTTTATATCCTGCCACATTGCTGAATTTATGTATCGGTTCTAGCAATTATTTGGAGTTTCTTTGGTTTTTCATGTAGAGTACCCTTTGTTGCAAATGGTGAAAGTTTCACTTCTTCCTTGCCAATTTGTATGCCCTTTATTTATTTTTTTGTATGACTGCTGACATTAAGACTTCCAGTACTGTGTTAAATAGTAATGGTGAGAATGATCATCCCAGCCTTGCTCCTGGCCATACGGGAAAGGTTCTCAGTTTTCCCCATAACTGGGGGCCATATTAGTGGTGTATCTTTCACATATGGCCTTTATGATGTTATTTCCATCTATCCCCTCTTTGTTGAGGGTTTTGGGAAACTGAACAGTGATATGCTGAAGAAGGAAACTGGACCGCTTTCTTATCCCATACAGAAAAGGAAATTCAAAATGGGTGAATTAAATGTGAGACAGGAAACCATCCAAATCCTAAAGGAGAACACAGGCAGCACCCTCCTTGACCTTGGCCAGAGCAACTTCTTACTAGACACATTGCCAAAGGCAAGGGAAACAAAAGCAAACATGAAGTATAAAGACTTCATCAAGATAAAGCTTCTGCACAACAAAGGATACAATCAACAAAACTAAGTGGCAGCCTACAGAATAAGACAAGATATTTGCAAATGACATATCTGATAAAGGGTTCATATCCCAAATCTGTAAAGAGCTCATCAAACTCAACACGCAAAATCCAAATAATCCAGCGAAGAAATGGGCATAAGTCATGAACCGACACTTTTCCAAAAATGACATCTAGATGGCCAACAGACACATGAAAAGATGCTCAACATCGCTCATCGTCAAAGGAGTAGAAATCAAAACCATGGTGAGATACCACCTCACACTTGTCAGAATGGCTAAAGCCGACAACACAAGAAGCAGTAGGTTTTGGCAAGGATGTGAAGAAAGCAGAACCCTCTTGCACTGTTGGTGGGGATGCTAACTGGTATAGCCACTCTGGAGAACACTATGGAATTTCCTCAGAAAACTAAAAATGGAACTACCTTGTAATTTGACAATTGCACTGTTAGGTATTTGCTGATAGGATAGAAAAATGCAGATTTGAAATGGAACATGCACCCCAACGTGTATAGTGGCATCATCAACAATAGCCTAACTATGGAGAGAATCCACATCTCCATTGACTGATGAATGGATAGAGAAGATGTGGTACACATACACAATGGAATTTCTCACCCATCAAACAAGAATGAAATCTTGTCATTTGCAACAACGTGGATGGAGCTTGAATGTGTTATGCTAAGTGAAACAAGTCAAGCAGAGAAACAAATATCACGTGATTTCGCTCATAGGTGGAAATTAAGGAACAAAACAGGTAAACATATGGGAAGAGAGAGAAAGAGAAGAGAGGGAAACAAACCAAAAGAGACTCATAATGATACATGATAAACTGAAGGTCGATGGAGGGAGGTGGGTGGGGGATGGGCTAGATGGGTGATGGATATTAAGGAGGACACTTGTGATGAGCACTGAGTGTTGCTGTATGTAAGTGATGAATCACTGAATTCTACCCCTGAAGACAGCATTTCACTGTATGTTAACTAAATTTCGAATTTAAAAAAGAGTTCAAAAAGTTAAACATTGCAAAGTATCAAAAATGAAAAAAAAATTCAAAATTTCAAAAGATTGGCATTTCTTGTAAAGTTGTCCTACCATTTTGCCATTTGCTCTTTGATGAAGAGAAGTTTCATTTTTGTGGTTTGACTGATTAATTTTTTATATCTGTTCCTTTTTGTCTGCTGTGTGCTCTATTAGTTGCTCTGTGCTTTCAGACATTCAGATCTAAGCTTCATCTGGGATAATTTATGTGTATGGAATGAAGTGAGGATTAAGTTTTCTGCTTAGCTTAGTTTTGTCTTTTTATACTGAAATGCAGTGGTTTCAGTGTCATCGGTTAGAAAGACTTTCCCTTCTTTCCTCAGTAATTTGCACAGGCAACTTTATGAAAACTGAAGGATCTGTATACAGGTGTGACTATTTCCGGACACTATTTCTCATGGACCTATATATGTACCTTTTTGCTAGTAGCACAAATTTTTCATTATTGTTACTTGATAGTGATTTTGAGATCAGTTGTTTAATTCACCCCCAATCTTTCATGATTGTTTAGGTCTTTTCATTTCCAGATAAACCTTTAGAAACAGCTTGCCAATTTCTACACAAATCCTGTTTGAATTGATTTTTTTATGTTTATTTATTTTTGATAGACAGACAGAGGGAGGCAGAGCACAAGTTGGGGAGAGGCAGAGAGATTGAAGTATCTGAAGCAGGCTCTGGGCTCTGAGCTGTCAGCCCAGAGTTTCATGACCTGACTCCTGAGATCATGACCTGAGCTGAAGTCAGATGTTTAATTGACTGAGCCACTCTGGTGCTCCAAATCCTGTTTTGATTTTACATTCAGTTGCATTGAGTCAACAGATAAATTTTTACAATATTGAATGTGTCCATTTACTTAGACTTTCTTTAATTATTGGATTACAGTTTATCACTTTAAGTACAGAATACTTTCTCATTTTGTCCTAAATATAATTCTAAGTGTTGATTCTAATCATCTATGTTTTGATGCTATTGAAATTGACATCTGAAAATGTAACTTCTGGGACACCTGGTTAGCTCAGTCAGTTGAGTGTTTGACAGTTGATTTCAGCTGAGGTCAAGATCTCAGGTTTGTGGGATCGAGCCCTGTATCAGGCTCCACAATGAACTTGGAGTTGGCTTATGATTCTGTCTCTTTCTTTCTCTGTCTCCTCCTCCCCACATCTCTATTTATGTATTTTAAAAAATGTTATTTATTTTTAGTATCTAATATAAAGAAAAATAATTGACTTCAGGCTTGCTAAATATACTAATTTATATTTACAGAAGGCTAATAGTCCTTCTGTAGATTTAGTGAGTTTTTTAGTAGTCAGTCATGTTATCTGCAAATGAAAGGTTTCATCATCCCTTTCAAATCATTTCATCTTTTGTATCCTTTTCTTACATTACCTCACTGGTTTGGATCTCTGGTACAATGCTTTGTAGAACTGTCAAAACACTCATTCTAGAGAAAAGAATTCAATATTTTGCAGTGAGGGAGGATAGTGGCTTAAATAGAAAAAGGTTTTTTAAGACAACAATACATATTGATTTTACTTATAAGTAAAATTTTACAAATATTGAGATGAGTAGTTTACCTTTTCCATTTATTTGATTCGATTACTGAATTATGTCAACTTGCTTTCAAATAGTGAATCAGTCCTGCAATCCTAGAATAAGTCGCCTTTGTCATTAAATATTTTTCTTTTTATGTATCTTTTTATGTATAGTATATATATATACTATATGTACTATATATATATAGTGAAATAGGCTCAACAGCATTTTGGAGATGCTAGAAGAAAGGACCAAAGAATTGAAAGATAAATCAGTAGAAATCAGTCAATATGAAGAAGAAAAAGACTAGAATTAAAATGAATCAAGTTTATGCTAGCAAAATAAGTCAGTCAGAAAAAGACAAATATCATATGATTTCACTCATGTGGAATTTAAGAAACAAAATAGATGAAACTAGGGAAGGGAAGGAAAAATAAGAGAAAAACAGAGAGGAGGCAAACTATAAGAGACTCTTTAGGGGCGCCTGGGTGGCTCAGGTGGTTAAGTGTCTGACTTTGGCTCAGGTCATGATCTCAAGGTTCGTTGGTTCGAACCCCGTGACAGGCTCTGTGCCAAAAGCTAGCTTGGAGCCTGGAGCCGGCTTCAGTTTCTGTGTCTCTCTTTCTGACCTTCCCCTGCTCACGCTGTCTCTCTCTGTCTCTCAGCAATAAATTAAAATATTAAAAAATGTTAAAAAAGAGACTCTTAATACAGAGAACAATCTGAAGTTTGCTGGAGGGGAGGTGGGTCAGGGGATGGGTTAAGTGGGTGATGGACATTAGGGAGGGCACTTGTTGGGACGAGCCCTGGGTGTTACATGTAAGTGAGTAATCAGTGGGTTTGAATCCTGAAACCATCACTACATTGTATGTTGACTAACTTGAATTTAAAGAAATGAAGTTAAGAAATGAATCAATTCTGTGAGGTTTTTGAGACAATATCAAGTAGTCCAACACTTGTGTAATTGAAATATGAGGAGGAAACAAAAATATTCCAAAAGGGAGAAAATATTTGAAGAAATAATAGCTGAAAACTGCCCAAATGTGGTGGAACACCACAAGAATCAAGATGGTCAACAAATGACAAGTGAGAAAACCGGAAAAACACGTCTAGACACGGGATGATTACACTGATGAAAGCCAAGGTAAAGAGAAAATGTGGAAACAATCTCAATCGATGGCAGTCCTTGCTTAGTGTGTTTTACAGTCAAACATAGATTCAGAAAATCATGCAAACAAATAGCATAGTGAACATTTTTGTCAGGCAGACACCTTTGCAATCACGACCCAGATCAAGGAAGAGAACTTGGCTAGTGAGGAGTCGCTCTGTGTGCCCCTCCTCACCCCAGCGTCCTCCCTCCAAAAGGAATCACTATCTTAATTGTACACTCATCTCCTTCCATTTCTTTTCAGTTTTAATTGGCTTGCCTCATTTGCTGACCAATTCTTTAATGAAGACAATTTCTCAATTTTAATTTCCTCGATCTTCTCATTTTTATTTTAGATTTTAATGTCCAGTTTAAACAATCTTTTCATATCCTAAGAATAGTGTGTAGATCATTTGTTTTGTATCCACATGTAACAGTTTCATTGGTATACCTTTCCCATTCAGGTTTGGACACCCAGAAACGGATTCTGGTGCTGCTGCTGTGGTTTAGGGAAACAGGTTTTCTTTTGCCTCTATGAATAAGCACTGTTTCTAGCATGAGTGTTTGAAAAGCGTATTGTTTTCGAACCTCTCTGTGAACAATATTTATCACAAAGCCAGTGCCCATGTGTGCGTGGGTCTTTGGGGTTCTCTTCTCTGTTGGTCTATTTGTCACTTGGGTCAATTTCACACTGTAGCTGTATGAGGAGACTTGATACTTGATAAAACAAATCATGTTATGGTACTCTTCAAGAAAGTCTTGGCTATTTGTAAATCCTTATAAATTTTAAATCCCCTTACAGTTTCACACACAATCAAAGGACACTATTAGGATTCTCACTGGGATTTCTTTGAAACATAGATTAGCATGGGGAGAATGGACCTCTATACTGCACTGCGTCTTCTAATCCGTGACATAGAGTACCTCGTTGTTACACAGGTCTTTTAGAATTATATTAATAAAGCTTTCCAGTTTTCCATGGAGAGGCCTTACATATCTTTGCTTAAATTTACTCCTAGGGCTTTGATATTTCAAAGCTTCAAAATGTGATATGTTTTTTGAAAACCAGATTCCAACTGTTGCTAATTTATGGGGATGCAATTTAGTTGCTTATGTACCATGTCCTTAGCCTTATATTGAAGGCTAATTCTAATGATTTATCTGCTGATTAGCTTTAGATTTTCTACATAGAAAAGTTTATAATTCATTAGAGAAGACTTTTTCCTTGCATAGTCCTTCTGTCTTTGGCTCCTTTTCACTGCTCTGACCATCTGGAATTAGATGGAAAAGACAGGATGGGAGATGCCATTCTTTTCTGGTGTCTGAGTGAGCAGGGCCACATTTAAATGGTTCACAACTAAGTGAGAAGTTGGATCGTTGAATCGCAATGCTGTACTAACATACACAGTGTGTTAGTATAACATAACACAGAGTATCAGCTGTACTCAGATACAGAAAGAAGTTTGAGAGCATCATTGGTTTAAGTAACTATATTTTATTCGTGTATATTTATTTATATTGAGAGAGAGAGAGAGCAGGAAGGACAGAGAGAGGATCCCATGCAGCCACTCCAGTGTCAGTGCAGAGCCTGATATGGGTGCTAGTACTCATGAACCGTGAGATCATGACCTGAGCTGAGAATCAAGAGTCAGACACTTAACTAACTGAGCCCCTGAGGCAAACCAGGAATACCTTTTTTTCCTATTATGTTAACAGGTTTTATTCATCCCTGATGGATATTAAATTTTATCCAAAATTCTTCTTCATCAATAAAATAATTACATAATTAATAGCCTTTGACAAAGTGATAAATTCTACTGATCGATTTTTTAAAGGTTTTTTAAAGTTTTATTTATTTCTGAGAGAGAGAGAGACAGCATGAGCAGGGGAAGTTCAGAGAGAGGGAGATAACAGAATCTGAAACAGGCTCCAGGCTCTGAGCTAGCTGTCAGCACAGAGCCTGACGTCTGGCTTGAACCCACGAACCGTGAGATCATGACCTGAGCCAAAGTCAGACGCTTAACTGACTGAGCAACCCAGGTGTCTTTCTACTGATCGGCTTTAAATGTGCCTACCTTGAATTTCTAAACTAAATCCATCATCAGTTTTACTTAGAGGTTCTGTGTCTATGTTCCTGAGTGATATTTCAATATCCAATTTCTAGTATTTACTGGCTCAAAAACTGAGTTGAGGAGTGTTTACTCTTTTCTTTAAAAAGATTTTTAAAGTTTCTATTTATTTTTAGAGCGTGAGAGACAGTGTGTGAGCGGTGGAGGGGCAGAGAGAGTGACACAGAATCTGAAGCAGACTCCAGGCTCCAAGCTATCAGCACAGAGCCCAACATCAGACTCAAACTCATGAACCAAGAGATCATGACCTGAACCGAAGTCAGATGCTCAATAGACTGAGCTACCCAGGCGCCCCTACTCTTTTCTATTCCAGGGAAGGTTTGGCCACATTTGGCATGACATCCAATTTAGAATTTTGGCAGAATCTTCTGATGAGGCTTAAAGGTTCCAGAGATTATTTGTGTGTCTATTGTTAATGTAGAATATATGAATTAAAATTCTATTTCTTGAGACTTAGACTATTGGTCCCCAGGTCAGCTTTAATGTGTCTTCTTTAGGCATTTTCCCACCTTGTGTAAGTTCTCACATCAATGATCATGAGACCACTCACAGGATTCTCTCATCTTTTCTGTGGGTGTGACCTGAGAAATGGCCCAATTTCATTCCTATGATCCCCTAGTTCCATTTCCTGTCACAATTTTTTCATCAGTCTCACCAGGGAACAATATGATTTATTGTTATTTTCAACATTCCACTTTTTGGTTTGTAAGCCACTGTATGTATACTATAATTTATATTAATTTCTGCTCCTATCCATTTTATTCTTTGCAGTCTTTCTGTGTTCATTTATTATTACTTTCCCAAATTCTTGAGAGGAATTCTTAGGTTATTAATTTTCAACTGGTGAACTTCTCTCATATGCATTTAGAAGCCATGTAAACACAGGAAACCTGTATCTATTCAGGTTTGGACTGTAGAGTTTTCATTTTCTCCAATTCAAACCACTGTTATAGGATTCTGAAGATTTTTATCTGATTCATGATTTTTTTTTAGGAAGTGCACTTCTTGACTTTTACACATACAGGGATTTTCGAGCTCCCCTTCAGTTACTTATTTCTATCTCAATAATGAATATTAAGTATTAAGTCAGCAACAGGCAATGTCTCTACAGTCACCATATCAAGTAGAGGCAAGTTAATTGGTCCAAATTCAAGTTCAGGAACAAGAGTCTACATTTCATCATTTTTTCTTTGCCACCCTGAGTGGGTAACTTCTTGGCATCTATCTGCAAGACTTTATGGCTTCCTTAGATTGGATAGTCAGTTCTCAGGGGTGGAATGAAAGTAGAAGAAACATTGTCATGGAAGCAGTGAGGACAGATTGAAGAGGGAATATTTCTCTCTGCCCAAGATGGTCCCAGAGAAGAAAATAGGGTCATGGTAAGAGGTAACCATGATCTATATGTGTTAATAATTGTTTAAATCCATTATCTCATTTACCTTTATAACTTCTCAATAAAGGATGGGTAACAGACATTGTCCCCACACTTGTCTTATGCCTGATGTACATGAAACCCTAGCACAAAGGATACATCTAACATGAGAGAGCACAGATAGGGTTAACATTAGAAGTGAGGAAAGATCAGAAAATTCCTGAGATTTGATGCTGTGTTTATCTGGTTTCCTTCACTGCACATCACATGTCTGACAAAATTGTTCCACAGTACATTTCATTGTCAAATCCTTCATTATCATGACATATGATTTTTTTTAATGTTTGCATTGAATATCTTCTTTGTAAAGAAAATAGGGGTTATTTCAAGCCCTCAGCCAGGGACTCTGTTTGCCACAGACGGTGCATAATCCACTGCCCTATTTGCACATTGGATCAATGCTGCAAGACATCCTGTATATTCAGAGTGAGCCTCTGACCTTCACAGAAGAACTCAGTCATGAGCAGTGTTTTTTCAAACCTTCAGTAATCAGTATGGCATAGGAATTGCCAAATATACGCATCAGTCCAGATATGCAAAATAGACCGTTGATGATTTTCTACATAGTGTGTCACCTATGAGAAATGGATTCTCCTCTGGGAGCACAGCCCAATGACCCATAACATTGCTTAGAAAAATTCCTTAACCATTGTATCTTTCGATATTTGTAAGCATCTCTCAGTGTGGTGGTCAGAGGAGTTGATTCTCTCTTCCACAATCCTGCTCTTCCCATGCCATCAATAGTGCACGATGACCAGAGGCTGAATGACAGAAGTGTACTCTCTCTAGGAAGAGCTAGCAGAGGAGACGTGGAAGTAGAAGTAGTTGAATAACTTTTTAACAGTTAAGTGAATGTTTGTGATGGTTTAGCTCCCAGACTGTCACTGGTTTCCAACGTGCCACCCTCTAGTATAAGGCCAATGTTAAAGGCTTCTTCTGAAGTCATGTGATAAATGCGTACTGACAGGGAACAGACAATAGTGTAGCAATAATCCAGGATTATGGATTCAGAAACTCCTCTTTGCAAGCAGCTTTCGGAACGCATTCTTCATGTCTCTATTCCTGAGGCTGAAAATGAGGGGGCTGAGGAAAGGCGTAATGACAGTGTAAGGGACAGCGATGAGTGTGTCATCTCCGCCTGAGGCTTCTGGCTTCAGATAGACAATAGCTGCGAAACCAAAGTGGACGATGACCACAGTGAGATGAGAGGCGCAGGTGGAAAAGGCCTTCTGCTTGCCTTCGGCTGAAGGGATCCTGAAGACAGTGGAAAGAATGAATACGTAAGTGATGATGATGAGCAGGAAGGTGCCTGTCAAGCCGGACACTGAGATCACTGTAACAATGATTTCTGTGAGGTCACTGTCGAGACAGGACAGCCTCACCACTGCCTGCATGTGGCAGAAGAAGTGATGGATGAGGTTGGGGTTGCAGAAAGAGCCCCCGAATATCAGTGCAGTTTCTGTCACAGAGATAAGGAAGCCTCCAGCCCAGGCAGAGACCACCATTTGCCCACACACCGCATTGGTCATCAGCAGTGGATATCTGAGTGGGTTGCAGATGGCCAGAAAGCGATCATATCCCATCAAAGTGAGGATGAAACAATGAGTACCACCAAATCCCAAGAAAAAATACATCTGCAAGCCACACCCCATGACCGAAATGCTTCTGTTCTCAGTCAGCAGATCTGCCAGCATCCTGGGGATGATGGTCAGTGTGTAGCAGGTCTCAGAGAAACAGAGGGCGCGGAGGAAGAGGTACATAGGGGTATGGAGAGATCTGTCCACCCAAGTGAGTCCCAGGATGGCGAGGTTACCTGCGAGGGTGAGAAGGTAGAGGGCAAAGAAGGCCACAAAGAGGAATCTCTGCACATGTGGGTACAAGGAGAAGCCAACGAGAATGAACTCTTTCAGGACTGTCTGGTTGGCCATCATTGGTTGCATGTGTGAAACCTGGAAGAAACAACAAATAAATATTCAATTCTTCATTATTCTTTGAAAACAGTGGTGTGAAAAAGACAGATTATCAGAGAGATACAATTACCAGTTGATTCTTCCATCAAAACACCATGTGTATTTAGCTTATATGTTTTTCTAGTTTTTCATTCATATCTTATGGCTTTATTCAATGACTAATATCTGATCACCTAGTGATTTATAGAAGATTTATTCTCACTTATTTTTAAAGAGAAGTTTACTATTTGGTGTTATGATAATGGAAAAAATGCTGTTTTTATACCTGGATAAAGGAAATTCACATGCATCTAGATTAAGAAATTCTTCACTTAAACATGGATTAGACTGAAATACTCAAACAATTACCATGTAGTTAATAGGCAGAGTCAGGGGCTGAGAAAGCAACTTCCAGATATAATATTGTCTGTAAATACCTAATGAGTGAAGATTCCTAGTATGTTTGTTAGTAACTGGGGACCAAATTTAGAAAATGGCTTGTAATTGTAAGGAAGCCCAATGTCATGATCTCTTCTTGCAGAAAATATTTTGGTCCTCAAGTATTAAAAGAAGGTAATGAATTTGTACCTTCCTTGTGCTATGAGGAGAGGGAAGATGGAATACTCTAGGACCCTCCATATTAATAACGATTCATTAGAGAATGTGGATGGTACGATAAACAGGCTTTTTTGCAAGCTCTGGGCAGGTGGAGCTGAGATTTTGTCCATTCTTTCGATTCCAAACCAGCATCTCAAAAACATAAGGGCACTTGTGAGGACGAGCACTGGGTGTTATGTGGAAACTAATTTGGCAATAAACTATTTGTAAAAAAATAAATAAATAAATTCACATATAAGTGAAATTTAAAAAATAATTAAAAAAAACATAAGTGCTAGAGATTCTACAAATTCTTTGATATTCTGTATCTATTTTAATCTCATCCTCCTCTGAAGTCTACAATATGCTGTTTTTCCTTGTTTTAGACATGTTCTGTCAGCTTTGTATTATACTGACATACGGTGTTTCCTCTGCCTCAAATAACTAACATTGATAGGGTCTACATTTTGCTAGTTTCCTTCTAATGTTTATTGGTTTTATGAGTGACAAAGTTAATGAGAATGTGTAGGACCGCTGTGGAATGTGAATGGCAGCTGAGATTATTTTTCTCATTTTAGAAATAAGAGAGTTGTCTCTATGAAATGTCACATTGTAGCTAGAATCTAATTTTTTTACTTAATTATATATTGTTACAATTTATTTATGTATTCTCCTTCCATAAAGAGTCTATGAATCATATATCTCTGTGTTTTTAGAGTGGTAATATGGAACATTTTAAGAAGGCAATGATATCCAATACATTTGCATGGATAGCTTAGTGATTGCAAAGAGGCTGAATCTGTAAACAGATTCTGTTTTACCTTGTTATTCAGCACTGGGCAGAATGTTGAGCATAGAGATAAACAGTGTTTCCAGGGGCACCTGGGTGGCTCAGTCGCTTGAACGTCTGACTTTGGCTCAGGTCATGAACTCACGGATGGTGGGTTCGACCCCTGGATTTGGGTCTGTGCTAACAGCTGTCTCAGAGCCTGGAGTCTGCTTCAGATTCTGTGTCTCCCTCTCTCTCTGACCCTCACCTGCTCATGCTGTCTCTCTCTCTCTCTCAGAAATAAATAAAACATTAAAAAAATAAAAACAAAAACAAAACAAAACAGTGTTTCCAGTCTTAAGCAGGTTTGGTTGAGGCCAAGATTAAGCATCTGTCAGCAGAGTCAAGCTGGTCACTGACTGAAAAAGAGTAGAAAAGTGGCCTGAATCATTATTGTTTTTGGGAAAAAGTTGTGAATTATAAGTAAATAATTTTCACTTATAAATAAATATGTATAAATATAAATAAAATAAGTATAGTGATAAAATTATAATATTTCTAAATGAAAGATGCAGACCTGGGGACTCTACCTTGGAACTCTCCTGGATTCTTTAGTCTCCTTCAACTTGACATGACTTCCATGCTTCCTCAGCCTCTCCTAATATGTCACCAATCTTTATCTCCACCCTGTCTCCTTTCCTTTTCCATGCTTTCCCTCCATGTATCCACACCCCAACTTTGATAAGTGTTAATTATATCCCAAAAAGAAGTTTTGACCTTATTTTGTCTTTCTGCCTAAGGCTGTATTCTGAGAGGCTGTGTCTAAATGATCCTCGGGCTTCCTTCTGAGGCCTTTTACACAAACCTCCTTAGGATCCAAACTGAGTGTGAAACTCCTAGGGATCCCCACTCACACTCGCAGATTGTTGGTCCACTTTGCCCTGATGGGGCCTTGTGAAAACTCTGAATTGTGTCAGAAGACTGTCTCCCTTCCCAGAAATAAAAGGTGCCATATGCCCTTCCATTGTCACTAAGCCATCGGGAAGATTTCCTGCTCAGTAGAACACTGTACTCACTCAAGTTTCCAAATTCTCTCTACTCTCCCCAGGAACTCTGTAAGTAGAGCACTTAGATGGATTGTGGAACTAAAAGATTAACTAAGTACCCAAAGTGGGTGAGAGGGAGAGAAAATTGGTAAAACTAGTAGTTTCAGTACCTGGGATCCATGGTGCAGAATCGAGCTCTTCCTAACAGACGAATTGCAGGACAGCCTGATTCCACACCATGTGCCTAAACAGCCAGAGAAATTGTGTCCCCATCCATCATTCAATTCAGAAGAATTTTGAAAATGCAAAGAATCTGTAATATATATTCCCAGACAGCTCCTACCTTCCCTAATCTCACCTCACTCGTGCGCTACAGGCCTACGTGGTGACACGTCAGTAATAGTGTATGCATTTCAGAATCTCCCCCTGTTCTGGCATATTCCAATGTGTGAGTGTGTATGGGTGTGAGAGTTTTATACCCCTCAATTATGTCTGAAGCTGTCCCCAAATCAACTTGTATCAAATTTAATTTGCAATATGGATCCACTGATAAAAAATACACATCCTTTCCTGAATCACAAAGAAATAGTAATTTGGAAAAAGTGCAGGGACAATTAATCATGAGGAAAACAGAGTCCAATTACCTAGAAGGATGTCCTACCTTGTGTGTTTTACCAGCGCCCCAAAGCCAGTTCAGTGTTAGGGTTATATTCTTCCACGATGGTCTTCACACTGATGGAAGCATGCTTTGTTCTTCACTCAGAAGACACAGAGATCCACTTAATATAGATGCCATTGGTCTAAAAGCCTGCGTTTTTAACTTTATCACTTTTAGTTTACTGACCTTAGCAAAGTCCTTATACCTTCTGGATCTAAATTTCCCAGCTGGTAAGTGAGGAAAAGGGCCCTGGTTTGGTGCAAACTTCAGGTTTCTGGGGCCCTAGCATTTCCCACATGAGCTGTGAGGCTGGGCTACACAGGCCATGGTCTGATTCTACCACTCACTGAACCACAGTGGCTAAGAACCTTTTCTTCCACCGATTTGGAGATATTGTCTGATCACCATTAGGGCTTGTGGCTCTTCAGCTCTAGAGGTTTGGCTCTGTTTAGGAGGCCCTAAGGGATTCGTCTCTTCTTTCATCACGGGGAGCAAGAGAACTTTCTCCCTCACCTTAGTAATTTTCTCTCATTAGTTCTCGGGCTGTTTTGTAACATGTGACCAGGAAAACTCTGTGTGGAACCTCTGGGGATGTAAAACTTGCAGAGTTCATATCCAATCCTTGCTAATTCCTAAGTTTTGTTTGGCAGGGAAGGGAGTTATGCTCTCCCCCTCCCTCACACTGTGGTCCTTTCATCAGCAGCTTCCCCCTGGGTATTTAAGAAGGTCTTACAATCATGAAGACTGTACTCTGAGGAAACTTAGAGAATTAAAAGGAATGGTCTTTTGCTACAAGGAAATTATACCTTGACAAGGGAAAGAAAATGGAGCCAATTTGATTCTACTACACAACTTTTAAAATGTGTTAAAAAGAAAAAAGAAAGGATTCACCATCATAGTGTTGGTTAGGATTGGAAGTAGCAGAACTCATAGACTACTGGGAATGTAAAAATTATTAAATGTTTAAAAATTTAGTCAAGTATTTTGTCAGTTTATTAGCATATTCAATCTATTCAAGTCCAGAGAAAGTGGTCTACATTCCCATTTCTCAGCACCACCCTCTAAATACAACTAAAAATTGTGGGAAAATCTAACAATCCTAAAATAACCTAAAAGAGGAATCATGGAAGATGGATTGGCCTGGGACCTCAGCTTGAAGAAAACCACCTCTGAGGGTTTCCAAGGGTCTCTTTTCATCCTCCATGTAGTCCGTCTGGGGTGTGGAGAGCCCTGCAGCCTGCAATGGGCTAATGTCCACAGGCAAAGGCCAAGGCCAAGGCCAAGGCAATCAAAAAAATAAAAACACAGTCTGTTTTCTCTGACAATGGACCAAGATAGGGGAGGCCAGCCAGGGACTTAGTAGGAGACCCACAGCCAAAGACACTGGAAACCTTATTGGCTGTACCTGCAGGGTCAGCCCCACCTCACTCCAGCCAGCCAGGCCTCATCTGCTCACAGCAGTATCGCCAGCTGTGCCCAGGGGCCCTGGTAACCTATCCTAAATGTCACACCATGATCATCATATCCTGGACTACAAGAATAACCAGAAGAATTTTCTTAAGTTGTTATTGTAATTCTAGTTCACTACCATGCAGTGTTATGTTAGTTTCAGGTGTAAGATATAGTGGTTGAACACACCCATCCTTCACCAGGTGCTCATCATAACAGGTGCACTTCTTAGTCTATTAACTGCAAGAAATGTAAGGGGAGGGAAATTATACAGAGGACCTTCTGGTTCTCTAACTATATTGGATTCAAGTTGTAAACCAAGTACAGAAGGACAGTAGGAAAACTTGTAAACACATGGAGATTAAATAATATTAAGCTATCTATTCATGGTCATAAGGGAGATCTCAGTAGAAATAAAAATAATTAATTGAAGCAAAATGAAATGACAACATATTCAAATGTGTAGGTTGCAGCCAAAACATATTGAAAGGGTGTTTATAGCACATGAGAGAAGAAGAAAGGTCTCTAATAAATGATTTAAATTCCTATCTCAAGAAACTAGAAAAATAAAACAATATTAATCCCCAATTTGATGTGTAGGCTAATGGCAATTCTTTTATTTATTTTTTAAAATATTTTTTTAAATTTATTTCTAGGAGAGAGAGAGAGAGAGAGACAGCGTGAGGAGGGGAAGGCCAGAGAGAGAGGGAGATACAGACTCTGAAATAGACTCCAGGCTCTGAGCTGGCAGTCAGCACAGAGCCTGACGCGGGACTCGAACCCACCAACCATGAGATCATGACCTAAGCCAAAGTCGGACGCTTAACCAACTAAGCCACCCAGGCGCCCCTAATGGCAATTCTTTTAAAATCTCCCCCGCAAATATTTTTGTGGACTGGAAATAAGCAACATTTATTATTTAATAGCATTTAATATTATTAACATAATCATATGTAGTACATACATAGTTAATATAGTATTAAATAATAAATAATAAATTTATAAATGAGGGAACATAGAGGTTTGTGACTGCCACTGTAAATGCCTTTATTAGACAGGTGAGGTTACCAGTCTGACCTCCAGATATATAAGGACATTATATTTAGGCCAGTTGCAGTCATTTAGGAGCTTAAAAATAACTTGATTTGATCTTGGAATTGAACAAAATCTTCTAGATCAGCTCAATCAGAAGTTCAGAAGCCTCTACATATTCAACGAGAATATATATTTTTTTAAATTTTATTATTTATTTACTTATTTTTTACAAATAGTTTATTGTCAAGTTGATTTCTGTATAACACCCAGTGCTCATCCCCAAAAGTGCCCTCCTCCATGCCCATCTCCCCCCACCTCCCCCACACCCATCAGTCCTCGGTTTGTTCTCAGCATTCAAGAGTCTCTCATGGTTTGCCTCTCTCCCTCTCCCCCACCATTCTCCCCCTTCTTCTTCGCCGTGGTCTTCCGTTAAGTTCCTCCTAATCCTCATATACTTGCAAACATATGGTAGCTGTCCTTCTCTGCCTGACTTATTTCGCTCAGCATAACACCCTCAAGTTCCATCCACGTTACTACACATGGCCAGATTTCATTCTTTCTCATTGCCACGTAGTATTCCATCGTATAGATAAACGATATCTTCTTGATCCATTCATCCATTGATGAACACTTAGGCTCTTTCCATGTTTTAGCTATTGTTGAGAGTGCTGCTATGAACATTGGGTACATGTTCTCCTATGCATCAGCATTCCTCTGTCCCTTGGGTAAATTCCTATCAGTGCTATTGCTGGGTCATAGGGGAGTTCAACTGTTAATTTTTTGAGGAACCTCCACACTGTTTTCCAGAGGGGCTCTACCAGTTTATATTCCCACCAACAGTTTAGGAGGGTGCCCGTTTCTCCACATCCTCACCAGCATGTCCTCTGATTTGCTCATTTTAGCCATTCTGACTTGTGTGAGATGGTATCTCAGTGTCGTTTTGATTTGCATTTCCCTGATGAGGAGGGATGCTGATCATCGTTTCATGTGTCTGTTGGCCATCTGGATGTCCTCTTTCGAGGAGTGTCTGTTCATATCTTCTGCCCATTTCTTCACTGCTTTGTTTGTTTTTCGGGTGTTGAGTTTGGTGAGTTCCTTATAGATTCTGGATATTAACCCTTTATCTGATATGTCATTTGCAACTATCTTTTCCCATTCCGTTGGTTGCCTATTAATTTTCTGGGTTGTTTCCTTGGCTGTGCAGAAGCTTTTAATCTTGATGAGGTCCCAATAGTTAATTTTTGCTCTTGATTCCCTTGCTTTTGGTGATGTGTCAAGTAAGAAGTTCCTGCGGTTGAGGTCAAGGCGATTGTTTCCTGCTTTCTCCTCTAGGGTTTTCATGGTTTCCCGTCTCATGTTCAGGTCCTTTATCCATTTTGAGTTTACTTTTGTGTATGATGTGAGAAAATGATCTAGTTTCATTCTTCTGCATGTTGCTGTCCAGTTCTCCCAACACCATCTGTTAAAAAGGCTGTCTTTTTCCACTGGATGTTCTTTCCTGCTCTGTCAAAGATTAGATGGCTGTATACTTTTGGGTCCAATTCTGAGTTCTCAATTCTATTCCTTTGGTCTATGTGTCTATTTTTATGCCAATACCATTCTGTCTTGATGATGACAGCTTTGTAGTAAAGGCTAAAGTCTGGGATGGTAATGCCTCTTGTTTTGGTTTTATTCTCCAGTATTACTTTGGCTATTCAGGGTCTTTTGTGGTTCCATACAAATTTTAGGATAGTTTGTTCTAGTTTTGAGAAGTATGCTGGTGCAATTTTGATTGGAATGGCATTGAATATGTAGATTACTTTGGGTAGTAATGACATTTTAACTACATATATTCTTCCAATCCTTGAGCATGGAATGTTTTTCCATTTCTTTGTGTTTTCTTCAATTTCCTTCATAAGTTTTCTATAGTTTTCATATACAGGTCTCTTGTATCCTTAATTAGATTTATTCCTAGGTATTTTATGTGTTTTTTGTGCAATTATGAATGGGATCCGGTTCCTGATTTCTCTTTCTCTTGCTTCATTGTTGGTATATAAAAATGCAACTGATTTCTGTATGTTGATTTTGTACCCTGCAACTTTGCTGAAGTCTTGGATCAATTCTAGTAAGCTTCTGGTGGAGTCTGTCAGGTTTTCTATGTAGAGTATCATGTAGTCTGCAGAAAGTGAAAGTTTGACTTCTTCCTTGCCAATTCTGATGCCTTTTATTTCCTTTTGTTGGCTGATGGCTGATGGCTAGGACTTCCAGCACTATGTTAAACAGTAGTGGTGAATATGGAATCCCTGTCGTGTTCCTGATCTCAGGGAGAAAGCTCTCAGTTTTTCCCCATTGAGGATGATGTTAGCTGAAGGCTTCTCATAGATGGCTTTTATGATGTCTAAGTAAGTTCTTTCTATCCGACTTTCTCGAGTGTCTTTATTAAGAAGGGATGCTGTATTTTGTCAAATGCTTTTTTCTGCACCTATCTAGAGGATCATATGGTTTTTATCTTTTCTTTTGTTGATGTGATGTTTCATATTGATGGATTTGCGAATATTGAACCAGCCCTGGAACCCAGGATAAATCCCACTTGATCTTGGTGGATAATTCTTTTTATGTGCTGTTGGATTCGATTTGCAAGGTCTTGTTGAGGATTTTTGCATCCGTATTCATCAAGGATATTGGCCTGTAGTTCCCTTTTTTTTGCTGAATCCCTGTCTGGCCTGGGAATCAGAGTAATGCTGGCTTCATAAAATGAGTCTGGGAGTTTTCCTTCGCTTTCTATTTTTTGGAATAGCTTGAGGAGAATTGGTATTAATTCTGTTTTAAACGTCTGGTAGAATTCCCCAGGGAAGCCATAAGGTCCAGGACTCTTATTTGTTGGGAGATTTTTGATAACTGATTCGATTTCTTCACTAGTTATGAGTCTGTTCAGATTTCCTATCTCTTCCGTGTGAATTTTGGTAGTGAGTGTGTTTAGGAATTTGTCCATTTCTTCTAAATTGTCGAATTTATTGGCATATAATTTTTCGTAGTATTCCCTGATAATTGCTTGCATTTTAGAGGGGTTGGTTGTAATAAATCCCTTTTCATTCATGATTTTGTCTATTTGGGTGCTCTCTCTTTTCTTTTTGAGAAGCCTGGCTAGAGGTTTGTCAATTTTGTTTATTTTTTCAAAAAACCAACTCTTGGTTTCATTGATCTGTTCAATTGTTTCTTTGGCCCCTATGTTGTTTATTTCTGCTCTGATTTTTATTATTTCTCTTCTTCTACTGGGTTTAGGGTGTTCTTGTTGCTCTTCCTCTAGTTCCTTTAGGTGAGCTGTTAGATTTTGGACTTGCCCTTCTTCTCATTTCTTGAAATAGGCCTGGAGTGCAATGTACTTTCCTCTTAGGACTGCCTGTGCCGCATCCCGTAGATTTTGGATTGTTGTGTTTTCATTTTTATTTTTTTCCATATATTTTTTAATTTCCTCTCTAATTGCCTGATTGGCCCATCATTCTTTAGTAGGGTGCTCTTTAACCTCCATGATTTTGGAGGTTTTCCAGACTTCTTCCCTGATTGATTTCAAGTTTCAAAGCATTATGATCTGACAGTGTGCATGGTATGATCTCAATTCTTTTATACTTATTGAGGACTGCTTTATGTCCCAGTATGTGATCTATCTTGGAGAATGTGCCAAGAGCACTTGAGAAGAAAGTAAAGTCCCTGGCCTCAGGATGTAGAGTTCTAAATATATCTGTCAGATCCATCTGGTCCAATGTGTTTTTCAAGTCCATTATTTCTTTAGTGATTTTCTGTGGTTGAACTATCCATTGCTGTAAGTGGAGTATTAAAGTCCCCTGCTATTAGCACATTCTTATCTATAAGCTTGTTTCTGTTTGTGATTAATTGTTTTAAATATTTAGGTGCTTCCATATTCGGTGCATAGACATTTATTGTTGCTAGTTCTTCCTGATGGATAGACTCTGAAATTATTATGTAATGCCCTTCTTCATCTCTTGTTATTGTCTTTAAAGTCCAGTTTGTCTGATATAAGTATAGCTACTCCATCTTTCTTTTGATTTCCAGTAACATGATATATTTTCCTCCACCCCCTTACTTTTAATCTGAAGGTATCTTCCAGTCTAAGATGAGTTTCTTTTAGACAGAATATAGATGGATTTTGTTTTTTAATCCATTCTGCTATCCTATGTCTTTTGATTTGAGCATTCAGCCCATTTACATTCAGTGTTATTATTGAAATATGTGGGTTTAGAGTCTTTGTATCTTTTGTCGGGTTCATGTTTGTGGTGGTGTCTCTCGAATCTTTGTTCCTTGCAACCTTTCCTTCAGAGCATCCCCCTCAGGATTTCTTGTAGGGCTGGCTTCGTGGTGGCAAATTCTTTCAATTTCTGTCTATTTGGAAAGGTTTTTATCTCTCCTTCTATTTTGAATGATAGGCTTGCTGGTTAGAGGATTCTTGGCTGCATATTTTTTCTGTTCCTCACATTGAAGATCTCCTGCCATTCCTTTCTGGCCTGCCAAGTTTTAGTAGATACGTCTGTCACCACTCTGATAGGTTTCCCTTTGTATGTTAGGGTCCTTTTCTCCCCAGCTGCTTTCAAAATTCTCTCTTTGTCCTTATATTTTGCCATTTTTACTATGATATGCTGTGCAGAAGATCGATTCAAATTACATCTGAGGGGAGTCCTCTGTGCCTCTCGTATTTCAATGTTTACTTCCTTCCCTAGGTTGGAGAAGTTCTCTGCTATAATTTGTTCTAGGAGTCCTTCAGCACCTTTCCCTGTCTCTTCCTATTCTGGGATTCCTATGATATGGATATTGTTGCATTTGACAGTATCACTGAGCTCTCGAACTTTTCTTTCATGTTCCTGGATCAGTTTGTCTCTTTTTTTCTCAGTTTCCTCTTTTTCTTTAATGCTATCTTCTAAATCAATTATTCTCCTTTCTGTCTCTTCAACCCATGCATTGCACGACTCCAATTTATTATATATCTCATTTATTGCATTTTTAAATTCATCATGTCTATTTTTATGCTCCTGTTGTTTGTAGCCATAGTTTCTTTGATGTCCTCTATGATTTTTTCAAGTCCAGCTATTAATTTTATGATTATTGTTCTAAAATCTTGTTCAGTTATGCTGCTTATATCTGTTTTAAGCAGTTCTTCAGCTGTCAATTCTTCTTGGAATTTTTTTGGAGGAGAGCTCTTTCGTTTCCTCATTTTGGTTAGCTTTCTAGCTCTTGTTAGTTTTAAAGAGTTTTTATGCTCTCTGCTCCTGTGAGCGTTGCTGTACCCAAGAAGACTGACTGTCCAGGCCCTATCCTTTCAGAAAGTGTTTTTTGAGTGGTATCTCTTTGTCTCTCTTGTTGAGACCTTGTTTATTTTATTTTCCTACTCGTAGTGGCATTTGGGACTCTCCACCATGTGTACTTTGGCTTGTTTCTTGAGGTAGCCCTGGAGAAGAAAACAGACAGACAAACACAGGGGGCAGAGGCACACAAACGCACAGACAAATCCTACAAACACGCAAACTGAGAGGGAAAACGAAAAAGTAAAGAGAAAAGACGGAGGGGGGAAGGCGAATAATAGAAAATAAAAATACATTAAAAAGTCAAAAAGAAGAAAAGAAAAGGAAAAAAGAAGAAAACCGATAGACAAAGAACGGTTAAAAGCATATAACCAGATTTCCCAGCTACAATTAAACAGCTGGGTTATGCAGTGCTGGTTAAAGAGCATAGAGAAAGAGATAGATGACAGATGACAGGGTAAGGATGAGGCAAAACTGGAAATAGAATGAACAGGCAGAAGAGATAAGAAGCTTTTTTCAAAGAGCTAAAGGGTGGAGTATGGTTGGTTAGGTGAGAGAAGGACGCTGGTCTTATCCAGAGAAACTATATAGTCTAATTACTCCTGAGAGAAAGAGATGATAAGGTAGGTAAGTGTAGAATTACATCTACAGAATGGACTAAATATGACTGTTTAAGCAAGCCGATGACCAGAATTAATCAGGTCAGTGTTCCAGAAAAAAGAGAGAAAATAAAAAAAGAGGAGGGCAGCTCTCTAGTAGTGATGGGCGTGGTTTGATCTAATGAGACAGGTAGGAGTTTCACTTTGGCCGTTGTGGGGAGAAGAGTGGTGGAGCTCCAGTCCCTTCTTAAGCCAAGCGCTGCACCTCACTTTTTTGGGTGTGTAAACTCCCAGTGTCGGTGGCGCAGCCAAAGTGGGTTGGGCTCTTTAACCCAGGCCAGGCCTAGTTTCCAAATCCCAGTCCGCGTGCCCCACTGAAATTGCCGTAGTCACAACCTCGCAGTCGATCCCCTCAGAGCAATTCCAAGCCTCTTGCCTATCCCTGGGAATGAAGCCAGAATTGCTGCTCCTTTCTCCTCCAGGTTGGGTTGGCGAGCAAGGACGGGGGTTTGCCTTGGGGGTGCCTTGGGTCCTGGAGAGGGGGAAACTGGGTCCCTCTGTGTCTCTTCAACTGAAACACAAACTCGTGGGCAAATCTCCCAGTTTTAAGCCCTTCGCCTCCCCCTAGGGGTCCAGCCGAGCCAGGAGCACAAAGGAGCAGTCGGCGCGCGGCCCCTCCAGGACGAGTTGATGCGTGGAGATTTGGCACTCAGGGATTTGGTGTGCACGCAATTGTTTTCCCAGGGATTGTTTGGGTCAGCTGGAGGGCCAGCGACCGTGTCCTGTGCCCCGAGGAGAGGTTTTTCTGCTCCCCAGGGACAGGGACCGTGTCTTGAGTAGTTTTGGCCTCTCTCTTTCCCCTCTCACTCCCCACAGAGGGGGATCTCCCCCGTCCCTGGAGTCTCCGATCCCAGCCAGGTTTTATTCTCCCCAGTTCGCACTCACGTTAGGAGGCTTTCTCAGTGGATTCTGTGTCCTTTTTCTCCCAGTCTCTTGGATTCTGTAAGGTTTCCTATGGCTTCAGATCTTTTCCATGTGAGATATGGTGGCGAGTGCAATGTACAAGTAATGTAGGAGCTCCCTACTTCTCCGCCATCTTGCCCCTCCCTCCAAAAAGATTTTTTTGTAGAGAACAACAAACATATTCTAATTTATATTTAAAGTAACAAGTCCTTGAATACATATAACAATCTTGACAAAGAAGAATCAAATGGAAATCACTACTTCCAATATTAAATCCTACATTAATCAGCAAGATAGAGAGATATTGGTAGAACTTATTAGAATCTGACTCTACTTTGTAGTTTTCTGACAGCTTTTATACTTTAAATCCCTCCCTCTTCCCTTCTGCCACACAGCTGGGCAAGCTGTTGAGAAAGCCTGGTGCCCTGTCCTTGGGTGCCTGAAGGAGGCTGAAACCACACAGTTCTGCATGGAAAGCTTGCCCATCATTCGCTCCCGAGCCATCACGAAAATGACCAGCCTGTCTCCTTCTGCTGGACATGGTCATTGCAGGTGGCCTGGGCAGTGCCCTACAGGTTGAGAGCTATCTCTATAATCATTTATGTGAGGATATATATATTTCTTTTGTTAAAATAAAATCACCAAATATGTCAAGTTCCAGAAGGCATATATTGATATTTTCACCCCATTCTTTATAACTCATTAAAAGAAGAGTATTCAGTGCCATTTAGACTCGACATCGTTTTGCTGTTTACATCTTCCAATTTAGAAAATATTCTTATTTTTCTCTAAGAACTTCTCTAAGTGCACAAAATTATTTGTTTGTTCGTTTGTTTGTTTCTATACACTTTTGATGATCTCCTTAGCATACGTCTCTGCATCAAAAATCTTTATAGGTTGATTTTTTAAAATGTTTTTACCATAATTTATGTCCAAATAGAAATCTGATTAAATGTGAAAATTAAAGTTTTCAATGTTAGGGGCGCCTGTTTGGATCAGTCAGTTAAGTATCCAACTTTGCCTCAGGTCATGATCTCATGGGTTCTGAGTTCAAGTCCCACGTCTGGCTCTGTGGTGACGGCTCAGAGCCTGGAGCCTCCTTCAGATTCTGTGTCTCCTCTCTCTGTCCCTAAAGAACTCACACTCTGTCTCTCTCTCAAAAATAAATAAAACACTAAAAGTTATTAAAAATTTCAAAGTAAAATTCTATTTGAATGGAAGTGGTGCTTTAAAAATGACCTTATATTTATCAATGAATAATATTTGTTTTGCAGAAATGAGACAGCTCAGGATCAATTTCATTCCAAAAAATATTTTTTAAGATAAGCAGTGCTACTCAATTCTCTGAATTCTTTCTAAGTTATGTTTCATTAATAGCCAAATGATCTATCATCAAAAGTTATTTTTAATAATTTATTGCAGTATAATTTTATCAGTTCCTTTTTACATTTTCTCCAAAACAATGATATGGATTCTATTTGGCTTGAAAAAAAATATTGTTGATCATTAACATTCAATTTTTTCATTTTCTGAAAAGTTTATCATATTTGGGTCCAGTTATTATAAAATGATTATTAGTTAAGATTGTTTATCTATTAATTATAAACACATGACTAACTTTATGCATTCAGAAGTTTGGGGAAAATAAAAGCACTGTTGAATTCAATCACCTTGTTCAGTAGATTTTTACTGAAACTTTCTGAGCCTGTAGAATACTGTGGCCGTCTATTTGTTTATCTGTCTATTTAGCTAACTTGAAAGGTTGGAGTTACAGATTTTATTCTGCCTATTTCAGAAACGTGATAAAGCCTAGCTGACAGGAGTAGGGCTTCCTCCTCAGTCCCTGGAGTAGAAAGACCTCACTTATTCCTCCCACTTAGTATAACCGAAAACTCTGGGCATCACACACAGGACATACGGAGACACACCTGAACTCTGGAAAGGATAAGAGCAGCCTGGACCTTTGGGGACCTAAGAACCATATACTGACAAGCTCCCTGGGTCGTGTTGTCTGCGTCCCCCAGTCTTAGAGCTGCTGGAGTCCACAAGCTGGAAACAGCAATCAGACCCCCCTCCAAACCTCACCAGCCAACGTAGAAACACCCCTGCTGCTAATTCTATCCATGTTCTCTTCCGTCTTTCTCATCCTTATTTACTTCTGCACCTTTTTTTCATAGTTCCTTCCTTCTGCTGTCTTTGGGTTTAGTGCATTCTTTTTCTAGTTCTGTCAGGTGTGAAGATAGGTTATGTATTTGAGATCTTTCTTTCTTCTCAATGATGGTTATTTATCAATATAATATTTTTCTCTAACAGGTGCTTTTGACGCATCTCAGAAGTTTTAGTATGCCGTTTGTGGCAAGTTAGATATATCTAGATCTATATCTAGATCTAGATCTAGATATAGATTAGATATAGATATAGATATAGATAGATATAGATATAGATATAGATATAGATATAGTTTCTCTTGTGAATTCTCCTCTGATCCTCTGGTTATTCAGAAGCGTGTTTTTAATTTGTATTTTCCTTTTTTTTTAAATTTTATTTCTAGGATAGAGAGAGACAGCGTGAACAGGGGAGGGCCAGAGAGAGAGGGAGTCACAGACTGAAACAGGCTCCAGGCTCTGGGCTGGCAGTCAGCACAGAGCCGACGCGGGGCTCGAACCCACGAACCACGAGATCATGACCTAAGCAAAAGTCAGACGCTTAACCAACTAAGCCACCCAGGCGCCCCTTAATTTGTATTTTCATAACTAATCAAATCTGAGTTCAAGACCTGATACTTTCCCATCATTTCAGCAAGTTCCTTGATGCTCTTTTCCAATCAGAGCCACAGGGTTCATCAGGAAGGCTATATCAACAACCGTTATAAAACTTTCTTGTTCTTTAAATTCGGAAATGGAAATATAGTGTGTGAATGGTATTTCTTGTGACTTCTTTTACTCCTCCTAATGCTTCTGAGATTTTCCATGCTGTTTCACGTTTATTTCTTTTCATTTCTGGGTATTATTTCATCTCATGAATATTCCACAACTTAAGTTTATGTATTAATATGCTTATGGTCATTTGGGCTGCTCAAATTTTCAGTAAAGACAAATAAAGCAGCTAAAACATATTTATACAAATCTTTGTGTTGCAAAATGCTTACTAGCTCCCTCTTTAGCTTTGTAGAGATTGGCATTTCTTGTTTTGTTGAAGATTAGTCAGCCATATATTTGTGGGTCAATTTCTGTGTTTTCTACTCTGTTCCATTGATCTATGTGTCTGTTTTTGTGCCAATGACATACTGTCTTATTAACTATAGCTTCGTAATATAGCTTCAAGTCCATAATGTGATGCACTGAGCTATGATTTTCTTTGTCAAGTTTGCTTTGGCTATTTGGGATCTTTTCTGGTTCCATACAAATTTTAGCTCTGTGAAAAATGCTGGTGTTCTTTTGATAGGGGTTTAATTGAATGTTTAGATTTCTTTGGGTAGGAAAGACATTTCACAATGTTTGTTCTTACAATCCATGAGCATTGATGTTTTTCATTCCTTGGTGTCCTCTTCAATTTCTTTCCTAGGATTATTTTAATTTTCAGCATATAAATCTTTTATCTCTTTGGTTAGGTTTATTTCTACGTAACTTATGGTTTTTGATGCAGTCGTTCATGGGATAGATTTCTCCTCTTTCAGTTGCTTCATTATTGGTATATAGAAAAGCAAAGATTTCTGTATGTTCATTTCACATCCTGTGACTTTGCTGAATTCATGTATCAGTTCTAGCAATTACTTGGTAGAGTCTTTCAGGTTTTAGTGGAATGTTATATAACCTGCAAGTAGTGAAAATTTTACTTCTTCCTTGGCAGTTTATACACCCTTTCTTTTTTTTTTTTTTTTTTGTCTGATTGATAAGGCTTCCAGTACTATGTTAAATAGTAATGGTGAGAATGGACATCCCAGTCGTGTTCCAGACCATAGGGGAAAGAATTTCATCTTTTCCTCCATTGAAGAGAGTATTAGCTGTGAGCCACAATGAGCTGGGAGCTTGCTTGATTGCCTCTCTCTTTTTCTGCCCCTCTTCCCTGCTTGGAGACTCTCTCTCTTTCATAAAAAAAAGTAATTTCTTATTTTTTTGGTAACTAATACGAAGAAAAACGATTGATTTGAGAACTCTCTAAGTGTACTTATTAGATTTTTAACCCTTCTGTAGCTTTAGTTAGATTTTTAAGGTACTCAGCAATGTTATCAGCAAATGAAGGGTTTTATCATCCCTTTTAAATCATTACATCTTTTATATCTGTTTCTTATATTATTACACAAGTTAGGTCTTCCAGTATGCTGTTATATAATGTGGTCAGAATGCTCATCGTAGGGAAAAGAGTTCAATATTTTACAATGTGGAAGGATAGCAGCTTTAGTTTTAAGTAGAAACAGAGGGAATTTTTGCATAAATCAAAGATATTGATTTTTCCAAATAATCTTTGTACAAATATTGAGTTGAGTAGTTTATCTTCTTCCATTAATTTGACTAATTTAGTGAATTATGTGAACATATTCTCAAATAGTAACTCCTGCATTCTTGGAATAAATCCCTTTTGTCCTGAAACATTATTCTTTTTTAAATATTGCTGGAATATATGTTTTTCACTAAATAGTCTCAACAGCATTTTGGAGATGATAGAAGAAAGGACTGATGAACTGAAAAATAAATCAATAGAAATAAGTTGATCTGAAGAAGAAAAAAACAAAGTTAAAATGAATCAATTCTGTGAAACTTTTGAGACAATATCAACTAGTCCAACATTTGTGTAATTGGAATATCAGAAGAAAATGAAAAGATACAGAGGAAGAAAATATTTCAAGAAATATTTCAAAAAGAATATTTCAATAATAGCTGAAAACTGCCCAAATTTTGTGGAACACAATGAGGTAGAAAGTCATGGTGTTCAATAAATCACAAGTAAGAGAAACAAAAAAGCATATGTAAACACACCATAAGCAAACTGATGAAAGCCAAAGGTAAAGAGAGAATATTGACACAACAGGGAACTTACATAGAATAAAATGATAATGTCATTAAGGACAGTATATGCATCAGAAACTATGCAGGACAGAGACACTTGAAAATGGCATAGGAGAAGATGAAGAAAGGTACCCTGTGAGCTAGGAATTTTTTATCCAGAAAAGCTATATTTCACAAATGAAAGGAATATGAAGAAATTGTCAGATAAACAAAAATGAAGAGAGTTGGTAACCAGCATGCAATGTAAGGAATACTAAGAGAAGGTTCAAGACAAATGAAACTTATGGTAACTTGGATACACAAGAGAGAATGAAGAAACCTGAAACTGAATGTGAGGTTAAATATGAAATATCACATACACGTGTATAAGTAGTCTCTTAATTTCTTTAAAACAGCATATGCCGGTTTAAAAATGATAACAATGTGTTGGTGGATTTAAGTAAATGGAGCCATGTCATTGCAACTTTTCTATATTTTACTGGAAAGCATTCAATATTAAGTTTACATAGAATGTGTTAAATTAAAAATGCATGCCCTAATCTCCAGATCAACAGATTAAAACGATAACACGTGCTAGAAAAATTGCTAGAAAGTCAATGGTTGTACTCTTACACTAATTTCCACATCTTACTCATCTTTTGGGGCCTTAACTCTTGCTTTTGAGTTTATTTATTTATTTTAAGAGAGACAGAGAGAAGGGAGGGGAAGAGAGAGAGAGAGGAAGAGAGAGAATACCAAGCAGGCTCCACACTTTCAGTGAGGAGTTTGATGCAAGGCTTTGAACATCAGAATACTGAGATCATGATTTGAGATCAAGAGTTGGATGCTTAACTGACTGATCCACTCAGATGCCCCCTCGGACCTTTTTTTTTTTTTTTTTTTTTAGTTACTTGTTTTTATTTTTGAGAGAGACAGAGAGAGTAAGCGGGGTAAGGGCAGAGAGAGAGAGTAGGTGAGAGACAGAGAGAGAATTCCAAGCAGGCTCTGCACTGTCAGCATGGAGCCCAGTGTGGGACTGGAACTCATGAACCGTGATATCATGACCTGAGCTGAAACCAAGAGTTGGTCCCTTAACCGACTGAGCCACCTGGGCGTCCCTGCCCTTGGACCCTTCTAACTGATGCTGGTCACTACAAATGACATGGTCGTTAAAATAAGGGTTCCTGAGTTCACTTGTTATTCTGTTGGGCCTTGTTGGGTCCTCTTCAGTAAGTCACTGACTTTTTCCATGCTTCAGTCTTCGTATCCAAGGTAATCAGAACAATCTTTAAATATTTTGAGTGCTCAATTCATCTAATGAAGTTAGCAAAATGTCTGGCAATGAATACACGTTAACAATCACTGTTATCATTTCTACTGAACCACCAAATGGGTTAAAATGTGTATTGGAGGTGTGGATTCACACTGCGAGTGTACTAGAGGGCGATGCACACTGAGTGAAGAGTTAGATAAGAGTATTAAGCCTGGACTTTCTGGATATTTTCAGGTTTCAAGACAGTCTGAATGATGTCTTGAAAATCTAGGTACAGCTCTTGCAGTATTGTGGAAAGATGGAAATAAATTAAAGTTCCTTTTGAAGAGATGCGTCTGGGGGCACCTGCGTGGCTCAGTTGCTTAAGTGTCTGACTCTTGATTTCAGCTCAGGTCTTGATCTCACGTTTTGTGGGATTGAGTCCCACATCCGGCTCTGCACTCAGAGCGTGGAGCCTACTTGGGATTCTCTCTTTCTCTCTCTCTTTGCCCATCCTTTGCACTCTCTGTCTCTCTTTCTCTCAAAAAAAAAAAAAAAACTTTAAAAAGATGTGTGTGAGAAAGTGGAGTGGATGGATGAGGACCGGTGAAGGAGGTATACCTAGGAAATGAGGGTGCTCTCAGTATGTGAACAGGAGTGTGTGTGGCCTTTGGTACTGAACACAGATAAGAAACAGTCATCTCCAGCTCTTGAGATAACAGCAGGGGAAGGTGACTTCCTGTGTTCTTACACATCTTATAGGGAGACTCTAAGAGCATGAATCTGAGTTCTGTGATCTTGGGTGGGCCACTAGCCTCTGTTGGGCTCGGTTTCCTCTTCTGTAACACGCAACTGTCAACTCTTTCTCACCAGGTCATTTTAAGTTTTAAAAGAGATATAACATGGGAAAGTAATAAATATAATATTTAGCACATAATCGAATTATTGTTTGAATAATGATGCTAGCATCTGTGTGTTCACATTTCATCTTCTGCTTTCCCCAAAAGAATATTCACAGTTAATGGCAAACACAACTGGAGGTGCTTCCTAACACCACACCCATGGGGACAGGGGGTGCTCAGAGAGAGAAGCTGTTTCCATGGAAGCAGAAATGACTCACCCCTTGGGTCCACAGGTGTGGAAGCTATCTTGTTATCACTTGGGAACATCATCTTTTGCTCAGAGAAGGATCTCGGATCTCTTCCTGCAGGCAGGGTGGTGGAGAGGCATCGAGAGCATGGTCGCTGGGAAGCCAGTCTTGCCTCACCGTGAGCCTCTTTGGGTGAGTGGAGGGCTTTGGTGCCCAGTCTCCCAGAGGCAGCACCTAGCAGCTGATCTGGGTGCTGGGGGATCTGCTGCTTCCCTGAGCCCTGATGCTTCTTCCAGTGCTGTGCATGGACTCACATGGAAAAGACTTTGGGGATAGTGGCACAGGCAAGGGATTCTTTCTGAGTTCCATGTTCATAGGAGTGCATGTCCCACAGTGTGAGAAGAGTCATCACTGGGGGGAAGGAATGTTAGATTAGAATTCAGACACTTTATCTCTAGTCTTTGTTCTGTTGCCTGACCCATAAAATAATATCCATCAAGCCAATATCCCTACATCACGTTCTAACAGGCAATGTGTATATGTCCACAGGCATATTCTTATGCAGGTGTATATATGATGTTGGTATGAATATATGTGTGGTTCACACATCTGCTTATTTATGTGATATCTCAACAGATGTGCATATATAACGTATGTGCATGCCTGATGTATTTGTGGATATGGTCATTGATGGCAAATGTGCAGTGCATTGAGTTTTGAATGCAGGAAATATGCATGATTATGTGCAAGTGCTTTGTATGTGGTGTGTATGTATATGTGATTAATCATGTGTGTGTGCACATGTGTGCATATTGTGGGTCTTTGTGCGTGCATGTACATGTATATACATGCATGTGAAAATGCATCTTTGCATCTAATGAGATAAATACCTTTCTGAGGTTTGATTGCTGTCTAAATTACAGCCATCTTTTTAAGTTCCAACAGGTACAAAGAAATGAGAATCCACCTCATTCTGCCTTATAAAGAAGCTGGGCATCTACACGCAAGGTGGAAGGGATCAACACATCTGTTAGGGTGCCGCCGAGGATGGGGCAGGCCAATGTGTCCACCTGGAGGGGCTTTGTCTTGCTGGGCTTCTCCAGCTTTGGGGAGCTACAGCTCTTGCTCTTTGTGCTGTTCTTCTCTCTGTATCTGGTCACCCTGACAAGCAATGTCTTCATTATTGTGGTCATCAGGCTGGACAGGCACCTACATACCCCCATGTACCTCTTCCTTTCCTTCCTGTCTTTCTCTGAGACCTGCTACACCTTGGGCATCATCCCTAAGATGCTCTCCAGCCTGGTCATGGGGGGCCAGGCCATCTCCTATGAGGGCTGTGTTGCCCAGATGTTCTTCTCTGCCTCGTGGGCCTGTACCAACTGCTTCCTTCTGGCCGTCATGGGCTTTGACAGGTGTGTGGCCATCTGTGCCCCACTGCACTATGCCAGCCGCATGGATCCTACTTTCTGTGCCCAACTGGTTGGCACCTCCTTCCTGAGTGGGTACCTCTTTGGGCTGGGAATGACACTGGTCATTTTCCACCTCCCATTCTGCGGCTCCCATGAGATCCAGCACTTTTTCTGTGACACACCGCCAGTGCTGAGCCTGGCCTGTGGGGACACAGGCCCGAGTGAGTTGGGCATCCTCATCCTGAGCCTGCTGGTCCTCCTGGTCTCTTTCTCCTTCATCACCGTCTCCTACGCCTACATTCTGGCGGCTATCCTGCGGATTCCCTCCACTGAGGGGCGGAAGAAGGCCTTCTCCACCTGTGCCTCGCACCTCACAGTGGTCATTATCCACTATGGCTGTGCCTCCTTCATGTACTTGAGGCCCAAAGCCAGTTATTCTCTTGAGCGAGATCAGCTTATTGCTGTCACTTATACTGTGGTGACCCCTCTTCTCAACCCTATTGTTTATAGTCTAAGGAATCAAGCTGTGCAAACAGCCCTGAGAAGTGCCTTCAAAGGGAGGTTGCTGGGTGGAGGATGAAGGCTCCCTGTGGCTCAGCCTCCTCTGTGTAGGCTGGATTGAGACCAGAAACCAGGCCAACTGACCAGATGCTTCGGGTCTCAGGTCAAAGCTTCCCAACCTCAACCCTCTGGGAGAGCCCCATCCTGCTGCCCACAATTCCCCGGGGGGAGGGTCAGGGGCTGCTGGGGGAAGAGAAGCAGGGCTTCCTTCTCTGTCCGTGGTGCTTAATTCCCACTGAGCTCAGAATCTTAATTTCCACTTTCAGCCTCAGAGATGCTACCACTAGCTATGGAAGTCCCATTCATTAATAATTATCCAGCTCGGCTGAACAAGAGGAGAGCAGCTTGGCACTTCAAGTTCAAAGCAGGGCTGGCTGGGGCTCTATCAGGGATACTGTAGAGATTTCTAAAATTCCTGCATAATTAGACTATCCTACCTAAAATGCTCTTCCAAGATCTGAAATTCGGTGAGAATCTATTTGACAGATTAGTTTGAATGCTCTGTTAAATGAAAAGGTAGGGTTTTTTTTTCCTTTCCCCCATGGGGTGTCTTTCATCTTTTTATTATTTTTTTAATATCATTGTCCCATCTATCTCTGGCTCATTATTACTTTGTGCTCTTCCTTGTCACAGACAATCACAGTTGGTAGATTCTATCTCATAGAAGACATATATGTCCTATTTTCGTTGATAATTGTTGTAGCCCTGTGATGGTCTCGTGATCTCTGGTGTTAAGAAGCTCCTTGCTTGGTTCACTCCCTAACATGGACACTGTCCTGTAGAATCTGTGGTGGACACACAGTCCTGCGTATTACACTTTGCACCTGCAATATCTCATGCACAGACATTCTCAAGGGTAAGTAAAGGTATAATGAATTCACATGGTTGTCAGGTAGGAGTTTGAATACAGGCCCTGTAATTAAGTGTGTGATGCTGGGTAAGTTACATTACCTTCCTCGGCCTCAATGTCCTCATCTGTAAAAATGGTTGTAACTTCATTGTTTCACATGGCTTACTAAACAGAACCATGCATGTAAAGAATATAACACAGTACCTGGATCATAATGATCTTCCCCTAAATGTTAGCTGCTGTCCTTAATAACGTGCTAAGCAAAGTGATATTGGCTTTTAGTTTGGGGAGAGGTTAATCTCAGGGGAGAATCAGAGGCTTTGAGGTTTCTTTGGAGAATCAGATGTTTCATGCCTAAGATGGTATTTGAATTAGTTTCTCACAGATGGGTAAATTTTAAATGCAGTCAGTGGGAAGAAAGTATATGCTAAAAGAGAAAATAGGGTAACTAAAGTCTCAATGGCAAGGCAATCTAGGCCTGTTTCAGACAGACTGAAAATGTGTCACCAGTGGTGTTGAAAAGTTGGTTTGGGTGAAGACATTTTTTGCGAACAGCAGTTTCAACACCTTGCTTCACGCTTGTTGGGATGAGCACTGGGTGTTATATGGAAACCAACTTGACAATAAACTATGAAAGAGACAAAAAAGGGGAAAAAAAGGAAACAAACCCCACCTTGCTTCAGGCTTGATGCCTTGGGCAGTTGGAGAGAGGATACAGCAAACCTCTGAGCAGAGAGCTGACTGGCATCTGGAAACTGATTTAGGAAAATTAATCCCGTAGCAGAGAGGATGACAGATCTCGGCAGAGAGAAAAAAGAGGCAAAGAGGTTAGTAAGAAATCCATCGTCATCACTCTAAAGAAAGGTGTGGAGACCAGAACATGGATAGTGGGGCTGGAAGCTGAAGAAAATTACAAAACATTAGAGGTTTTGAAAATGCAGGATTCGGGGCACCGGAGTGGCTCAGTCAGTTAAGCTTCCGACTTTGGCTCAGGTCATGATCTCACGGTTTGTGGGTTCGAGCCCCACATCAAGCTCTGTGCTGACAGCCAGCTCAGAGCCTGGAGCCTGTTTCAGATTCTGTGTCCCCCTCTCTCTCTGACCCTCCCCTGCTCACACTGTCTCTATCTCTCTCTCAAAAATAAATGAAACATTAAAAAAAAAAGAAAGAAAGAAAATGCAGGATTCACATAACTGCAATGAATGAGCAGTGGGGGAAGAGTTGAGAGAAACTTATGTTGGGTTTTTGTTTTTGTTTTTTTCAAACAGGAATCCATATTTTCCCATGTTCTCAAGGGAGAAACACAGACCCTAGTTAGAACTTTGTGGAAACTAAATTTGGGAGGAAGGGAGCCAGATCCCAGAGAAGAGAACAGGTTGGGGAGAAGTAGGCAAGTTAGTCAGATGGTAGAAAGGCCTGGGTCATTGGAGCGAAGTTGTGTACTCTCGTATCCTTCTCCCCATTGCACTGAGGCTGTCTGAGCAAATTCATTTCCAAAATCTCTTCAGTCCATTTAGCATGGCATTCCCTAAATGCGTACCAAGCAGTGGTGGGTAAAGATGTTCCAAGAATTACTAAGTAATACTCAAAAGTCCTACTGACTTCCAAATGTAGTAGTCTTACATTTATATAAAAATCACATGGGAGAGGGAGAATTGTTCGGAATAGATGTTCCTGGGAGCCAGCCCGACAGATGTACGCAATTGATCTGGGATGAGGACAGGCACAAATAGTTTACAAAATCTCTTAGGTGATTCAAATTCTCTCCTTTAGTTACAAAAGTGACCATGTGCTTCTTACAAAGAATAAATCATCCTTCCAGGCATGCACATGCATGCGTACACACACACACACACACACACACACACACACACACACACACACACACACACACACAGCAAAGCAGAGGCCCCTCTGATGTGAACATGATCACATATGCCCAACTCATGGTTATTTAGGAACCCATTGAGACTGGAGGGTCTGGAATCTGACTTCCTAAGGTAAAAGCCTAGTTCTGCCATGTTTTACACATGTGACTGAGAGCAAGCTTCTCTCCCTTTCTGTGCCTCCATTTCCCAGCCACAGAATGGAATGATAGTAGCATCTGCTTTCTATGGCTCTTTTGGTGAAGACTGATATAAAGTTTTCAGAACAGAGCCTGCCACACTCACAGAGCACTCACTATAGCCATCTGTTATTGTCTGGAGCTTCTAGATAGCATTGCTTGAGGCCACCTTCCTTGTCCCCCACTGATGTTGGTGAAAGCAGGGACCAGCAGTGTCCTGCATCTTGCAAGCCATGATGTAACCGGACAAACAGGAATAAAGGGCTGTTGCTTGGCACACGTCTGACTGGAGAAAGGAGGAACCCGGATCCTAGGCCTTGAGAGGATTACAGACTGGGAAACTGGCCTGGAAACAGACATCTGACATCTTTCCAGGCAAATGTCTGGTGTGAGAAAGGTCCATTGAAAGTAAAGGGGGACATTCTTTTTGGGAGTAGAAGAATTATGGAGACGCACTGAGCAGTAGGGATCATGAAAAAAAAAAACAAAAAAACCCCAGCAGGCATGTAGCCACAGGGCTGGGGCTCAGAAACAGGCTCCAGCCTATAGACTGTAAAGAAAAGAATTAATAGGAATAAGTCAGGGATTCCAGTTTAAAGTAAGTGACCAGAAAGTTAAGAAAATTAAGAAAAGATGAGTACTGGGGTATCTGGGTGGCTCAGTTGGTTAAGCATCTGACTTTGGCTTAGGTCATGATCTTATAGTTCATGAGTCTGAGCCCCGCATTGGGCTCTGTGCTGGCAGCTCTTTCTCTGTCTCTGTCTCTGTCTGTCTGTCTCTCTCTCCCTCTCCCTCTCCTCTCTCTGTCTCTCTCTCAAATAAATAAAATGTTAAAATATTTTTTAAAAAAGAAAAGAAAAGATGAGTATCAGTTTGGAGGAACTTAAACCCAAATCACAAAAGACATTTGATATAAGTTCTAATTATTAAAAGTTGAGAATCTACAGGGATGTCTGAGGCTCAGTCGGTTAAGCGTCCGGCTTTCGCTCAGGTCATGATCTCACAGTTTCTGGGTTCGAGCCCCGCATTGGGCTCTGTGCTCACAGCAAGCTCGGAGCCTGGAGCCTCTTTGGATTCTGTGTCTCCCTCTCTTTCTGTCCCTCTCCTGCTCATGCTGTCCCTCTCTCTCAAAAATAAATAAAACATAAAAAATTTTTGAGTATTTACAGACCCAACAAAATTATGTATTCTGCTTCCTCCATTTCCATTTTTACTTGTGTGCCTAGGGGGTCAGAATCTGACTTTGGAGGGAGCTGTATGTGACTCTGACAGCATCACCTTCTTATATTTTTGCTGATTCTTCAGATAAATATTATCTTCTCTGACCTCAATATTACCAATACCTTTTATAAAATGCTAACAATCCTTTGCCTTAATGAGCATTTCTTGATCCGTCACATGCCTAATAATCTGATTTAGGCCTGGCAGATACTTGGCAGGGGTCAGGATGAGAATGGAACCATATTCATCTTTGCCTTTGGTCATGACAAGCACACATTTGCTAGATTCTCCATACTTCTTTGTAAGTGTGATATTAACGATACTGGTTTTTGATGGTCTATTGAGCTAGGTTTTTTTTTTTTTTTTTCAGCTGCAGTCATTCTTGGTAACTCATAATTGTTTTTGCAAATACTTTTTGATTTTTATGTTCAGTAGTATCCAAATGCTTAAGCAAAAATCAGTAAAAATTCTTACACATTATTAGCAGCAAAGATAGCTTTTTAGTTTTAACCAAAGATTCACTTAAATTTAAATGGTTCCTGGGATGGAATTTGTCCCTGACTGAGGAAGGACTGACTTTTGTGCAAAGGATGACTTGAAACAAGGTGATAATCAGGTGGCAGTATCGAGGGGTCTGCAGTGGACACTGTTCAGGACACCATCTGTTCCGTACAAGGTTCATGTGACCTAAGAATTCTCTCCAGCAAACGACACCATCGACTTTTACACATCTGGACAGACCATCAGCTTTGACCTAAACATCCTTTGGAGACAGCACCCCCTCTTTTTTTCTTAATTCTGCATTTTGTAAACAATTCTAGTAACTCTTACTTTAAAGGGAGTCAGAAGGAAATCAAAACTAATATTCTCTTCATCATATTAAAATGTAAGAGCAAATGTGAGGACACAGAGCACAAAAGGGAGCCCCATTCTGCCATGATCTCACCATTCTGAGACGAATGATATCCTCTTTCATAGACAAGTATGGAAAAGGGACAGATGAAGAGGAAAACAGGTGCTGGCTTCTTCTTTTTCTACAGACTAAGACATGGGGGTTCTCCAGAATGTCATTCTTTGTTTCCAAACGTAAGAATTCTATTTATCTATTTATTTTGAGAAATACAGAGACAGAGTGAGGAGGGGAGGAACAAAGAGAATCCCAAGCAGGCTCCCTGCTGTCACCATAGAGCCCAACTCAGAGATCAAACTCACATAGCTGTGAGATCATGACCTGAACCAAAACCAAATCAGACGCTTAACCGACAGAGCCACTCAGTTTCCCCCCAAAGGTAAGAATTTATGCACATTCCAAAACTCAAGAGAAGCTGTTTGTAACTCATCTTGGACCTTATCCATTCTGCCATGACTCTTGTTTGCAGTGTAATCACCTGCCCATGTTTAGATGTCTGTGCGATTCTCAGAAATACAGAAGCTCATGTGTGTCAGTAAAATTTTACTTCACATTGAGGAAAGCACTTGTTGGGATGAGCACTGGGTGTTGTATGGAAGCCAAACTGACAATAAATTATATTAAATAAATAAATGAATAAATACTTAAAAATGAAATTTTTTACAAAAGGAAATATTTTATTCTATAATCAGAACAAAACAACATAATAAAGATGTGTAGAACACAACAAAAAAATTGAGACCCTGAATAGTTACTGCTTGCATATGAAGTAAGCCTGTGATGCCGCCTCTCCTCCAACTCTCTTAATGCCTTACATCCCCCAAGCTTGAGATTTTTCCAGGTGCTCTAATAAGTGTAACACACACACACACACACACACAGAAACACACACACACACACATACACGACTATCTCCCTCCCCCCATACTTGCTTGTTTCCTTCCTCCCCCAGTACTTCCCACCACACCAAGATTTTCTACGACCCAGAAAAAGATGCTTATCAGTTGCCAAAGTAGGAATTGGTAAAGCCCACATAGTCATAACCAGCAAGGTGGCTTCGGCCTCGCGGGTCCACATATTCTTGCATATGTGATGCACAGAACTGCACTTGTTCTGGGGTTAGGGCCTGAAATGAAAAAGAGATACCATCCTAGGGATGAACAATAGCTGACTCCTGGGGTTGGCAATATGCCCTGAACCTGGGGGCCCCAGAGACTTAGAAGCAGCAGCCAGCCCCATGTTCACCGCATACCTTCTCTGAAATCTCTAATTTCTTGTGAGTTGAACCAGCCCATCTTTTCAACCAGCCCTGACTCCAAGGCTCTCATCTCACTTGGACCACATGCTTTACCCCATTCCATAAACTTGGGTTATTAAAGACATGGGATAAGAAGTAGCCTTAAAAATTGAGTTTTGGGTTTGGAATTGACTGTTACAGCCCTTAGAGGATGACCCTACATTTTCAAGCTGGGACAAGACAAAATGAAGGGTGAATAAAGCAAATGTCAACTTGTCCAGAACAGTGTCTGCCTCAAGGGAAAAAAAAAAAAGGTGGGTGGGGGAAGGTAGTTGCCAATGGGAGGCCACCAGGCCCGAGGTAAGCAAGCCCCGGGTTAGAATGATAACATAGTGCATACAACTGCAGTCTCACCTGCTTCATGTCCTCTTTGGTAATATAGGCCTTGCCCTCCGCCAGGGCTTGGAAAGCATTCTCTATTTCATCGCTGGACTTGATGTTCTCTGACTCCTTGTCGATCAGGAATGAGGTGTAGTCCTCCAGGGAGATGTAGCCCTTCCTGTGGGAGAAATGGGCTCAGCTCTCTGAGGATGTGGACTGCGATCTCTATTTTGACCCTACTCCCCTCACCCTTGGAGCTAAGTAAATGCCGCTTCCCTGGCCCCAGCCTCTGCTCCCAGGTGAGTTTTCTGGCTGGATGCTCCTCACGGTCTGCAACCCTCCATCAGTCCCAGTCCCCAGGCACTTCAAGGTTTTCAAGTTGAATTGAAGGCCTCAATTTCTGGTCTTATGGCGTCCTTGGCATTAGAAAGAACTAGCGCCTCCATGACTGTCTCCACCCCCACGCGCACACAATCCCATCCCCACCAGTTGGGCTCCGAATCATTTGGGTCTCCTTAGGACCCAAAGATTCTTCTCTCAAGGTCCATTCTCAGAGTCAGCTGAAATTCATAGATCAAATGTAAAAAGCAGGAATCGAGCAAATTGCAAAGGCTGTGCCCGAGTTTGAGTCAGTGCCATGCACTTCTGAGCTAATGCTACAAAGGCACCAAAAGCTGACCAATTCATGTATATATGGTTGTATCTTCCTATTCCCGACCTGGTTAATGGTCATGCTTTATGGATCATCTTATTCTCTGTGCTGGTTCCTCCAAGCCCCATCCCTTTGGTCTCCTTCCTACCTCCCTGGATCGACAACATCTAGGAACTTCTCAAACTTGGGCTCAGGTTCATCATCCTCCACCATGGGCAAGAAGTAGTTGAGTCCTCTCAGGCAGGACCGGAAATCTTTGTGACTCAAGCGCCCTGTCAAATTCTCATCAAAATGTCTGAAAAACAAAAACATCTTATCAAGTTTCATAGAGAACCAGATAAGAAGGGAAAAGAACAGTTCTTGTTGGATTGGCTGAGGCTTTAACATGTCAGAGGGCATCAGAGGACTGAGTGGAGAACTTGCCTGTGTTTCTGCATGATTTTTAACCCAGTAGATGGAGCAAAGACAGTAAAATGTGAAACATGAGAGAAATACATTTTCTAAAGTCAAGGAATTCTCAGAGGCATATTAAAAGCCATGACATCAAGCTAATTAATACAACTACATCTTCATTTATGATCTTACCAAGCCACACTGAGGAGAAAAATTAGTTATGTTGAGATTCACTCTGAATGGGTTGGAAAACAAAGAACAGATCGACTGTGAAGATCTACTCACTTATAGGTTGTGCTAAACTCCTTCAATGTCTCCTCACTCACACCTATGGTGTCTCTGAAAGGAAAAAAAATGGATTAACCCATGAAATAAAACAGAAAAACATCAGAAGACTTGCCATGTAGAATGGAGAGGGATGTCCACGGATAATATGCTACTCAGATCATCTAGTTCAGGGCTTGGCAAACTATGACCCATGGGCCATATCTAGTCTTCCATTTGCGTTTGTAGAGTTTAATGGGCTATGGGTGGTATTCATCTCTTTACAGGGTTGGAAATAATTAAAAGAAGAAGTGTTTCCTTCAACATAAAAGTTGCATGAAATTCAAATTTCAGTGTCCATACATAGAATTTTATTGGGATATAGACACGCTCCTGAACTTGTGGGTTATTAATAGCCCTTTCTCTCTACAACAGCATAGTGAGTAGTTACAACAGAGACCGCATGGCTCTCCGAGGCTGACACATTTATAATCAGTCTGTTTACAGGGAAAGTTTGCCAATCCCTGATCTAGAGATTATGCTGTCATTATCATCAAGACCGAAAGCTACTTTGATGTAATTAATTTATGTAGAAAAACAAATGAATTCTGCTTTTCTGGCTCTCCACCTTGAATGTTTCTTGCATTCTAGACGTCTGAGACAGACTTGTATAAAAGGGATTGCTTCCTGAAGAGATCACATAAGACGAAAGAACTCTAAGAGCCAGATGGTGAGTAGCTTCCGGGGGATGGGGCTCTGTCTCCTGTCTCAAAATAGATTCCCATAGAAAGAGAAATAGTCATTCTGGGAGCAAGAGAGAGAGAGAAAGAGAGAGAGAGAGAAAGAGAATATTGATTCTGAAGATGGTGTGTGTCCTATCTCTGAAGCAGCTCCTTTATACAGTACCCCAAACTCTAGCCCTTGGGGCTAAGTTCCTGACACCTAGTAACACCCACACCCTGCCCAGCCCTGGTCATGGGTCCACAGTACTTGGCTTGGATCTGTTGCTCCAGGTTGTGCTGCATCCGCATTCCCAGTTGGTGGAGCTGGTCCCACTGCTGGGCCAGCCCGATGGTGCTGTACTTGATGTCCAGGACCAGAGCCTCCTCTAAATTGTCTCCCAGATCCTCAATCTTGGTCAACTGGCGCTTCATGGCCTGAATCTCCTTCTGTTTCCGCTGGAGAAGACAGAGAAAAGGAAAGAGCAGTCACACAGGGTAGCTCCAAACCAAGGGATGGTAGAGCTGATGAGTTTGGGTTTCCTTTGATTGGTCCTTCTTAATTATTTTCAGACATCTTCCTGTCCTCTGTGAAAAATGAACTACTCAGGAAATCCACTTCTGTATTCCTTGTTTATGCGATGATGGGGAGGTTAAGTGATGCAACATCTGTCATTCTGGACATCTCTAATATATAAATCTAAGAGTTAGTGGTTATGTGCTACAGGAGAAAGGACTAGCATTTCCAGGATGCCTGTGTGGCTGGCTCCCAGCCATCCATGCCATGAGTTAACCACACTGGGGATTGTGGCCAACTCACGTCTCCCTACAGATGCGTGGGCGGACTTCCCTAGGATTTGGCTTATTGTCCCGGCACATTAAAGGCCATGTTTTCTCAACAGGAAGTAGTTCTCCTGACTTGGGGAGGAGTGGCTGGGTTCTGAGGTGAGGGTGGGTGGACATAATGTCTTGCCTCGAACAGTGGTTTGCGGCCCTCCAGTGATCACTGGTACCTGACAACATCTGGCTCTTTATTACTGAAGTTCTCTCATTAGGGAGTAATTAGATTTAATTAATTAAGTGTTCCCCTTGAAGTGGGGGTTCACTCAACTGTTGAGAGATGCTCTAATTCAATTGTACTGTCTACCCATGTCAAATGATAACAGTAATTGGGGAATGCTGCAATTGTAGGCTAGGAGTTTCTGCATCTGTTATTATTCCTTTTTTTTTTTTTTTTTTAGTTTATTTTTGAGAGAGAGAGAGATGGAGAGAGAGAGAGAGAGAGAGAGAGAGAGAGAGACATGCACTTGGGTGGGCAGGCATGCACAGGCCTCGGGGAGGAGCAGAGAGGATCTGAAGGATCTGATGGGGACAGAGGATCTGAAGTGGGCTCCATGCTGACAGCAGACAGCCCCACACAGCGCTCAGACCCACAAACCTCGAACCTTGAGATCATGACCTGAGCTGAAGTCAGATGCTTAACTGACAGCCATTCAGGTGCCCCCGTTCTCATTCTTAATCATCACAATGACCCTATGATGTAGGCATTATGAACTCCATGTATAGCTACAGAAATTCAGGTTCAGACATTGAAACAAACTGACGTCCTTGTCCATGAAGTGGCAGTCAATGGTTATAATGCAAATTGCTGGCAAGGTTGGGGCTAGAACCTCAAACTCTTGACATCCAGGCCCAGGAGTTTACCTAAAAGTACTACTGGTTCTCCTTGCACTCCTTGTAATTTCTGGCAATACCCGCGGCTAATAAGCAAACATTACTTACTTTATTTGCTTCCAACTGGGATTCCAGGGTTCCTGTTTCTTTGAGCAAAGACCTAGTTATGAACCAGATGAAAATGTTACTCATCATATCAGAGGTCAATATTTCACCCAGACAGACTGATTCAGACACACTACATTTCTCTACTTCTATATTTTATTGTATGGCCTCTTCAAAATGAATTTTCACAACAGATTTTCATGAAACCAAACCCTTCTGTCAATTAGCAAGTTGCTGGACAGACGAGAAGAAAAGGAAGGTCTGTTCTCATTCTTCTGTGCCTCACAGAAGGCTGCCTCCCGCTTCCTGTTGCCCCCCACCCTCATTCTTACCTTGAATACCTTAATATACCTTGAATACACCCTTAACCTAGCGAAGGTAAGTCTCCCCCTCGTGGGGTGCAGGGCAGGATGCTTTACCCTGTGCTTCTCTTCCCACCCCCTGCTTCCCCTAAGGTGTCATCTCAATCTGATGGTGATGATGACACAGATGCCCCATGCTAAGTCCTCCTGAAGTGACTGTTCAAGAGTCATATAATAAAACAAACACGATAACATAAAATACTGACCCATCCAGAAAATAAGCCCTGGGCGTGGAGGTCAGGAGCAGGAATCAGAAGAGATAAAAGAGAAATCACAAGTTAACATGGATTACTTCAATGATCTTCTTTCCTCAGATCTATGATATATCTAAAGTCCTCTGTAACCAGTGTTTCGCACCGTCCCCAGAGTCTCTCCCACTCGGAAGAGCTCAGAGCCTCAATTCAGCTCCTCGTGTCCTAGGATGAAGAGCTGTCAGCTGTCAGCTGTCAGATGACCGTGCTAGGTGGCAGGCCCTTGTTGCTGGGGGTGGGGCATTGGTGGTAAGGACCACATCAGAGGCAGAGGATGAAACATTTTGCTTCCTCTGCCTTCTGTCACATGAGCTTTGGCTATGACGCAGGATTTCTTTTGGCTCACTGTCTGGGCTTTCCTTGTTGCGTTTGTGGGAGCCATATATATCATGGATTGTATAAACCATCACTTTGACCACATTTCTGACCCACCTGCTGGATACGGCCTACAAACTTTGACATTTATTCTAATGTGTTACACCTTCTAAGCCTCTTCTTTTCCAGGTTATTTGCCCTGGAAGATGCGACAAATGTTATTTTCACCTATGGGACATTCTGCATTTAATAAAAGCAGTCAGCTCTTATTATCTCACTGATTTTCATCACGATTTTGTTTCGTTTTGTTTTTTAGCAATGGGGCAGCCTGAGAGCTTCATAGCAGGTGTTCACAGTAGGCTCTGCCTTTGGTCATGCCCATAAATATATATGTGACCTGGAGCAAATAAACTTGTCTACAGATCTTCTTCCCACACTTGGAGACAGAGCTTATCAAATCTGCTCTGTACAAATTTCAAGGTCACTCTGAGAGTTGAGGGAGGTAATGGATATAGAAGCACTTTGTAAAGTGCAAGCATAAGGGACTGCTATGATTTTTAGACTTTAGTTACAGGTGACGGGAAAATGAGATCATCAAGGAGAGAACATGGAAGGATATGAAATTCTCATTTCCTGATTTTGCAAGGACTGATTTAGAAAACCATCAATTCCAAATGAAAAGCACAGACAGGATCTGGTGATTCTAAAACAACACACACGCTGTAGGACCCCCTCCTGCTCCCCTCAGATACACATTTCACCGCCCTGGCGAGACAGGGATCATGGGTTTGGGGGCAGCACCACGCACCTGGTCTCCAAGATCCACTGAAGGAAGGCGCTGGCATTCTGCTCAAACTCCTGGCACATCTCAAAGTTCTTGACCTGTCTCTCCTCTTCCTTTTGCAGCTCCTGCTCCCGTTCCTAAACTCCAAATCACAGAGAGTGGTGTGAACATTGAAGATCTTTCTTTGTAGTAAATAGCTGGTGTCTAGCTATTCTCAGCTGTACATCCCCTCTCCCCCTGATCTAACAGAACAGGTGCTCTGTGCTCCTATGTCATCCCGCCCACCTCTTCTCGCCTCCGAAGAGGAAGGAAGCTCCCATCATGCCCTGTAAGTACTTGCAGGACATCTTTAAGACCAAGCCCAGTGACAAATAAGCTAGTAATAAAGGCAAATCATCTCTCTTGTCATTTTTTTTTTGGTCTGGTGAAATTTTCATTTAAATGAACATAAAAGCAGCCTTTTAAGGGAAAGCAGTCTTTTTTTAGGGAAAGGAAGTAATGAGAGTTGCCATCTAAAATTGGTGATATTTTCGTGAAATTTCTCTGTTGAGCTTTTTAATATTTTCCATAGTTTCTATGATGAATATCATTATAGACAAACAAAAACTAAATACAAACACATAAAAAAGGCACTTTGGAGATACGTATAAAAAGAGTGCCTTGGATGGGGAAATTCTGTAGACTGTGGGCATATATACAAGTCTTGCGAACTTTTCATAGCCCATTTTTACAGCCACCTCCTGGAGCGTGTGTTTGCTTCCATGAATCACTGCTCAAAACCCAGAAGCATGAGGGTGTCTGAGTGTAGGGCTATAACTTACTGTGAACATATTTCCAAAACTTTCTTAGACAGCTTCCATTCATGACTGCTGTCCCAACGTGGTTATTAATAGTGTCCTTTCTTTCTCAAAAGGCCCCCCAACGTGTATAATAAATTAGGGGTCACGCTCACCCCTGTGAAAGGAAGTCTCTGCTGGGTGCTGTTACCTTGATGATGTCATGTAGGTGCCTCCAGACCTTCTCTAGAACCTCCATCGTCAACCAAGTATAAGGGCTGGAGGGCACATCTAAGGCCTTAATCTGCTGGTCTAGCTCCAGCAAATGGTTGAAGTCGGACTGGACCCCCACCAAGGAGGCCAGGAAGGCCTCCTGGTCCTTCTGAAGCTGCCGAATTTCGTTCAGGGAGACACAGTGCACAGGCTCTGACAGGTCCTCCTCGGCATTCTCACACCAGTGGTTGAAAGCAGAAGCTTTGTGTGCAAATTCCATGAACAGCTCCTCAGCCTGCAGAGGAAAAAGTTACCTCCATCTTGCCCGGTAAAGCCCCTCCACAAAAGAGAAAACTGAGGCTATAAAAAAGAAAAGTGGTCATCTTCAACTATTATGAGGGTCAGCACGGAAGGACGGCAGCACTGAAAGCGCCGAGGACCATGTGCTCAGCAGGCAGGTGGGCGAATTTGAGGCCTGGAGCCCCGGTGTGAGACTAGTCAAGGCCTCCGTCCTCTGCAAGTAAGGAGGCTGACGGACTCTTAGAGTTGTCTTAAATACAAGAGTCCAATAGAAGCAGGGGCCATTTTCAGGCATAGGATTTCATGATTTCTTATTCTGAAGGCTGTCTTCCAGTTCTACTTGGCACACAGGAAACATGCACACATCAGTGTTAAGTGAATGCACGGATGAACGTGTGAATAAGCAAATCATTTGTGGGATAGGCCAGTCTATCCACACCTCTCTGATGTCTCTTTGCCTGTACTGAGTTCTTTTCCTGCCTTCCTTCTAGAACTTGTTCAGGGCTCAGCTCATGCTTGAAGCCACTGCTGAAACCCAGCTCTGCTGGGAGCTCCACCGGCCTCACTGGATGACGGTCTCAGCGAGGAAATGGCAGTGATTGCACAGCTCCTGCCATGAGAAACGAAAACTGGTATTTCCTTCTGCTACTGCTGACTCATGTTGGAAATGAGCCTGAGGGTATTGACCAGGCCTCACAATATTCCAAATCAGACCGATATTCCCCACACAGATTCCTCATAAGGAAAAGCATATTCCTGCCTCTTCAAAAGAGATTTTAGATGAAAGCACTGTGGATGATTGTCAAAAGGCTCCTCCTATGGGCCTTGCAGATCCAAGACGTAGAAATATAGGGGGTTAAGAACACAAGAGTTACAATTGAGCCTGGCTCTGAGACAAAGAGCCTAATTTAGAATTAAGGAACAGATAAGGGCGGAGCTTAAATTAATACTTAACACCTTTTCTAACTGGTGAAGTATGACAGTCCCTTCCCTAAGGCCTACTTTCCTCAAACACCCTCCCTTACACTGGCGGCTGGGATGAGGACAGATAAGAGTAGCTACAACATGACCCAAAAAAGAGGCCGACACGTTTAGGGCCTCCATGGTGTTTACACATTCAGCATCAAGTCCAAAAAGTTTCCACAAACAATTTATTAACCAGCTCTAAACCATTCGTCCTCTTGTGAGCCAGACAGAATGACTCCTAGCCTGTCTATATACAACTTAACATATGTCCTAATCCTAGCATTATTAACTTAGAACAAATATGTATGTCATATTGTTTTTCACTAAGAACATCCTGTTATTTCCTTAGTTGTAAGATTTACTCAACCTCACTATGATTGGGGTAATTTTCCAAGAATACTTCCAAAAAACCCGTTTTTGTACACTTTTCAAAGTAACTTATTACAAAGAGTAAAATTCCTTTTTCTGATGCCATGTTATCATTTGACCTATAAATAAAGACACCAAAACTGACAGTGTGGAGATGCCTCCCTGGTGATCAGGAAGAATCTCAGGGCTCTCTCACTCTCTCTCGCTGACACCATCCATCCTTCATGGACCCCTGGACTGGCTGGAGCGAGTCTCCAGCACAGCTCCCACCCTCTGATCTGTACCCTTAGTCCTACATCATGTCTGGAGTTCTCCATATGCTCTCATGACTCCAAATTATCTGAATCTCTGAACAAGAGAAATAGTATGGATTGTTCCAAACACTGGGTGATCAAAAGTAGTTTTAGATTTAAAAGATATCATAGATTTGGGGCACCGGGGTGGCTCATTCAGTTGAGCATCTGACTCTTGATATCAGGTCAGATCATGGTCTCACATTGTGGGCTTGAGACCCGCATCAGGCTCTGTGCTGACAGAGTGGAGCCTGCTTGGGATTCTTTCTCTCTCTCCCTCTCCCATACTCTCTCTCTCACTTTCCCTCTAAAATAATTACATACATATATACACACTCAGCAGTTTATACTTCCCAAGAGATTTATCTTGGGCAAATATGAAAATGAGGTTTCATCCCCAAATATGGAGGTTAAAGAGGAAAAAACTGGCCTAAATGGAAGAGGGTTTACAAAGGTTTTACACCATTACATCTTACCCTGTACTCACTTCAGTATTGTATATGCTAAAATAGACCAGTATGGAGAAATTGACATGGCCTCTATACGGGAAAGATACAAAAACCTATAAAATACTTCATATTACTTTGGGAATATTATGAATCAACTTGGTATTTTACAAAAATGTTATAATCAGAAAATAAAATAACAAATCTCTTTGCAGTTCAAAAATTAAGCAAAATAGAATCAGAATGTAAAGCATCTTTCTATCTCGAATGCATATATGTGTGTAAAGTTGCCCATGAACTGATTTGATTTTTCACTTGAGATTTATTTCTGTAGGTTCCATAGCAATAGAGTAATTAGCTAAGCATCCACACTGACTGATATTTGTGCGTTTGTTTCCTAATTCCCCTGCCTGCCTAACTTGCTGTCCAGTACAATACTTCTTATGGTCTAGGAGTGCTCAGTAATTTCACTGGCCGTCCTGACTTCCTTTTATTATTGGTATTTTTTATAACCAGCATCCAGTACCTTAGTGGCCACCATTAGAAAGAACATTGTCATCACTTATAACTACATAGAACTTAGTGGTTTGCACTCCATTTCAGATCCATTATCTCTGTTAAAAGTCATAACAGACCAGCAGGAAACAGCGGTAACATGATCCAACTTCATAAATGGAGGAATCAAGGCTCAGAGATGTTAAGGGACATATACAAGGTCTCCCAGCTAAGAAAAGTCAACACAAGATGGGAACTCAAGTTTTACTTGTCGAGTGCTCCTTGTATCTGGATTAGAAAAAAGCCCAAGGACAGCCTTACCTCCTGCCTGCCAGTTTAGTCCTTCCAAACACTGGGACCTTCCACCCTTTGACCCACCTACCTCTTCTAGTACATGTGCCTGGCTTCCCTCTCAAGTCAGCTGGATAAGTGACAGATCAGTCTTAAAACAAACAAACAAACAAACAAAAAAACCCATCCTATCAATCTAAAAAAACCCACCCAATTACTTCTTGTTCAATAAGAATCCCTTCCCGATCTTTTCCATGCACTCACTCAAATGTCTCTAGATTACCCGAACACAGTTTCCAGTATCTATTTCTGGATTCCATGGCTAATATAATATACAGGAAGTGGACGCCTGATTATGGCTCTTTTTTCTTTTTAACCTTCTTTAGGGGCAGCTGCTTATCCAGCAAGTTCTGTCTGTGGGCTGCGGAGGCTTCCAGCAGCCCTTCCCAGCGCCGCAGCAGGGCATCATGGCGCTCCTCAATGGCTTTGGTCTGGCTGTGCTGCGCGGCCACCAGCTGGTCCTTCAGGTCAGTTATCTCTGACAGCCTGTCTTCCTGGAAGCTATGTAGACTGGCATCCAATGTGTCCTGGAAAGACCCAGAGAGGAGCTGTGAGAGGAGAAACAAGGCAGATTCCCAGGGGCCAGTCACACCTGGGTTCTACCAAATCTTTTATCCTGGACAAGACAAGGTTTAGGAAAGGATGAGAGTGATGACCAAGCAGAAGGAAACATAACCTAGTGACTTACATGAATGTCTGTGGTTGAGAGTATGGCTGAGTTCTGGTGGATGGGTGTCTTATAATCAGATCTCAAGTTAGGTGTAAACTTAATATTAAGGGAATATTGGAGCATGGTATGATCTTCCTTATTTCTTGAATCAAAACTAAATGCTTCCTACAGCTCGCATCCTTTCTAAGACTCTGTTACATCCTCTGTTAGATTTTGTGCTCTGATTGGTAGCAGACAGTGCTCTATCAGAGACCTTGGAGGTATACACACCGACAACAGACCTCTTGCAGGGCTTGGTTGTACGATGATTCATGCGTGAGCACGTGTGCGTGCACACGTGTGTTGTTGATATCAGCATCGCAGAATTCTGGATACTGGACTTCCAGATTTGATAAGGTGGCTTGTATATGACTAATTCCCCCTTTGAGAGCAACTTTAACTGCTGGATAAAAGTACAAAACATCAACTGTTTGAAAGAGATCAGAATGCAACTCAGGAGCTACACCTGAAGGGATCCAAATTCTAGAGAAGAGGAAGCAGAATTAAGGCCAGAGTAATAGTCTCTGCAACCTTTCCCTATGACGTGCCCCAGGTCAAGGGGTTGAGGGCAACACAGCTTCTCAGAGCTCTTGATAATCTCAGGAAGCAGAAGAGATGATTTTTGGGGAACTGGGAAGCCAGGGTGGGAAAAGAATTGCAGAAAAAAAGGTTCAATATTTTGCCCTTTTCCTCTCCAGGTGTCGATGGGTTCCTAAACTCTACCGGCCACGAGTCCTGGAAGCCAAGCAGAAAGAGTAGCAAAGAGTAAAAAATGCTAAGTAGGCTCCTAACTAATCTCCTAGAGCTGAGTTGAAAACACCAAAAGGGGAAGCCCCAGTGAAAGGCTTTTAGTTAAACCCTTGAAGGGCCTGAGGAGTAAGAGCCAATGAAAAAGGCAAGTCCTCACCTCAAAAAAAAAAAAAAAAAAAAAGAAAGAAAAGAAAAGAAAAGAAATTATATCTCGAATTATTTCAGTTCCTGACCAAAAAGTAGGGGTTGGACGAGAGATGGAAGTGTTAAATTATAAACGAGTAAATATTCATCAGTTACATTACTTTAAATGTAAATAGATTCAGGGCGCCTGGGTGGCCCAGTCAGTTAAGCATCTGACTTTGGCTCAGGTCATGATCTCGTGGTTCATGAGTTCGAGCCCTGTGCCAGGCTCTGTGCTGACAGCTCAGAGCCTGGAGTCTGCTTTGGATTCTGTGCCTTCTTCTCTCTCTCTGTCCTCCCCCACTCATGCTCTGTCTCTGATTATTTCTCTCTTTCTAAAAAATAAATAAACATTAAAAACTTTTCAAATGTAAAGAGACTCACCCGTCCAATAAAATGATCAAATTAGATAAATAAAGCAATCCCCACTGTGAAATTTATAGGAGATTCATCTAAAATATAAAGATACTCTGCACATCTATGTTTATTGCAAAATTGTTCGCATTAGCCAAGATTTGGAAACAACCTGAATGTCCGTCAACAAATAAACAGATAAAAAAGATGTAATGTGATGTGATGTGTATGTGCGTATAAAATGGAATATTATTCAGCCACGAGATGGAAAAAATCCTGCCATTTGTGACAATGTGGATCAAACTTGAGAGCATATGTTAAGTGAACTAAGTCAGATGGGGAAAGACAAACACTGCTTGATACTGCTCACAAGTAGAATCCAGAAGAGCTGAACTTCGAGAAACAGAGCAGACTGGTAGTTGCCATGGGCTGGAGGGTGGGGAAGATGGGAGGTACTGGTCATAGGATACAAGCTTCCAACTAAAAGATTGGCTAGTTCTGGGCGTCTCATGTAGAACATGATGATTATAGCTAATAGTCTTGTATTCAATACTTAAAACTTAAGAGAGTAGATCTGAAATGTTCTCAGGAGAGGCAATTATGTGATAGGATGGAGGTCAGCTAGTGCTACAATGATGCAGAACGCTAATCATTTTGCATTCTGTACATGTATCAAATAAATAGCAAAAAATATAAAATATAAAGAGATAAATGTAAAAAAAAAAGAAAGAAAACAACCAAAGGATAGAAATAGATATAGACTGCAAACAAACAAACAAAAAACACTGGTACTCTAGAATGTGAAAACGAAGACTTTAAGTCAAGAAATGTTATTAGAAAGAACATTTCATAATTAAAAGTATTTCACTCATCAAGCAGACTTATAATTCTAAATGTCAACACAACCTTTAACTTAGGTTCAGAATGTATAGAAATAATGAAGTATTTAAACAACATGATTAACAACCAAAACCTGACAAGTAACAAAAACTTGCAAAATACACATTCTTTTCGACTGTATGTAGACTATTTACTGAAACAGACTATTTTCTGGATGTAAATCAAGCTTCTAAAATAATATGGAGTGTGTTTATAAAACAAAGCAGAATTAGACAAGATTTAAATGTCAAAAAAGATAGTAAGACAATTTCCAAATGTTCGGAAATTCAGCAAAATACACTATGGAATAAGCAATGGGTTAAATAAGAAATTAGAAATGACAGAAGCATTTTAACCAAGTGATAATAACAAAAGTAACATGTGAAATTGTGAGGTGCCGCTAAAGCTTTACTTAGAGGGAAATTCATATCCTTATATCAAAATATTAGAAAAGGAGAGTGGCTAAATATTTGACAATCTAAATATCCACCTCGAGAAATTTCTTTAAAGAAATAAGTTAATCCCAAGGAAAGTAAACGAAAATGAGAACGATATAAAAAGGTATTAATGGGGTATAATACAAAGACATAACTGAGAAAAAATGAAAAAACCAAAGTTGGTTCTCTGATAAAAAATGATGAGCACTGGAGCACCTGGGTGGCTCAGTCAGTTAAGTGTCCGACTTTGGCTCAGGTCATAATCTTGTGGTTCATGGGTTCGAGCCCCACGTTGGGCTCTGTGCTGACAGCTCAGAGCCTGGAGCCTGCTTCAGATTCTGTGTCTCCCTCTCTCTCTGATCCTCCCCTACTCACGCTGTCTCTCTCTCTCTCTCTCTCTCTCTCTCTCTCTCTCAGAAATAAACAGAAAACATTAAAAAAAATTTTTTTTAATGAGGAGCACCCAGCAGTCGCAGGACTGTGGGGAGGGAGAGAGAGAAAAAAATGGCAAATTACCAATATCAGGAAGAGAAAAAGGAACAACATTGCCGGTCCTGCAGTCAATAGAACCACAGAATTAGGGAATGGAATAATCCTAGTGTTGATCTTCCGTGAATGTGGGCTGTGACCCCGCCGCACCTGCGCACAGGCAGCCCCATTCTCACCTGCTTTGCCAGGAGAGCAAGCGACGCGGCGAGGTCTGTACCATTCCCATTGGTCTTTAGACTTGCTTCCTTCTCAGCTAGAGAGCAAAGGCGATTAGTTAGAGGGGAAATATAGTTGCTTCTGAATCAGCTTTGGTAAGGAGAAAAGGAGTGTTCACTACAAGCCGTAGGAGAGCCTCTTGACCCTGCGAGTGAGTCATTTATTGGAGTTTGGGAGCAGTGGGGGCCAATAGGTGGTCTCTCTGAACTTATGTGGTGTAGAACTGCCTGGAGCAGGGTTAGAACCAACACTTCTGGGTGATTTGGAAAACAAAGGAAAAAAGTAGTCAAACACACTATTTTCTTTAGAATGTTTTGCCATGACTCTGTCTTTCGGAATATCACACATGATATTCCCCAAATCCCCAAAAATGTGTTTTCTGGAATTCTGGTCCTCAGTCACACCTCAGCACATTTTTGGGAGGGTGGGGTGGGGAAGTGTGTGTGTGTGTGTGTGTGTGTGCACAGATGCATGCACATGTGAGTGTAACTGTGTCCAGAAAGGGTAGGAGTGGGTGATGAGGGACCATCTCTCTTCTCACTAGAAGTGAGAAAACCCCAGAATCTTTCTATCGATGGAATTTACCAGTATTTCTCACACCCAAGGACCTTGGTTCTCAAATGCCATACCTATCCAGGCCTCCACCACATCAGCCTTCCAGTTGAACTGCTGAAAGTCATAATCATCTTCCAGTTGCAACTTCCAAGCAGCTATTGCCTTAGTCAGAGAGGGGACTTTTTCATTCAGAGTCTGTATCTTGGTGGAAATCTGCTCAATGTGTTGACTTCTCTCCTGAGACCCCAAGATGGAGGGAAGTTAGGAACAGATATACATTGGTGGATGTTCAGGGCTAGAAATTGGAATTCTTTAGTATGATAAAAAAACAAAAGGTAGTATCTCTGTCATGACAAATATGCAACTATTCTCCTCTGGGACCACTGCAGTTATTGTGTTATTATATTTTTGATCCATGCTGGGAATGGTTATTTCCACTCTGGCATTTAGGAGGTCTTCTCATGTGGGTCCCCATAAGTGTGACCTTCTTAGTTGGGATCCTCTCTGTTTGAGGTTCTTTGTAGAGTGCTTAGATCAGTGATGGTTTGTAAAAACAAGCATTTAAACCAAAGAACGATTCTCAAATTACAAACAGGGTTTCAGTGTGGTTCTCCTCCCTACAGGTGCACAAAGAAACTTCTTTACATTTTTACACAACTCTATAACCAAAACACGTGATACCTATAAACGCCTTACAATGAGTAAGAGGGCCAACAAAGGATTTAAGGAAATCAGAAAGATATGCCTATAAGAACTTGATAAAAGCATTTCCAAAAAACAGGGACTGAATAGATGATTATTTGTTCAGAACAACAATAAGGTAGCTAGGAAGAGATTACTAAAAATCTGATGCATGATTTTAGCAGTGCTCATGATTCAATATTTGGACAAATCCCTTTTGGAAAATGAACTTGGCCTGGAATGCCAGTTACTCACCTTATTCAAAATGTCTTCTCCTTGACCACACACATCTTGTACTCGGGTCTCATGGACAGCAAAGTCATTTTCCAATGTTTCGTGCTTCTTTAGCAAGCTCTGTGGAAATGAGTCAGTGAGAATTGACACAGCCAAGCCTGGACAATCTACCCCCACCGTCCCACTTTCATTCCCATTGATGCTACCCACAGGGATGATTTGGCAACATTAGGGGAGCATCCACTTCTCCCAGCACAGAGCCACTAAATGCACTAAATTGCCCAAGAGGGCAATCCTACCAGAAAAGAAAGAAGTAAAAGAATACAGTGACACTGTTTCTAACTTACTATGGTGAACTTAAGCTTTTCTGGACTTTTGAATGAGAGTGTTGGCCAAGGTAATTCATATGGATTCCTCCATTTTGAAATGTATATATTCCATGAAATGTTGTATCTAGCAGAAAAATAAGAAGTATCATCCTATACTAGGAATGGATGTAAAAGCAAGTAAAGGGGACACTGAGCTGGTTTGAATCTCAGTCTTGAACTTCTCTGGGCCTAACTGCTGCTGGTAGGAGAGGGAAAGGAGTGCAAGCGACCCCCAGGAGTGGTATGTCTCCTCCTTCTTTGTATTCTCCTGAGTGTTCTCCAGACCAGCCAGCCCTGCCCACTGCCACCCTCCATCCACAAGGGCCTGGGTTGGATCAGGTCTCATGGCCTGGTCCTGTCCCAAAGGCACCCTGTCCATGTTTCCTTCTACATCGCATGCTAACCCAGGCTACAGAAAGAAACGGATTTTGTGTAACTAATATACTTTTTAACTCCCACATTTTGAAAATAAAAGAATTTAGGATATAAGGTGTTCTTAGGCATTAAAATAAGATGGTTATTTCTTTAAATACAAGAAGGGCTACATGGTATTGGATGACTGTATTATATTTCATCTTTATGCAGAAACTATACATGGAGATTGGATACTGATCCACAAAATAAGATAGACTGATTTAGCCATGTTTCATACGTACGTAATGCATGAAGTAATGTCTCTTTAACCTCTTCTTCTGTTTCCAATCTTTTTTCTGTGTTCCCTCTTGGACACTTTGGACAGCTCATGTGCCTCACATCTAATACTGTTTCCTTTAAATAAATTCTAGGTGTCTCTCCTTCAAATATATTCCTAAGTCCTAAGTGGCCTCCTCAATGTTGTGTTAAAAGTTGACAAAGCCCGGGGTGCCTGGGTGGCTCAGTCGGTTGGGAATCCGACTTCGGCTCAAGAGATCTACGGTTCGTGGGTTTGAGCCCCGCATCGGGCTCTGTGCTGACAGCTAGCTCAGAGCCTGGAGCCTGTTTCAGATTCTGTGTCTCCCTCTCTCTCTGACCCTCCCCTACTCACGTTCTCTTTTTCTCTCTCTCTCTCTCTGAAATAAATAAAACATTAAAAAAAAAAGTTGACAAAGCCAAAGCTTAAAAACATACTTTAAATAGATCTATTATGGTTCTTGTAGTTGTAATAAGTTGATCAGAAATATCTTCTCTTCTCCTCACATGTTAAACAGAGGGAGAATATGATATTGGGAGAAGGAAATCTAAATTCAACAACAGGTAGGCAACTCTTTTATGTTAGCCAATCTATGTGAGTCCAGAAACCCCAAAACTCAGAGGACCAATTTTTTTCTTCATAAAAGATCGCATAGACTGGGTAGGTGGATAGATATCTTAAGGCAATATTGAGTATTATAAATAATAAAGCCTCATAAAATATTTTCCTGGAATTTGTATGTTAGTGCAAAAACTTTTCATTAAAACTAGTCTTTGAATGTGATGGTCCAAGTGTACCTATTGAAAGATCAAGATTGACTCAATGGATTTAAAATGTGACCCAACTATATGCTGTCTACAAAAGCTGCATTTCAAATAGAACAGCATGGGTGGGTGTGAAAGTGACAGACTAGCCCACAGTGAAAGACACCTGTGGAACAAAGAGCCACTGGAGAGTCACAGGCCCAAAGATGAACCTCACCCTCGGTCTCATCTCAGACAACAGTGAGCTCAAAACGGATCATGGACTTAAAATGAAAATGTTAATCTCTAAACTTCTAGAAAAAGACATAGGAGAAGATTTTCCTATGATCTTGGTCTAGGCAAAAAGTTCAGATTTGACACAGAAGCGCAGAAGGTCAAGAGATAAAGCAAACCAACATTACACTGAAGAAAATACACGGATAGCCAAGAAGCACATAAAAAATTAGCCATTTGGGAAATGAATATTAAAACCACAATGAGATACACTCCACTCTTATCAGATTGTGTAAAATAAAAATGGTGACGATACCAACTCTTGGCAAGGATGTGCAAGGGGCTGGCATCACTCACACTGCCAGTGAGGGGGTAAAATGGTACAGCCGCTCTGGAGATGGTTGAACCTTTTATATTTTTATGTATTTTTTTTTTTTTACAGAACCAAATACGCAGTTTATCCTACTGTGTTTGAATTCCTGGATATTTATTCCCAAGAAATGAAGACTTAGGTTTACATGGAAGTCTCTGCGTGGATACTGATAGCAGCTTTGCTTATAACAGCTCCAAAGTGGAAATAACCCAGATATCCTTCAACAGGTGAGTTATTAAACTGGTGCATCCATGGCATGAAATACAACTCAGCAAAGGCAGTGAATGAACTGTTGTTACACACAACCTGAGTGAATCACCAGGGAACTACACCGTGTGAGAAGCCAACGGCCCAAAGTTACACACTATATGGGTTCATTTATATGGCATTCTTGATACGTCCAAAATTACAGAGGCATAGAATAGATCAGAAGTTGCCTGGGATTAAGGACGGCGGGCAGAGTGTTCTATAGGATGGTGATGGTGATGTGCTGCATTTGATTATCTCAGTGTCGGAGTCCTGGCAGGTATTACCATGGTAGGAAACTGTGTAAAACGTACATGGAATCTCTCTATATTGTTTCTTACAACTGCATGGGTACCTACAATTCTCAAAACAAAAGGTTTCATTTTAAAAAGTGAAGCCGTGAGAATGTTTGATATGAAACCTTAAACCACTCATACACATGCAGTGTGTGCACATGTCCCAATAGACGTTTTAAATGAGAGGAGCTAGCAGTGGGAATTTTATGCCATGCAGGTTCTAAGCTTTCCATCGCCAGTGTGACCCTTCCCCTATGTCATCATGTAAGAGTGAATTAATCTCCACAGAGAATTCTTGGTAAATCCCTGTATTAAGGCTACGAGGCACAGACCTCAAGGTCCCAAGAATATTATTATCTTATGATCACCCTCTCAAAAGCCCTGAAAATCCAACTTAACTCAAGATCACTTGCTCATTTCTTTATTGGTAACCTCAAAGTTGTATTCATAAGGGTGTCTCTAAATGATAGAACTAGTCTACCTGCTAGGTCGCCCTTCTAAAATTATATTTTCTGTAAATTGCAACCAATGGCCAGGCATGCGGATGTTTCCAATTAAGCATGACATTAGTATGTGAGGGAATCTTTAGGAAACCTACCCCTATGTGGGAAGGCCTATAAGCACGAAGGCTTGAACTCATGGACAGATCTCAAATCATGGGACTGAGATATGAGTCTTGTCTTCACACCTGATTGATTCCATGATCTTGGGCAAGTTACTTACATACTTGGACCTTGAATTTTATATTTAAAATTGGCAAGACTGTCCATATTTCCATCATCTTTTTCTCCCACCAAGAGAACAATACTTTCCACGGATGAAAATGTTGATGACTTAATAAAAGATTTAAATCAGGGGCACCTGGGTGGCTCAGTCGGTTGAGTGTCTGACTCTGGATTTCTGTTTAGCTCATGATCTCATAGTTCATGAGATTGAACCCCACATTGGGCTTTGTGCTGAGAGCATAGAGCCTGCCTGGGATTCTCTCTCTCTCTCTCTCTCTCTCTCTCTCAAAATAAATAAATAAACTTTTTTTAAAAAGAAAGAAAATATTCAAATCAAAAGGAAGAAAATCTATCATCCGGCCTGTTACTCACCTGAGTAGCGGCCAGTGTGTCTCCAGAACCCCCTCGAGCAACCATAGCTTCCTTTTCACTGATCCAAGCTTCTTCTTCCTCTGCATTCTCCATGAACTTCAGGTATTCTAGGGATTCTTCTAGTCGGAGCCCTCTGCAATAGCATGGTAATCCCCAGTGAGGACAGGGCGAAGCCAGCCCACAGGGGAATGTGCCGAGCAGCACAGCCCAATAAGGCAGATGCACAGGAAAATCTGATCTGAGCTCTTGTGAACAGGGGGTGCCCCGGCCCCAGATGTTCTGTTTTGTGGCATCACCTGCTCTCTGGGAATCTTTGCTTCTGGGAGGGAGCCTCGTCCAACCGGAGTGCCCAGTTGGAGAATGGCATCAGTGAACTAAGGTCTCTTCCTATTCTGTGCCCTTCCTCTTATACAGTGAAGGCACCGCAAAATGCTAGAAGTTTCCTTGTATCCCCCAGCAAGACCCATTTTCTTACTGCAAACAGCTACGGAATTATAGGCAGAAATTATTTGATGTGGCTCTCTGGCTATAAGGGAGGAAATCTACCCCCATTCTTTCATTCCTAGGGCTCCACATAGCACCTAGCTTGGGGGGTGGGGTGGGCCATACAAAGGAAAACAGACCCGAGGAGCATGGCCAGGTGAGAAGGATGGCTGACAAGTGAGGACAGCCATGACAGCTGTAAGTGAGCGCAGAAGCAAGTGTGCGGCCACTTGGTGGCCATAGTGGTGGCAGCCGCCTGACCTCCTCCTGGGGTAAATGGGGGCAAGCTGAGTGCAACACTGACATCTGAACTGGGACTTTGGAGAGAAATAGAGCTGGGGAGCTGGGGAGAGCAGCCAGTGCTAAGCCAATGCCAATAACCCAAAACGATAACAGCCTCCTATCCCCAACTCACCGAGTGCTGGCCAACTCTTTGAGCTTCTCCCATTGTTGAAAAAGATGAGCCAGGCGCTCCTGGATCTCCTCCCGTCCCACAGCAGCCTTGTCTCCCAGCCTTTCTGCTGCATCCAGAATATTCTGAAGAACACACCCCCAGGTCAGACTACTCCACGGCTTTTCTCTCCATTGAGTCATCGTTCCCCCCAGCAAGGTACCCAGCCCTTCCTACTCTCCACATCATTTACAGTCTCCCTGGTCCTTGGGCGGGTCCTGAAAATCTGGGAGAATGAAGACACTTGCAGTAAGGTCCACTGTGCTACACGCCCCCTCCGGTACCTCCAGTGCTCACACCCAGGCTACACTCCATGACTTGCTTTCTGGATTACTCAGAGTCCCAATGTCACCCTGCTGCCAAGCCAGAGCCAGACTTGTCTTCCACCCTTATGGCTTAGCCAAGGACAGCTTTTCCAGACGTCCCAGCCTACATCCTAATCACCCACAGCAGTGCCTGGGGTGATGAAAATGCCCCTTCCAGGGGAAATCATGGGTCCCTGCACAGAATTCATCTGTCCATAGGGGACAACATGCAGAGGAGGGAAGAACGGCTGTGAACTCCATTCCTAACTCTCTGGGAGCCTGCGGGCCACCTCCACATGAGTCAGCATCATCCACTTCTCTGTGGCATGAGGGAAGGCTCGAGATCACCCCCTGCCCCCACTTCCTACCTGGATGGTGGGTTCGTGTGCCTGCAGTTCCCCTTCCAGGCGCTTGTGCTTCCTCAGCAGGTTCTGAACACTCTGCAGGTCCCTCCCATAGTCCTGGGAGCTCACTCGTAAGAGCTTCTCCCTGGGGCCAAGGAAGGACACCCCAGATGCAGTTTAGACATGTGAGGACATCCTACAGCAAGGGTTTTCTAAGGGTGGGTCTGTAGCTGGGGGAATGAGGAGGCAGTAAATTCTGGTAAGCACAAAGATAATTAGTGCCAGAAGCTTTCTGCAAAAGTCCTGACTTAGTCCAATTCAAATGAAAGTAACACATTGGGGGCACCTGGGTGGCTCAGTCGGTTCAGCGTCCGACTCTTGATTTCGGCTCAGGTCCCCATCTCATGGTTTGTAAGATTGAGCCCTGCATCTGGCTTTGTGCTGACAGTGCAGAGCCTGCTTGGGATCCTCTCCCTCTCTTTCTCCCCCCCTCTCTCTCTTTTGCTCTTCTCCCTCCCTGCTTGTGTGCTCTTTCTCAAAATAAATGAACATTAAAAAAGTAACATACTGATTCCCATTGTACCCATGGCTGTAACTGCCTTCCCATTCATTCCCTTGCCTGTCTACCAACACATCTTTTCTTCTTTGCATAGAACATATGCTAATGTGTCTTTTTAAAAAAAATCATATGAACATCTACATATATGACTTTCATGGATATATTATTTTTCTCTATTAATATCAGTAATGAATTTAGGTTGCATGGGTGTAAAATGTTGATACTATAGGAGTCATGGCAGCTGGACTGGTTCCAAGCGTAAAATGTTTGAACATCACCACAAAGCACAAGGAAAGGCTACACAGACAAGATTATATTATCTCATTGTTTCTAAGGTTTTCTAAGATGTCCTCCACACTGCCCTATACACAACACGTCCCTCTAATTCATTGGTGACCAGCGACAATCAGCAGATTTGTAGAAGAGGAGCACGATGAGGCAGGTTAAGTGGGAAATAGGGAAAATAATCTGATTTACTAAGATTTTCCCAATTGCCCCTTTTACAACGAAAGCAGAATTAGGTAGGAAACCACAGCAGGTCTTGTGTCCAGTTCAGTGGCACCTTTGACGCACAGGATAAACAGGGAATAAGGACAAGGATGTCATCAACTGAGTAAGTTGTAAAGGCCCAGCTGTCTCTTTCTGATACCGCACATGCTATGAATCCTCTAGAACACACATCCAGGGTTTCTTAATTTTGTTCCCAGAATGAATGTGAATTGCTCCCCACTTCTCCAAGCCTGTCTCCTTCTGCCTGCATTCAGTGAGGGGATTTGAGAAAAACAAAACCAATGTTAAATTTAGGTTCAGGCAAACATGATTAGGAAGTAACACCAACTTCGAGAAGCAATGGCATGTTTCATTTCAGCACAAAATAGGAACCTTTTTAACAGGCAGTAGTACATACTCTATCCATGATTCCTCATCGTCTAGATCCTGAAAGAACTGGAACAAGGCGTGGGCCTCTTTCAGTTTTTCATGGTGTGCAGCCGCTAAATTCTGGACATTCAGGAAGCGCTCATTGACATCATTCCTTTCCTCCACAATCTGCTCAACATTGAAAGTTCCACTGGACAGCAGATCAGCCGCCAAGTCATTCAGTTCCTTGAGTGCATCCTAGAAAGCCCAGGTGTGCTCAGTGAGCAGAACAGCACAGGTTTTAAGTAGATTCCAGATTTTAACTACCACTGGTTCATGTTCAAATGCTGGGTCAAATAGATTGCTTTTTTTAAAGTTTATTTATTTTTGAGAGACAGAGCATGAGCGGGGAAGGGAAAGCAAGAGAGAGGGAGATGCAGAATCCAAAGCAGGCTCCAGACTTTGAGCTGTCAGCACAGAGCTCGATGCGGGGCTCAAACCCACGAGTTGTGAGATCATGATCTGAGCTGAAGTCTGAAGCTCAACCAACTGAGCCACCCGGGCACCCCATCAGATAGATTGCTTTTTCAGATAATTTGATGATATATTCTTTTAACTCAGATCAGATAAGGGTAAAGTGAGTAACAGGACTATATTACTTAAACTGTACATTTTGCCTTTTGGTGTTCTCCTCTGCATTTTTCTCCTTTCCCCACTGGAAAGTGAGTGTGAGGAAATGTGCATCCCCAAACAGGATGGTCCTCTCTACAGTAGGACTGAATTGTCAGATGGATCAATAGAAGTATTCGAGAAGAACTACACTACCATATCATTCCTAGGCTGGCCATGTCTGGAAAACACCCAGCCTGTTCTGCCTGTTTCCATCTAACTCTGCCCTTCTAGTGATGTCATGGTGGGGGAATATTATCATGGACTGTGAGATCATGACCTGAGCCGAAGTCAGACGCTTAACCGACTGAACCACCCAGGCACTGCTCATACTGAATAATTTTATATTATCAATTTTATTTGGTGGCAGAGATATGCACATTCACCCAAGAGGACTGAGATTCCAACATCACTTACCTCTCGGGCCGACATCTCTGTTTCCAACAGCTGATGTTTCCTGAGCAAGTTTCCTGCCGAAGCCAAGTCCCTGGCCTGATCTTTCATGGCCAGCAGGGTCTCTGCCTGAAAAGAGAGGAATATGCAGTGAAGCTTCCAGATGAAAACAGTCCTTAAGGAGAACATTAGCAACCATGTCCCCCAACTTTCCCCAAGAGAGTCAAGGTAAATCCATTTAACAAACCACATTTATTAAGCTCCCATGCCCCCACCGTGCCAGGTGCAATTACCTCTGAGAGCCAGAACTTAAAATCCTGGATGCCTGTGTTGAACCTCTGTTGGCGACTCGCTTCATTGAGCTTCTGTCCTTTGTCAATCGTTTTCTCAAGCAGGTAGTCCCACTGTCCCTTCAGTTCCTGCAGCTGTTCCTGACCCAAAGAACCCTGACGGTCACTATGGCCTGAGGGATCCCGAGTGCTGTGACAACTTGAAAGGTTACGGTAGGGGGCTAGGAGTTAGGGATTAGTCCAAGTTGGCCAGCACTTGAGTGCCAGACATTTTAAGCCAGTCGTGGTTAACTGGGTAAACAACAGAAGGTGCTGGAAGAAAGTCTGAAGAAAGGGCCCTGGGTTGCTTATATAGACTGAGGCCTAACTGGCAAAATCCTTGGCAAGAGGGATGGAAGACGTCAAGCCAGCGTGATATCATTTGGGCATTAAGCCTAAGGCTTTCTCAGAGTTTGACAAAAGCGATAAGGTCTGAGCGTCACAGTTTTCTCCCTTCTTTTATGCGGCAGCCGGAGGGAAGACTGTTAACCACAGGACACGCTCCACATCCCTACCCACAGAAACTCTGAAGAAGGAAGAGGTTTCTTTTCATGAGCCTTTCATCCCAAACCATCTAGAGCAGAACCCTTACCTTCACGGTTTCCTCATTGCCGTCACATGCCTCCCGCTCAATCAGAGAATTCCCCAAGTCGAGGACTCCCTTCACCTGCTCAGCTCGGCCCTGGACCTCATTTTCAAAGGCCTGGTGCTTCAGGTATTTCCTCTGAAGGGAAAGCAGAAACTAAATTACCCTGTAATCTAGGGAAGCGAGATAGATACATTCTGTGTAAAAGAAAGAGTTAATGTTCTGTCATAACTAAAGCTGTGACTTCTGAAGGACTCCCTCATGTTAGACTCGGAAGCCCCTGAGGGCAGGGCATGGATCTCAGCAATTAGAAAGCATTTAGTGTTAGGGAGAGACCCTTCATCCAGAAATCTGGTTATGCCAGAGTTTTCCAAGAATCCTTTTTAAAAACATTTTTAAATGTTTTATTTATTTCTGAGAGAGAGGGAGAGAGACAGAGAGAGAGACAGGGTGAGCAGGGGAGGGTCAAAGAGAGAGGGAGACACAGAATCTGAAGCAGGCTCCAGGTTCTGAGCTGTCAGCACAGAGCCCGACACAGGGCTCAAACCCACAAACCGTGAGGTCATGACCTGAGCCAAAGCTGGATGCTTAACCGACTGAGCCCCCCACCCCAGTGACCCCAAGAATCCTATTTTGAACTTGCCTGAATGTTGGTGGGATCTTTGTAGGATTCATCACAGGCTGTGGGCAGCTTCTCACTGATCCATTCCTCCAGGTCTTCGAGGTCACGGTAGAATTGTTTGAGGTCAGCATAGTTACCAAGTTTTGTCTGCTCAGCAACCAGTAGTTCTTTGAGAGCCTTCCATCTGGAGGAGGAGGCTAGATCATTCTCTGCCCTTGACTTGTCCCCCAAGCTTTGATGCCATATCCACTAATCTTCCCATTGGCCAACCTGTGCCTTTCCCTTTTGTTATTTATAGGCTTATATGCTCTATATAACATAGGTATATATTATTATATATTACATGTTTTATTATATTGTTGGGGTTAGTTGTAATGTAACTTCATTATTTTCAAATATAAGATACAGTGGTTAACTCAGGTAATTTTTTTTAGGTTACCTTCCATGCCTTTCATTCTGTGAATCTCCGTCAGAAAGGTTTCTAAGTGTCAAGACAGTTTTAAGCATTTAGAAATGAAAAGAGCTCAGAGCATGACCCCATCCTCCATGCTATCCAAGAGGCCACTTTGCTCCATCTTTCTTAGCTCACAAAACACTCGCTCAGGGCTGACCTGTCCAGTACCCGTTGTAATCGAGCAGCAATCTCCTCCTTGGCATAGTGGTCATCAGCAATGAGTCGCTCTGCCATAGCACCTAGATCAGTGATCTTCATTTCCTAGACAGAGGAAAAGAAAAAAGCCCAGATGTCTGGAGATGAGGCCTCTGGGGCAATCCCATACTCCCTCCTAGAAAAGAACAAAGACACCTTCTGTGGCTTCACAAAGGGGAAGAAAACCAGGGCCAGAGGGTAAATGCCTGCCAGGAAGGTGGATTCCAACTCAACAGGAAGACAAACATTAACAATGGCACTAAGATGGGCTCCTTAGTACTGAGCTCCCTTGAAGAGCATGCTCCTTCCATGGCCATTGTAGAGCCAGAGTCCTGCACTGGGTGGGATGTTGGCCTCAGCAGTACATAAAGTCACTTCCAATTCTACTATATGTGCCGCCGAAGCGAGCACTAGTCACTTCCAATTCTAAAAGTTAGGTTTTAAAAGGCTGGGCTTGCAGTAAGACACTCCGACGCCACGTGTGACTTGGGTAAGGCTAAGTCCCAGGGTCAAGTTCCCCTATCTACTGCAGAGATTTCTGTAAGAAGCAAAGGGGAATTAAAATACTTCTAAAGCATAAAACAACATGTTTGTATTAGTATTTCTGTTCTCATCACTAATCTTTATTGTTGGAACTCTTATATTGGTTGTTACTACCTGGGCAGTGATTGCCTTGGCCAAATCCTCCCGTTTCTTCATCAAGGCCTCCAGACTGTCTAAGGGGCCCGCAGTGTCTGACCTCACGAAACTCTCTCGCGCCGTCATCCAGCTCTCAACCTGATCACAGCTTCCATGGAACAACTAGGGGAATGAAAGGCGAGTTTATATTCAATCCAAGACACCAAGGAAAGAATCTATCCCTCTCCTATGATACCGATATAAGAGATCTCATAAGGGGTGCTTGTATTCTTCCAAGAACCATTCATACCATGAATCTTAGTTATCCTGGACCTTTTACTCTTCCCTGAAACCACATCTTTTGTTTTTAAATAAGCTATAGTGTATATTTATATGGGTTCCATTCCCAGGGTACTGTTTCCCATACACTGCACCTGGTGGATGCTGGCTGGTTATTTCTCTAGGACTCTCATAAACAGTACCCTCACAGTCATCAACCTTCCCTCACTGGCGATAATCACTCCCTCTTCTTTGGCCTCAAAATATTCATACATCTTGCTTTATTAATAATCATCTTACTGTGGTGGAGTGGTCTGTCTACATGACTAATTTCACTATTTAAGAAAAGGGACATTATCTTACTAATCTTTCTGTTTCTGGGATTCTGCACACAGCAGAATAAGAATCAATCGACCAAACTCTCAATGAATAAATACATTATAATCATCCCATCCCATGCCAAGAGCCGACCCCCATTTTGTTTGCCTCTTCTAACAAGGGATCAGAGCAGAGGACACCACAATGATGAGACTACAATGGCAGATGGTGAAGAAATGTCCTTGTGCTTATGGTAAGCCCAGTGAAATGAGCACCTGGGCTAACTCTGCCCACTGGCAGAGAAGGAACAGACTGAAGTTATCCTGCTGAACAGTGTCAAGTTTGCTTTACCTTCAACTCCAGACACTGATTTAGCATCTTCTTGCGTCGGTCCCAAGCTTTCTCCAAGTCACCTTTCTCTTGCCTGACCACTTCAAGCTTTTCTTGAATTTCAGGGCTGTCACGGTGCCCACTTCCTATAAGTTCTGCACCAAAGTCTTCTAAGGCCTGGAAGGTGGGATCCTGAGCCTCCATGTCAGCATAATGTCCCTGCGTTGGGAAAGGGAAGAGACTGGTGCCGCCAGTGACATCTCATCAGAGTCATAAAATCAGGGAAGGTTGGGAGGTCATGTGATCAGTGGCTGTGGCTTTTGTAGCCCATACCCAGTGTCGCTCCAGGAGGATCTCTGTGCCAGTTAAATCCTCAGCCAGCTCCTCTGATGACACCATGGCACCAATGCCACTCATCCAGTTCTCTAGGTCCCTAGAGAAACAGACATACTGGGATCGAGAAGACAACCTCGCAGCTTGTCACAGGGCTCTCTGTCCTTGGCCTGCCCCTTTCTGGAAAACATTTCCAGAGCAACACCTTCCATCTGTCTTTATCTGCCTCGTAGCTCTTAGTTGTGTTTACATTGTTTGACTTAATAATGGCAACCCCCATGTTTGAAACCGTCTTCCCATATATTATCTCTTTCAGTTCTTGCAATAATCCTGTAGAGAATTCTGGGAACTGTTTTGTCCTCAGTTTAGAGAAGAGTAGGTCAGCCTGGGGAATGTAAGTGATGTTCTTATGTAGTGTAAGTAAAAATAGACATCTGGACTCGAACCGAGACACTCAAATCCTGGTCCCACACATAATCTATTACTCCTCCTGATTCTTGTCACTCAAAAGTAGATTCTTCAGTTTAAAGATCTATCTTACATGGAATCTCAAGGAAGGTATCTCTTTGCTTTTACTTTTATTCCTAATAGGATCCAGTATGTGCTCTGCCAGCACACGCTCATGTATGCATGTGTGTGCGCACGTGCGCACACACACACATGCGCGCACATACACACACACACACACGTACTCCATGCTGTCATTAAGACCAGGGCCCATTTCTTACTCCATTAGCAGTCAATAGGCATAGTCTGCCTCTGGAGTTTTACCTGGCTTTGTTGAGGAACATGTAGAATTTCCGGGCTTCATTTAAGTTGTGCTTACGGTCCTCCGTGCACCCTAGAAGCTCATCCCACACCGCCTTCAGCTCCATTCCCTTGTTCTGCAGGTCACCAGCGGCATCTGGGTGGGACTCACTCAGCCGCTCTGCCGTCTCCCTCAACATGGTCACCTGAAGAGGTGCAAGGACTGCATCTGAGCAAAATAACACTTCTGAGCCTTGCCCATGTTCATTCCTCAAAGAGACGACAGTGAGGTCTGAGAATATCTTACTAGTTCATAAAATAATGCCAACCCTTTTTGTACACATGGTAACTCCCCGAAGTAGTCAAACCTGACATTATCATCCTTGTTTTTAAGATAAGAAGGTGTCAGTTAAGTGACTCTGCTGGTTAGTGACAACATCAGTTAAGAGCCCCCAAGGGTCCTGATTTTAAATGTGAAGATCTTTTTAATATGGTCATTTTGTGTGTTCTTTTCACTCTGCATGAGAATGCCAAACCACATGTTGCCCCTGTGTTAGTCCAGAGTGCATCTGGCAAGTTCCAGAGCTTACTTTTAGGTTGGCGTGGGATTAAGTGTTGTGGGTTCCTTGCAAAGGAAACTGCAGCATGTGTGACCCGGGGCAAGGTGTGGGTGTGGGTGGCCAGCTTTCCCTCTGTCTAAGGCTGAGATCCTCTCTATGGTCTAGGCCACGAACCCACTATAGAGGGACTTGGACAATAGAGGTCACTACAATATGCTTTTCCCTCTGTGTTCATGGTCCTGGGCATGTCCTTTTGACATGCCGTAGGGACAGATCTAAGAGCAAGTATGGAGGAAAATAAGGAGAAGTAGAAGAGTGAGGGACTGGGGAGTAAAAGCAATGAGGAGGGCATGGAGATGCATAAATGAGGAAGGGGAGACATGGGGACAGCTCGGGAGCATACACCTCACCTTCTCTCCCAGAGGCGTAAGGTCTCTCTCAAAGACCTCATGCTGCCGCTGAAGGGCCTGAACGCTGAACAGGTCTGAGCCGGGATCAGCAGCCCTGAGGGCCTGGAGCTTCTTCTCAATCTGCTCCTTCACGTCATCTGCATCTCTGGTTCACAAGAGTAACAGTGACAGCAGACTCCAGAGGCAGACCAGCTGGCTCAAAGGAAGTCATTTCTCCCATCATCCCCGTCACCCTATCTGATGTGCTAGAATGTAGGCTCACTGAATTGTCCCAACAAATATCTGAGGCATAGTTACAATGACCATTCCCATTTTCTATCAGCAAAACTCAACCATACGGGGGCCATTTTCTCAAGGTTATTCCACTGCCACACCGTGGAGCCTGTCTGTACCAGCTGGCCTGGCAGCGGAGTGTACACTTGATTGCTTCCTGGCTTTCCACCTTCAGTCTCTCTAAGCAGCCAGACTTGTCTGCATTTCCCCATGTCTTCTCTGAGTGCCCAAAATTATACGTATACATGGTGAAGGCATTTGGTTGCCATTTTGTTTGTGTGTTTGCTTATTCACCTACGTGTGTGTAGACAAAGATTTGGAATCTGATGTATAAAAAACTGGTTGAATCAATAGAGTCGATGTGATACCTGTTGCCTACTGCTAATCCAGAAATATCATGACTTAAACCCTTTGTTTCTACTCCATGTTTCATTAACTATCATGCAACCTACTAATTATGCATCAGGACCCAAGCCCAGGCACCAGGAAATCAGGGCTTCTTGTCTGTGAGGACCCAATGTGCCAAGTGAGGAATCTACTACTGAGACACCAGACCCCCTCTTAGCTCTGTCTCAGGGTAGCTGTACTGACAGCGACGCCTCCCTACAGTCATTAGACTTGGGGGTCTTTGAGTGGGTTATAGGGCAACACTGCCTCTCTGGGTTCCCTGCTCACCTGTGAAACATCTCGACAGCATGGGCGCTGCCCAGCAGCTGTTGCTGCTCCTCCATAAGCCTCTGTAAGGAGTCCCAGCGATGATTCAACTCCTAAAAGAGGCAGACACAACAGGAGTGTGCTAGAAAGCTAACTCGGGGAGCTCAGTGTTGTCCAAAGACCAGATGAGCTCGCATCAGGGCTGTTTCCATGAGGTTGCTTCTGAAACTGCATAGGTTTCTTTCTTTCCTGGATAGTTTGAGCTTGGCCCTCATTCATGCCGTTAAGCAAGGGATAATTTTCCTTCCCCAGGTGATGTCCCAGGGTGGAACCATCAGCCCCAGATCAGCAACTGATGTGTGCTCCCGCAGAGACTAACTACAATCTCCGAAAGATGAATGGAATGTGTTGCCTTGGTAGTTCAAAGTTTTTATGATATTTCTGCATCCTGGATTGACCAAACTACACAATCTCTTAGAGCTCTACTTTCTATGAAGAGTAAGCAAGTTATTCCTATGCACACCCCTTCTCCCTCTCACCCTGTGTCAACCACCATAAAAGGCAGAGAACACATCTTCCCTGGTTTATGACAGCCCAGATTGCTGGACTGGACATCCCACTTATGTTTATCAGATCTTTTATGGAACCAGAGGTCTCAATCAAAATCAGGTCTAGAATGCCCCACCTCCCATCTCTACTGTCCTATATCTTTTCTCCTTCCTCCATCAGATCTCATCGGCACTAGTCTCTTCCACTGAGCTTTCCTGCTAACCCTTTTCTACTATCATAGCTTCTGATTTGCATTTTCTTTTTTTTTTTAATAGTTTATTGGTTTCCATATAACACCCAATGCTCATCTCCACAAGTGCCCTCCTCCATGCCCATCACCCCCCTCCCGCTTGCGTTTTCTTTGTATTCATGGATTTGGGCATGAATTTTCTGTGTCTGTAAGCAAAGACGGAGGTATGTGCTGCGATCTCTAGATTTCCGATCAGTTTAAATATATATATGGTTGGATTGTTTGAACTATTGTCTTTGACTTTTTCTGAAGCCAGCTTTATACCTTCTGCCTATTCTAGCTCGTCTGTGGAATAGACCGTTGAGTGTATTTAAGTGAAATATAGACCCTGACGCCCCCCGGTCTCAGCCTGGTGGCAAGGAGAAATGGAAGGAGCTTCACTTACCTGACGTATTTGAGCTCCTTCTGGTGTTAGAAGCTTTTCAAACAGAAGATCATCTGCCACCTTGTTGATATCCCTCAGCCGAGGCTCATTGGCCTTCAAATCCTGGGTGGGAAAATTTGTCCAAAGAGGTATAAATCCCCTTCTCAGGAATCTTCATATCTTCCTGTTCATCTCTACCCACACTTGACTAATATTAAACATATTGCTAACCTTGCTCGCGATGCACAAGGAGACGTCCTCTGATTTGCCACTAAGAAGAGTTACCTTTAAACTCCCTGACCCTCAATGGCTATTGAGAACTTGGCAAGAGAGCTGCTACTTTTCTGGAGTGTGAAGCACATTCAGTCTCCTAGATTCCTTAAAACTCTCTTGGGTTAAATGAGGCCATCAGAAGGGTCTCTATCTGAGCTACATACTGTGTGCTTTCCAAGCAAAACAAATTCCTTTGCCTTCTGTAGAATTTCACAGAGTAAGCAGCAGTCTGCTTGGGCTAAGTCATGTTGTAAGAAACACCTCTGAGGAGCTCAGCACCACGCCTGTGGGGACGTTATTGTCCATTACCTTGTACAAAGGCTTCTATGAGCTTCCTTGTGGGAGTGTCATTCTTGGCGTTCTTTTAATATTTTGTCCTTGACTCCCTTCCTTTCACTGTCCTCTTTTCTCTTTCCTTATGTGTTCTATGTGCATGTATATAATCCTTATAATCCCTGTTATCTATCATCTATCTATCTATCTATCTATCTATCATCTATTTCTATTTATCTATCATCTATCTATCCATGTCTACCTATCTATTCTCTATGTATCTATGTATCTATCATCTTTCTTTTTCTTTCTTTCTTTCTTTCTTTCTTTCTTTCTTTCTTTCTTTCTTCCTTGTCTATCTATTCATATGTCTGTGTATCTATCAATCTGCCCATATGTCTACCTATCTATCATCTATCTATCCATCATCTATCTATCTATCTATCTATCTATCATCTATCTATCTATCTATCTATCTATCTATCTATCTATCTATCATCTATTCCTATTTATCTATCATCTATCTACCCATGTCTACCTATCTATTCTCTATGTATTATTTCCTTTCTTTCTTTCTTTCTTTCTTTCTTTCTTTCTTTCTTTCTTTCTTTCCTTCTTTCTTTCTTTCATCTATTCATATGTCTATGTATCTATCAATCTGCCCATATGTCTACCTATCTATCATCTATCTATCCATCATCTATCTATCTATCTATCTATCTATCTATCTATCTATCTATCAATATGTCACCCTGAATTTTATCTCAAAGTCATCTTTAAAAAAAGAAAGGAAGAGGGGGGCACTTATATCCACTGCTAGCTAACAGATGGAATGAATGGAGGGTTTTAAGCAGGCAGAAAATTAGAAACTGTGTAGCCTGGGTGGCTCAGTCAGTTAAGCGTCCAACTGTTGATTTTGGCTCAGGTCATGATCTCACAGTTTGTGGGATTGAGCCCTGTGTCAGGTTCTGTGCTGAGAGTTCTGGAGCCTGCTTGGGATTCTCTCTCCCTCTTTCTCTCTGTCCCTCTCTCTCTCAAAATAAGTAAATAAAAACCTAAAAAAAAAAAAAAAAGAAAGAAACAGTCTAGCTATAAAGTCAGGTTGTTCTTCCCACCTCCCCACCCCAACTTCTGCCCATAATTAGACCTTCCTCGGAGTCCCACAGCCTCCCACCTCAACCTGAGCTCCCAGAACACAGCGCAGGGTGGGGCAAATGCTGAAGAACTCACGGAGAAAAGCAATCCCAGGAGGGAATGGGAGCAGCAGAGACCACAGGCTGCAGAGGCAGGGCCACTGGGCTCCTCTGCTTTTTCCTTTCAGCCCCAATACCCAGAAAGAGATTGGGAATGTGGGGCCCTTGGCAGCTCTGGGAAGGATATTAGCAAATGTGAAGTTGAGGAACCGCTCAGGAGCCAGCGTGGGGTATATGGAAACAGTAGCCACCATCAGAAAGCCATCTAGAGGGGAACGTCGCTCATTCTCACCTTTTGGAACTCGTCAACCTTCTTCTGCAGCTCCCAGACATCATCCAGCTCCACCCCTGTATTCTCTGCCTTTTTCTCTTGGATCCACTCCAGCATGTCGCCCGCCTCATAGGCCAGCAAGAACTCATTGTAGCGCTGCAGCAGGCGACGCCTGCGTTCTTCTGCCCTATCGAGGAGGGAGCGGTACCTGTGTGCGAACGGGAAGGCGTCATGAAACACGGAGGAGACAGAAGGGTAGAGAGGGTGCGAGAGGGAGAGCGGAAGGACAAGAAGGAAGGAGAGGGAAAATCAAAAAGAAGAACAACAGAGGAGAGGAGGAAATAGAGCTGGGAGGAAACAGCCTTGAGAGCAGAGAGACACACACGCACAGGGTTCCATTAAAAATGATAAAAATGTCAGGGTGTCTGAGTGGATCAGTCAGTTGGGTGTCATGATCTTGTGTGAGTCCAAGCCCCGCATTGGGCTCTGTGCGGACAGCTCAGAGCCTGGAGCCTGCTTTGGATTCTGTCTCCCTCTCTCTCTGCCCCACACCCCACTTGTGCTGTTTCCCTCTCAATCAAAAATAAATAAACATTTAAAAAATTTAAAAAATAATAAAAATGTCAATGTTCCCATAGTGTGACTGGTAATGTCCATTCCCTACTTTATAGATGTGAGATTTTCATGTGACTTCTGACAGCTGGGTGAGAAACAGCCTGGTACAGTAAACAAAGTTCACGTGGAAATCGGAAGACCCTTCGATAACCCTCAGAACACTGGGCAGGGAGTCAGAAGATGTGGCTCTATTAAGTGTCTGACCTCAAGCAATCAACTTAATGGTTCTAGGGTTCCTTTCTTCATATGAAGTATCTGAAGGACACTAAGTTTATTTTTAGCTCCTAGAATCTGAGTTTACAATGACATCTCTAATCAAACAGCTGCAGAGCCATGAAAAGTGTCTTTGCCAGTAAGAAATGGTCAGCCAAGTACTATCCAGTTCCACAGCCTCCAGAACTTACTGGTTCTCAATCTGTTCCTGGCGCTTGGTGATGCTGCCTGGTTCTTCTTGACGCCGCTGTGGGGGCGTAGGAAACTCGTCGTGAGCCAGTTTCCTGACGTAGACAGCAGGCACAAAGCCTTGGTGGTCACCAGCTTCCACCTTCCACCAGTCCTGAGGAGAGAGAGAACCATGCTCCTTCCTTAAGTCTTGGAAAAGCACAAATAGTCTTGGAAAAGCTCTCGTAATGAAGCCTGCAGCCACAGCCACAGACTGAGGGCAAGAGAAGCCAACCATTGCCTATGGCTGGCATGTTAAGGACTTGCAGGAATCGTACAAGTCAGGCTCTGAAATCAAGGAACTTGACGTGTGACATTAGACTTTTAACTATGGTGGAGGTTTTCAAAGATCAAAGACAGCTCTCCTAATGCTGGGGCACCTGGTCCACGAAGAACTCACGGAAAACACCATGGAGCCAGCATCAAACCAGGCTTCTTGGAGACGAAGCATCCATGTCTGACAATAGCATCCATGTCTGACAAGAATGACTTGTCTCCCTCCGCCTCCCAGAGTGACTAAAAGTTGTGCGTGGCTCTGAAACTCACTAATTTGGATGCTTTGTGCTTCAGTATCACCCTGGTCCCCACAGAGTGTTTTGGGGGATGGGTGTTACTGAGCTAACGCTCTGGAGTTAACGTCCTCAGAGCACAGCGTGGTGATGGGGAGAAGCCTGGGCAAAGACAAAGTGAGACTGGCACATAGCTCATTTGATCGTGGAATGTCCACCCTGCCTCTCAAAAATTCACTTGCCCTCATATTCTGAACTCTCTTCTTTTCTTCACAATACATTTTGGAAATTATTAGAATGTAAAAATGTTTTTTGAGCTCTTTTAAAAAAGAGCCAATATTTTGTTACTTTCTCACAGCCTCTGTCTGACCCATTAAAGAAAAGCAAGTGGACAAAAGACTTCTTTTTATTCAAGATCCCCTTGACCCTGGCCATGGGTTTCCCATCACTAGGGTCATTGGCACAGAAGAGAGACAAGCAAGGAGATGAGAAGAAAGGGACAATTTAGTGTCACAGAATTGCCATTCATAGCTCATATGTCTTTGGGCTAATTACTGAAGCTCTTTGAGTCTTCATTTTGCTAACTTGATTTGTAATTTGTATGTAATCCCCATAGATATATACAGGATCTTACACAATATCTGGAGGGAAGCTACTACTTAATAAATTATGGTGATTTAAGACAGACAGCAATAGAAAGATGTTGATTGGCCGAAATATGGGTATATAGCAAGGTTGGGAGAGTTGGCTATGGAAGGGCCATCTTGCCAACGGGAAGAAGGCTGGAAGGAAGAGTCACCTTGTTGATGGAACTGAGCAGAGTTAAGATGTCATCTTTCTTCATGGTGACTTCTCGTTTGCTACGGGCCTCGAAGTCATACAAAGCCACCACCCTCTGTTCTCGGGCAGCTCCCTCCACTGGTGCAGCCTGTTGTTGCTAGACAAAAGCAGGAAGCAGATCATGTCAGGCACCTGTTGGACCCAAAGGTGGTGGGCTGTCCCTGGGCTAACCACAGGGGAGAGCCTCAGGCTCGATCCTCCCACATGGCTGCCAGTAAGAGAGAGATGGCGATATGTCATTCCCAGAGATATTCTTCACCCTGATATAACAGAGGATGGGCAGGAGGGGGGATATGGACACAGAATGAGCAAGTGAGTATGCAGTTTGTCAGAAACATAGTAAATGCTCTAAGCCACCAGTTCGTAAAGCAGGTAATAAGGGATTAAATGCCTCAACATTTCAGAAGCTTGTTTGAGAAAATGAAAGACCCACTATCTCTCATCACCTTCTCCATTTCCTGGGCCTCCACTGACCATCCTTCTGACCTCTTAGCCCTTAAATTATCATGTCAGAGAAATGTGGGCTTTTGTTTTTAGAGATGGATGACCTACAGCACAGGAAAGGCCACAGAATTTCTTAAATTGAGACCATAAACTGGGATCAAAGATCTTATATCTCTCTCTAGCAAGCAACTGCTCTCTCTCCGAGGGATTTGATTTTATCCTGATATACTTTCTGCCAATATCACACCTCAGAGAGAACGAACAAAATACGATCCCCCCTTTGTAATCGACGACTCAGTCCTTCCTATCAGAATGGAGGATGTATAGCTCCCCTCACAGGCCCCTCTGGTTTTATAGCCCTTGATACCACATGTTTTCAACACACACAGGCACACATACCCGTCTGCTCGTGTTTACAACCCGCCAAGCAAACCGAGGAGGGCAGACTCACGGACTCTTTGCACATGTGGTTACGGGGCATGCGCTGCCCACATGTGTTGCCTGCTCCGGGCCTGTGAGTCCACAGCCTCTACTTAGAAAGGCTGTTCCAGGTGTTTCTGTTGTTCCTTCTGCTGCCCCCAAAGAGGCGCCCCCACCACCCTTCTGGACAAGACTTCGCTGCAGGCTTGGTTCCCGGCCAGCTGCACAGTCTCCACCGTTTGCACGTCCCGTCTCACAAACACACCTGGTCATTCTGTGCTTTGGTGCCTCTGCTCCTATATCCTGTGGCCTGGAAAAGCCCTTCCTGTCCTCATCTGCACAGTACACCACCTTAAAAAAGTAACTCAGATAAAGCGGTTCACCTCATCTGTGAGGATCTTCCTACTTTCCAACACGCTTGTTTCAGGAGAGGGGAGCACTCTTTTTTCTGAGACCCTTCCTTCTGTTCAGATATCTATCATATGCACTTATTTCCTGAAATTTCTGATCTCTTAATTGACCGGACTTTTCCTGCTGTTGGGATTATTTTTTATTCCTGCTGGCACTGGGTAGACATTTAATAAGTCTAAGGGGGAAGACAATTAAGAAGGAAGAAAGGACTCAGGAAGGACTGTAATAATGAGATGAAAATAAAGAAGGCAGGAAAGAAACAGGAATGGAATTATAAAAGGAAGGAAAACGGAAAGCAAGAGTACATCAATGCGCACATGACTGCACTTTAATCCCTTCCGGATTCAATCTCTGCAAACATATGAAGAGACTTATCTGCTGAAATGGATCCTAGAATTTAGAATTTTCTTTGCAATTGTTTCCTAGGTTATTGGAAGTAACGGCCAGCAATAAAGAGAGTCCAGTTTCCTCCCACGGGGAGTGTGGCTCCTGGCATCTTGAAGCCTTCTCACCTGGCAGACCTCCGCCTGGTCCCTCAGGGCTTGCATACTGTTCCCAAAGGCACTCAAGTCCACCAGGAAAGCTTCATGCTTCTTAAGAAGAGCCTGGATTTGTTGAGGAAGGATCATCAGAATTCAATACGAGGAGATCACTAGGCATCCCTGGGGGTGTTGGGGCTATTCTTGGGGGTTATATCAGTCATTCTAATTCTCAGTAAGAGACATTTTCCATCTATAATAAAAAGGTCTTTTGTCAATTCTAAATGTACAAGTATCAGGAAAATAGGAGTGAGAAGATCAACAATTTTGATATATTTGCTTAATCAAAACTAACTCAAAATTGCACAAATGTTTTATCAACACGCATCACAGCGAGAAGGGGGTGTTGCTATGATGTTACTGTGTAGGATTCAACATCAGTGTATTTTAGATGCCTACCGCAATTATCCGTAGAGCTGAAGGTTTGCTAAATACTATACCAGCTTATCATAAGGCAATGCACAAAACATAGAAGATAATTACGACCCTTAGGGTACATGGCTACCTGATTTTATTTCAATAAAGTAGTGACAGTGCATAGACCTTACAACTGTGGCTGGATTGTGAAATTCAAGGTTAGCCTGAAAAGTTTAGGGCGGGTCCAAGACAGGCATGGATCTCTGGTTATGCCTTTTTGGGGTTAGATCATCTTTAAGGAATCTACAGATCTCTGTGGGATCAGGAAAATGTAGCGTGTCTTTTAGGATCCATGTCAACTCCAAGGTTGTCCCAACTGGTGAAGGCCAAATGTATTTACTCTGGAAACCCCAAGAAATCTAGCAGAACATGTAGCCATCACAACGTCTGGTACCATTTGGTGAGCCCTAGACAGTGTCCACCCCCATGCCCCTGTACCCCAGCTGCTTCTTCATTGGCCCCATAGTTAGTGTTGTCTACAATAGGCTCCTTCTCTTGAATCCAGGCTTCTGCTTCATGCAGGTCAGCCAGGTACTGTTGGAACTGGACATTGGCCTCTAGGTCATTCCGCCGTCTCGCTGCTCGAGCCTCGAGAGACTCCATGTTGTCATTCAAACTCTTGACCCTGGAGGCCACATCTTCTGCAGCAAAGTGCCCTATGGAGTAGTTAGAGGAAGGGGGAGTATTCCCCTCATTAACATCACTATACTTCAATCCTTTCGGTGACCCAGAAGAGAGATGGGGGATAGGAGGATGCTACTGTGTACAGTCCCTGTGGCCATTTGCCTAACTTCCCGGAAACTGGACTATAGTGAGATTGAGGATCAATAGGTGCTAACGAAGGCTGGGTGGATGTGTGTGATGGTGAATGGGGTGGTATAGTCTGTGGTATACAGACCTGGAACAGAGTACCTAGATCTGGGTCCTACTCAGAGTTCCAAAAACACACTGTCTAGAGTCAACAGAAAATTCAACAGATTGTCCCTTCTGCCCAGAAGGGCCTTTGTACCGCAGGAACACCCTAACGACTAGAAAACAGGGCAAATTGCAGGATACGATGATGTTCAGACAGCAGGCAGAGGATCATGACTCAGGAGAGAAGGGAAAGAAATGAGATGTCCCCCCACACACGGAGGAGTCTCGAGGCTGTGCCGGAGGCTGGAGCCAAGCAGAACTGGCTGTCAAACTGAGCCAAGCAGGTACCCCAGAGCCAGGGCTCCCGGAGCAGAGGGCTGAAGAAGGGCACCACACAGAGATGGGGCTTCAGAGGCGTGTGGTCGGATCCCCTCCTGACTTAGACTGATGACCCCTTGCACGCATGTGTGAGGAGACTCCTCCAGGTGAGGGAAAGGTGACTCCAAAGCAGGAGACCCCAAATCCCTTAGGCCCACGTAGGGCTGCAGATAAGGTCAGCGCCGCCGCAAAGTGCACCGGGCTCATAACACAGGAGGCGGGTTCTCAGCGGAATCACACCCCAGTAGGGGCACCAATTCGCAACCAGCTCCAGGCTGCAGTCTTCCCTAGAGGTTCCAAGAGGGTCGATGATTGCCTTACCCAACAAACAAACATTGATTGTCAAACCACACCAAATTATACTGTCATCAAATTTCCAAAAACCAGTGATTAAATGCTTAAAAGGGTAAGAGAGGAAAGAGACACATTCCACACGGGGAAGCAGAGATCATGGTGAGAGCAGACTTCACATCAGAAACTCCGTAAGTCAAAAGACAATTCCGTACCCATCTTTAACGTACGGAAAGAGAGAAATTTCCTGTTAAGAATTTTATGTACCCTGAAAATGTGTTTTAAAATGAAGGCAAAAGGCCCCTGGATGGCTCAGTCAGTTAGGCATCCAACTCTTGATTTTGGCTCAGGTCATGATCTCATAGTTTCGAGTTTGAACCCCATATTTTGCTGTGCTCTGACAGTGCAGAGCCTGCTGAGGATTCTCTATGTCTCTCTCTCTCTGTCTCTCTCTCTGACCCTCCCCTACTCTCCCTTTCTTAAAATAAATAAACAAACTTTAAAAATTATTTAATGGTCACCCTTTCAGAAGTTGAAACCGAAGTTTTTAAAACAAAAGAATATACAAGTATATATTCTTTTTTTTTAATGTTTTATTTATTTCTAGGAGAGAGACAGACAGCATGAGCAGGGGAGGGTCAGAGAGAGAGGGAGTGACAGACTCCGAAACAGGCTCCAGGCTCTGAGCTGGCAGTCAGCACAGAGCCCGACGCGGGGCCCGAACCCACGAACCGCGAGATCATGACCCAAGTGAAAGTTGGACGCTTAACCGACTAAGCCACCCAGGCGCCCCTACAAGTATATATTCTATTAACCGTTAGAGCAAAGGCATTATCACCCATCATGCAGAAAACTTCACTGTGCACTTAGGAAAGAATGGATATGAGAAAGGCAAGTAATGTCTTAGCATTAGTATGAAACCCACAAAACCACAAGTGGAGAATCACTACTCTAAAATAAACACACATACACACAACTCCCCTATAGCATAACCTACAGAACTATAGCTACTCAATTAATATGGAGAAAAAAATGGAGTCACGCACAAAAACTTAATCCAAAGACAGTGGAAACTGATGGACAAAGAGAAACAAATAGCAAGATGCTAGATTTAAGCTTAACCATACTGATAATTGCTTTAACTGCAAATGGTCCAAACAATCCCATTAACAGGGAGAGATTACCAGATTGCATACCATAAAATCAAAGCTTAACTATATGCTGTCTATAAGAAATCTGCTTTATATAAAGTAACAGAGTATAAGCAAAGATAGAGACATACATATTGTGTAAAGATGAATCAAAGACAGCTGGTGTGACAGTTTTAAAGTCACAGAGTAGGCTTCAGGGCATGACCAGGGGTATGGAGAGCTATACCATAATGTTAAAGATTTAAATTCATCAAGAAGACACGACAAACCTAAATATACATGCACACAATTAACACAGCTTCAAAATACATGAAACAGAAACTGATAGAACTGAAAGACATACATAAAATCCACAATTACAATTGGAGATTTCAAGAAAAAAAATAAGGTGAATCACTATAGTAAAATAGCAACCATGAATAAATCACTGCTGAGATCTGACTTTTTGCAACATGAATTTTAAACTATGCTTTTGATAACGGGATGGTGGCTGGCAACAATTTATTCTTTTTCTTGGCCACAATTTATTCTTGAATCAAGGGAGGAACAATCCCAATGTAATCTACTGTTGCTTGTAACATACTTGGAAATTGATGCTTGGTTTTGAACATCGTATTTATTTAAGCAGTACGGTTTTCTGAAGGGTTTTCTGAAGACCGGAGACCAGGAGGAAGGTACATACCGAGAGGATACAAAGTAAGGGATTTAAATAAATGGTGCTATTTACCATCAAGACTATAAGACACTGAGAACCTTCACAGGTTCTTTTTTTTTTTTTTTTTTTTTAATTTCTGAGACAGAGAGAGAGAGACAGCATGAGAAGGAGAGGGTCAGAGAAAGAGGGAGACACAACCCGAAGACAGGCTCCAGGCTCTGAGCTGTCAGCACAGAGCCCAACGTGGGGCTCGAACCCACGAACCGTGAGATCATGACCTGAGCCAAAGTCGGATGCTTAACCGACTGAGTCACCCAGGCGCCCGAACCTTCACAGGTTATTAAGAGACTTAAGGGAAGTCTTCACAGGTCTGGAAGTTCCCAAGTGGGAAAAGGGGGTGATTTGTTTTGGGGGTTTTAGAACTTCAATTCTAAATTCTGTAACTTCTACAGAGGAGTATATTGGTTATTGGCATAAAGTATTTTATTTAACGATTTTGGCTTAACTGAAAAACAGAAATGACTGGTTTGTGAGGTAGGAGAGTTCCTATTATTGGAATACATAAGCAACATTGTATCATCATTGTACTTATCAGAAATGCCCAAGGCAACTTTCTGCACTGAAGGAGAAGGTGGATCATACATAGTTTTAAATACCCATGAAGCCCTAAAATTGAACAATCTTCTTCCCTTAAGTTTATCATGGTGATGATTGGCCAGTTCAGCCTGAACCATACATACCTTCCTCTACCATTTTGTTTCCCCTCTCCGTTATCATTCGGATGTGGGGCTCATGACTGGCAATGTCATCCTGGATAATTTGGTGTCTGTTCAGAAGTTTCTTAGAGGCAATCAGGTCCTTGCCTACAAAGAAAAATAATTTCAAGGTCTGGTGTTGTTCTAGTGTACGGAATAAAAAGAGACTACTCGACTTTTCATAACTCTTGGACCTGCAAGTTCTTCCTTCCGAGGTTGTGATCACTGAGTGCACTTTCTGAACTTTATACCATTTGCGTGAATTAACTATCCTCAGTGTTGTTCTTTTCCTTGCTTCTTTGTAATAGGAAAATTCAATTCCTTATTTTACAAAAGATAATAAATGAGTCACTATTCTGTTTGGAAGATAAGTAGAAAGGCAAGTAACTCTTCAGCTAAAACTTCCAACATCATACAACCAATTGTCTTTCTTCGTATTATTTTCTTTTTTTAAAATATAATTTATGGTCAAATTAGCTTCCATACAACACCCAGTGCTCTTCCCAAAAAGTACCCTCATCAATGCCCATCACCTGCTTTCCCCTCTCTCCCACCCCCATCAACCCTCAGTTAGTTCTCTGTATTTAAGAGTCTCTTATGATTTGCCTCCCTCCTTCCTCTCTGTAACTTTTCTTCCCCTTCCCTCCCCCCATGGTCTTCTGTTAAGTTTCTCAAGATCCACGTTCATCATATTACTTTCCAAAAGACAGGATCTTCCACTTACTAATTAATTCTCATGGGTGTCAGAACATTATTAAATCTTCTAATTTAGGTTTTATTCACCAAAAAAAATGGCATGTTATCTGTTTTGAAGTTTTCTTTGTAAAGATTAGAAATAGCACATAAATGCCTCCCTTGTGGTTAACATTCACCAGCACCTACTAACTGGTATGTATTGTTCATTTTCCTCCATCTTCTAGCTCCCCAGTTCCAGGGGTTGATTTTATTCTCCCTTGTCTCCCATCCACAGGGCCCTTCAACATCCCTTTCCTATCCCTTTCCTAAACTTCCCACTAAATGAATTTCCAGAAACTGTGCCCATAGACCCTTCAAAGAGGTCTTTTCTCTTCTAGAAGTTTTTCCAGACTGCCATCATTATCAGCTCCTCATAGATGTCCCCTGTACATGGATGTGGTAGGAACCCCTCCCTAAGGAGAAAGAAAAAAATTGAAGAAGAGAGAAGACTTCAAGTTCACCTAGATGTGAGTCCAGCTGCCTACATACCCCATGTTCCTATAAACTGAAACAACTTAATCAGACTGCATGTTTATGTGTATTACCATATATGGGAGACAAAGAAATAGAAAATGCATTAAAAAAATCTATGCCATATGATATGGGCCGCTCAGTTCTTTTGGGTACGAACCCAACTGAACAGTGCCGGCAAAATAAAGTTGCTTCCTGGAAAGAAAAGTCTCGATGTCACGACTCTCTGAGCGAGAATCCTGCAACATGGACACTGAGTTTACCTTCCAACCATGGCTGGCACTGGCCTGACAGGTCCTGAAGGAAAGGGAAGTCTGTACTTTCTCTGCTCTTCCATCCCCTGTTATCCTTGTAGTAGCTCCAATCATTACAAAAGGGAGGCACTAACACTACAGACAAAATCACTTGGTACCTCAAACAGTAACCATGGCTGCTCAGCTAACGACCCTGGCAATAAGTTAGAATAAGTAGCGAAAGCTGAGCACTCCAGCTCTTCCCAGAGGTCTTCAGGTCATGGCACTGTTTGTGTCTTATTCTAAGAGGTAAACTTTTCAGTATGATTAAAAAAAAAAAAACCTCCTATAGAGGACTGGAAAATGTTTTCCTGAGTGTGAGGAGAGTGAGCTGAGAGCAAATTCTGCAGAGAGATCCCAGATCTCTCAAACAGTCTGCACGCCTTGTTCTTTGCCCAAGCTCAGCCTGTTCATGTTCAAGGACTCACCAAGGTAGGTGGAAGCCACTGAGGGCTCTGTCTCTTGGATCCAGGCTTCCTCGTCCTCTGTGTCCCTACAGAGCTGCAGCAGGTGCAGAAGGTCAATGAGCTTCTTTTTCCGGGTGGCCAGGGGCTCCTTCAGGGCTTCGAACCGGGACACCAGGGACTCCTTCCTTGCTTGTATGTTGCCAGCATTGGGATGGCCTATTTCTTCAAAATATGCTGCCAGGTCTGTGAGGGTGTCCACCTGATCCTGGGAGAGAGAGAGAGAATGGGTGTCAGGAAATCCCATCATTCGGTAGAAAGGGGAGGGGGTCGGCATGGGGAGGTCGTGGGAAGAATCAACTCCCATAGGTACCACGTGATGACTTCTAACCACATCCATGAGGCAGTGTGGTAGGGCTTGCTAGGTTGAAGACCATTTCATCACCAAAGAGCTATTTATAGGAAAGTAATTCTTAAACCACATTTCAGAAGGACTGAATATGTATAGAGTGTGCCAAGAAGATCAGGGAACCCACAATAATCAGAGCCTTAACTGTTGGGGAGTGTTAATAAATTGTGGCCCCAAAGAAAACAGAGGGAGAGTTTCTCTCTCAGCTCCCCTTTCACCCTCTTTTTCTCCCTTTAACCTGAGCTGCAGCTGTAACTAACACGGAACTTCCCACGCTCAACTTTGTTGTGCAGCAGGAATAATGCCCAAGGGATGATATGTGAGGCTTCCAAAAGGAATGCCACTATTTTTGTTACTTTATTTCACCCCTGACCTCCAGAGCAATCTAAGAGTCTGGGTTTGTTTCATGTTTTCTTTTCTTGTAGATTACCCTGCCTTTACTATTTAACCCAAAGAGCAGACATCATCAAAGTGTATTTTAATAAGACAGATCAGTAGGACTTTCTAAGGAACGACAGGGTCATTTTAAAACACAAGCTAGGACCCCTCAGATATGAAAGTGAGTCAGCTAGAAGTGTGTTCTCCACTGGGTTCTCTGGAAAGTCACACAGTGTCTACACTCTAACAACTTAGTGCATAAGCTTAAGTCCCAGTCTGGTGGGATGTCCCTGAAACTAAGAGTCTACACATCTGCGTCATAGCTCTCACCCCACTGCCAACGTTCTCTGTGACCTCATGGAAGTCATGTCGCTGCTATGGGTGTCAGTGTTCTTAACTAAAAAATAAAGAAGTGGGATTGAAGATATTTTCAAACTTTGAATCATGGAGTACTGGAACAGGAAGAGGCAATGTTGTCCAAACCTTCTTGTACAGGTGAGTCAGGTGAAAAGACACACCAAAGGTGACCTAACTAGTAAGTGATGAGCTGGAATATGAAGCTCGGGTTTTGGGGAGGGACAGTGTGATGCCAAAGGTAGGAGAGTCCACAAAGCTCCAGCAGCCACGGGGTTCTGACAGAGGCCATGGGCACCAGGGACAATGGCTACATTAGAGAAGGTCTTAGGAAGGGGCAGCTGACCACCTAAACCTTTGGAATCTTCACCTTTGGTTTCTTGCTCTCTTTCTCTTTCAAGAGTTACTTATCATAAGTGTGCTTGAAGCCTGTAGGGGTGCCCTGGCCTCCAAAGAGCTGGTGACCGACCTGGCGAGGGGTCACAGCGGACTCCAGGAGGGTGTGTTTCCGGAGCAGGTTTTGGATGTCTGCCAGGCCTTTCCCATAGTCCTCGGACGCGGCCTGCTCCTCCACCTTGTCCAGCCAGTGCTCCAGATCCGCTGCGTTGTTCCTGAATTGTAGCTCCTGGTTAGCTTCATGCAGCTGTGTCCCTGGAAGAAGACATTCGGAATGAGACAAGCGTCGTTGCTCTTTCTTGTTACACAATAGCACACCTTCCATCAACATAAGGAGAAACACAGTATTTTGATATTCTAATAAGAAAAAAAAATATATATATATATATATACCCAACTCACGTGTGATTATACAAAAAAAAAATCACCTTGAATTTGTAGATTTCGGATGGCATTTGTTTTTACGTAGAGTAGCATTCATTCTCAAAACCAAGATAAGCAGCCAGTTTATTCCCTGGTGAGTTACAGTCTCCCTGTATTAAATTTTAACCATCCTGGGTATTTTCCTATGACATTTGTTACTCTCTAACGAGACCTCCTTTTCAAAGAGATTCAAACCCAAATATCGCATTTCCCAAGAGAAGTATAAAATTGGAAGTGGTTCCATTTGAAACATGGAGGTGCCTCTTTTTTTTTTTTTTTTTAAATAAATGTCTACCTCAGAACATTGCCAGGCCTTCTCAGTCCCCATCATGAGCCATGCCTCATAATTTTCTCTTCCAGAAAATGCCTGGATTATCCACACTGTTCTCAGCTAAGCTCTTCATTCTTTGGCCTTATGACAATTATTTGCATTATATCTGTGAGGCAATTAATGTGTCTCCTGATGGTAGGGAATAGTAGTGATGTCTTACTGTTACTGTTGGGTTGGATTTTTTCTTAAACCCCAAATCAGGATACTACACAACAGAGTCAGCATGGATGATCTCTTCTATAACTAGGGCAGAGCCGTGTCTATAGACAGAGTCTGCATCTAACAAGGAGAATAATGATGGGAAAACCTCATTATTTGTGTTAATTACTACACCTGACTGATTTTCTAGAGGGAGGAAGTTAACGGTAAGTAGAGATTATTCAAGTAGACATGTGGGGATTTGTTTTTAAGAGCTTGCAGCTGAGCCTGAACTCTCTCAAAGAGGGGGAGAAAGCAAGTTGTCAAGCCTTATTTATAAGAATAAATTTAGAAGGAATATCAGCTGCGGTGCTGACAGTCTTAATGTCTAATTGAATAGCCTGGGTCATAATATCTTGTCTCATCTATAGAACCCAAATATGTGAAACCTAATTTAAGGACTCTAGTTTTAGGTGCATAGCCAATTTGCTGGATTCATGGATCCAGGATATTTATTCGAGAGAAAGAAGAAAAAAAGTGGGAGCAAAGTGAAGAAAACAAAAGTAATTTCACTTAAACGTACATACACGAAGAAAACATAAAGTTGTCCATTTTTAATCCTGTGATAACTTTAGGTTGGATTATAAACCCCCCCTTGATCAATACAGGAAGAAATGAGTGGTGTTCCTTCTCAGAGTGGTCACAGATCAATTCAAGGTGGTAAAGATGAATATGGCAGTTTTCAGAATCTAGGAATTAGCCGTTCACCAAAACCTCTGCTTCTAACCTTTCTGCTCCATAGCCTCCAGCAACTCCTTCCAGAGGCCGACAACCTCAGCCACACGAGCAGCCACCTTGTTGGAGGCATAGTGATCAGCCTCAATCATTTCCTGGCCAGTTTTCTCCAGCGTATTGAGCAGCTGTTGATTATCTTTCAATTCATTTTTAAAGTCTTCCTGCTTTTTAACCCGGCTCTTCAAGTTCTGAGTATCCTGAGAGAAGACCAAAAACAAGGAGGCTATTAATCTGAAGGATGGGGAGCAGGGATTTTGAGGATAGAGGTTCCTCGTCACTATAAGTACAACTGCATTAAGGAAAGGACACAAGGGGACAGTGGTAGTCCAAGTACCGAGCCAGAGAATGTTAGCAAACTCATGTGGCCGTTCCCTCCGTCTATCCACACGGTACACGATAGACTAATCGATTCTTGCATGTATTTCTACAGAGTGTAGATAGTTCCTGAAGATCATTTTGAATAAGGCACCCCATGCAAGTATGAACAATCAAAGAGCTGTCATGAAAGATGACACTTTTTTTCTCATTCCTGTCTTGATACTTGAACCATTCACCCCTTGGCCCCATCTGGAGAAGATCTGTTTACCCTCCGTTCCCTGGAGCTACAGGTCCTCTAAAGAACACAGATTATTGAATCTCACAAAATGGAAGGTACAGATAAGATGCTCATAGTTCTATAAAGATACAAAAACAAGAGGATCAGGTATACATTGAAGACCAAATGAAGTCAAGAAAAGTAAATATTATGAATAGATATTGGCCTAGAAATTAAGAGACTAATTCTAGCCTTGACTGTAAATGTGAATGTTTATGAATATGTATACATGTACATAATAGTTTATATTACATGACACAAGTGAAAGGAATGCATTTTCCACAACCTCAAGGTAGAGAAATCTATGGTTCCGAGGTAGCTCAAGAATTCCCCTAGGTCATGTACACCAAGACAGAACAGGGAGAGAATTTAAACCCAGGTTCACCTTCTCCAGAATTCATGCTTCTAATGCTTCTGTTAAACTGCCTTCTAAATAAGTGGTTAACTTTGGGCAATTGACTTTCCAATTCAAATGCTTGGTTTCTCATCAATAAAGATAAGGAGCTGTTCCCTTCTAGATACAAAACTGTGTAACTCTATTATGTCAGACCTTGAGGTTACATTTGGGTTCCTAGTAGCTTTCAATAAATGTGAACATCCACCGGAATTGGACACAGAGTGTTCCTATTCTAAGGGTGCCAAACAGAGTAGCAGAGGGGGTCAAAGGACAAGAAGCAGCCAAATGAAAAAACAGTCCCTCCCTTTCCCCATTAGTTACAGAACTTGAGAAGCTGTGCCAGAGAAGAGGTGGGAGACAGCAGGGCATGGGAGATCCAGAAGTTGGATTCTTGGCTTCCAGTTGAATACCGTGTCTTGAGAGATTTAGGGTCCTCCTCTGTAAAGGAGGCTTTCCCACTGAACACTACCATCCTTTCCACTCTAAGACCTCTGTCCCCCAAATTCAGCCCTGATGAGTGTGTCCAGGGTCTGAAAACCCTGCTTACCTTGTAGTCTTCATCGTCTGCCAGCTTTTTCTTCTTGTTGATCCAGTTCTTTAGGTCATCTGAGTCCTCATACAGTTTCTGCAGAAGCCACGAATCCTCCAGGAGTTTGCGCCTCCTGGCAGCCCGGGCACGTAGGGCATCCCGCCGGGACAAGAGCTGCAAAAGCCATGACCAGGTGCGAGGTCAGCAAAGCCAAATACGGACACATCAGATTCACTGTCCATCTCGGTGCCCATGCCCCGCCACCCACCCTGGCCCCTTGGCACAGGCGGACAGACGTGCATCTGCGGCCTTGGACATACGCTATCTCGGAGAGCAGCGATCTTCTCGGAGTCATAATGGTCATTGTCGATCAGCTTGGTGGCATTGCTCTCTAAGGTCTGAAAAACAAAACCAATAAACACTGGAGTGGTTTTTCTCCAGGGGCCCCTGAGTCAGTGGCCAGCGTTTGGCTAATTGTGTCGAGAGGAAGCCTGCAAGTGTGGGAAGAGAACAAGTTTCAGGGTCGGAGATCTGGGTCCTAGTTCTGACTTCTGTCACAAGTTATAATTCAAAAATGCATATCTGACAAATTAATTACCTTCTTGATTCCATAATATTTTAAAAGTCTAGGTTATAGTATATGAATTTTGATATCACTTGAAGGTGAATAGCTGATCTGTTCTTAAATTTTCAGGAGGAAAGACTGTGGATATTGTCAAATCTAGTGGCCAGTGCTTGCTCTCTTTCTCTCTCTCTTTCCCTCTATCTGTTATGTATATTTATATCTACACCTGTATCTCTAGCTATATGGAAACAAGAATCTGAAATGTTTACTCATATTCATTCATTAATTCCCCAGATTTTTAGAACTCAAAATGGGTTAAGTGATCAGAAATAGGAAAATAATCTAAAATAAATGATAGCTTTGGGGCAGCTGAGTGGCTCAGTCAGTTAAGCGTCCAACTTCAGCTCAGGTTACGATCCCACAGTTTGTGGGCTCTGCACTGACAGCTCAGAATCCTCTTGGGATTCTCTCTCTCATCCTCTCTCTCTCTGCCTCTCTCTTTCTCTCTCTAAGATAAATAAACATTTAAAAATGATCGCATTTTAAAAAGAATAAATTATTTTTGCTTTTACCAATGACAATCAACAGAGTAATCCTATGGATTGATAAGGGACATAGTAATCTCCATATTGACTGAAGATTGATGGACTGGGCTTGAAATTTTATTGTGAGGGTTGTTGCTGCTGGTGATGGTGCTATATGAAGACATGTGTGAGTTAAAAGCCAGCACCAGCCTAGGAGACAACCAAAGACATATGGTATATTGGACCAATAAAATCTTCCTACACTTGTCTGAGCCTTGTTTATATGTTGACCAGTTTCTGGGACGTTGTAAGGTGGGGCTGACAGGAAAACTGTGGTCACATTAGATGAGAAACACAAAGCTGGGGATATACAGGAAAAGAATAGATGTTACTTAGGCATCTAGATTTTACTAGAGAAAACTAAATGGAGATGCTCTTGGAGAAGATAAAACTAAATAAGTAATACATTATAAGTAAAATGTCTCTCAAACTTCTAAGTAATGATTCTCTATCAGATATGGATCCAATAATAACCATTTACACTGCAGAAAAAATAAGACAGTCACGCAATTCATCAGAAAATGCAAATGGCTAAAAGTCTTTAAAAACTTTCTAAATACGTTTTGTGGAATAAATAATGTGATGACAAAAATGGGTATGATTACTTTCCTGGATGTTTTCTCTTCTAATAATGGCCCTTGTGTTATGTCTGGCAGTGACAAGTGGTCCTCTCTGAGGATGGGCACGGTCTGATGACCCAAATAAACATGGAGGCCATGCCCACACCAGGGGCCCACTTCTTACTGTGATCTTCTCCTCCTGGGCATTAAAGGCTGTCTCAAAGTCATCATGCTTCTGCAGAAGAATATCCACACTGCCCAGGGAGTTCCCCAGGTCCTCGTTTTCCAGGAAGGCCTATAGGAGACAGAGAGACACATCTCACTTCTTCATCGTTGCTGAGAACCATGGTCTTTGCAACATCTCTGACATAAGAACTAAGGACAGAAAGGAGGCAGTGGGAGAGCAAGGTGGGATTAACACATGGCGGGATGGCGTTTAGCGACCAACCTCGAACAGCAGGAACTTCAGATCCCTTCCCAATCCTCTGGCACCACTTTACCAACTTTTCTCTAGGTCTGTCCACATAGAATCCTTCCAGCCAATTGAGGCACCATTCTGAAACTCCAACAGTGCCTCAGGAGGACCACTCACTTCCTTCAGGAAATCTCTGGTTAACCCTGACTCATCACAACTTTCTATTCCTGACCCCCTAGTAATTTGATATGCAGTTGGTCTTATGTTGAGTTGCAGTGAATGCCCCTCTGCTGGGTATGTAGGTAGTTTTCTAGGCTTCTGTTCATGAGGGAATTGTAAGAGCCTTACGGAAAGGGCCATTCTTTTCTTCCCCTCATGGATTACTTTCCAGGTCCTAGGACAGCCCCTAGCCCTCAGTAGCGGTCATGAGGGTGCCGATGGTAGTCCTGTGGTAAAAGCGCCCTCCTGTTACCTCTTGTCTGCTCATCCAGCTGTCCACCTGCTCACTGTCACGATAGAAGAGGTGCAAGTACAAGCACTGCTCATACTGATGTTGCCTCTGGTCCCACAGCTCCCGCAGGGCAGCCCAGTCGTTGGCCAGTATTGTCATCTTTGGAAAAGGGGAGATAACATGAGCATCCAATCAATGCAAGGCCTTTGGAAGGGCACACAAATGAACAAAATGAACAAGAAGCAGGCTTTTCTCTGAAGACTTCAATGTCTAGGTGAACAACGTAGCATGGAAAATAGGGCAAATGCCATAACAGAGGCACAACAATACCCTTGATACGTAGAAATGAAGAAGAGATGACTTCCGACTGGAAGAAGCAGGGAGTGAAGTGTGGCAGGTATTGTACCAAACAGGGATTTAAAGGGTGGGGGTGGGGAACGGGATCATAGGAGGGCTACCGCAAGAGCATCATTTCTCCAAGTAATTGTTAGATAGTACAGTGCTCCAGAGCCAAGTGCAGTGTCTAAAAATGTGGACACTTAAGGAAGGTAAAGTTTATACAGCACTCAAATGAACATTCTGAGAAGTATGCATTCTCTCCTGAAAGCAAATAAACCCCCAAGAATAGAGAAAGATGACATTCTCAAACCCATAAGAGCCTTTGTTTCTTGATCACACAACTGCGCAAAGAATTCCAGTATATCGGCAATCCTGCCATGTTAATTCCAGCAAAAAGGCAGCAGAGATTTCTCAGAATCCCAGAATAATAGATACATTTGCAAGAATCTAGGTTTCCTTTAGCAGAAAATGGTTAAAAAATAAAAGTTCATCTTTTTAATTTTTCCCATAGAGTCCTGGGTGAATTCAAAATATGGCAGTCTCAACCCTACTCATCCCCCAGCACTGGAGTCTGTGATTGGAATCTAATAAAATGCAAAGAGCCTGCAAATCTTATTTTAGTTATCAACCCAAGGAGTTCCTGTGACTCTGCGTCTGAAGCAAAATCTCTCAGGGACCAGGGAGTTGAGGTGAGTCCTCGTGATTCAGGAGATGAGGGTCATGGCAAACCTGATTATTCAGTGGGTGGGATTCTGACTGTTTAAAGCTTTCCTGCTATTTAATGTCAATTTGAGAAACCCAGGTATGGGAAAATCAATGCGATTTGAGACTGTAGAGAGGAGAGGAGAAAGCCAACCATGTGTCAGGCACCTTAGGGAATCCAAAGATGAGTAGGTACGGTCCTCAGAGAATTTATAATCTAGAGGTGAGAGTAGAAAAACAATAAAAAAAAAAGAGCATGTCTGACAAGGCCAAGATGGTGCAGAGGTTTTGAATTAGGTAGAAGGCAGGTTGATGAAATTAGGTAGGTTCAGGAAATAAAGGTTCAGAGGTGAGGAAGAACCCATCGCATCTTGAGAATTTCAAATAACTCAATTTAGCTAAAGCAATATGTGAAGGAAGCAGTGTGAAACTTGGGGTCAATATTGAGATGTCAATATGACTTCCACTCTTTTCCTGTTCAGAGATTATCATACTAGTATGAGATTAAGTGAGGCTAACTATGTATCATAATTTCACACCCTGTGGATTACCTTTTCCCGAACTTCATCAGAGGCTTCATGACCAAGGTCCAGCAGATCCCGACCGGTCTCATCAGCAGATTGGAATCGGTCATCATAAGAGTCAATCTCGTGCTAGGGCCACAAGATGAAATGCCTTCAAATGCAGCAAGAAACCTTCTGGGGGGCTTGGCACCTCCCTCTTCCCCCTCCCAGGGAGGCTTTTCTTGTCTACCTTGTGCTGACCATGCCTGTCCAGTAGAGCCTCCCCGCCAGCCACATCTGTGGGCAGCTCGTCAGCATTGATGACTGAGGTCTTCTCCTTCATCCAGCCCGAGAGCTCCTCATAGTCAGATAAGAAGCGCTGATACCTGCAGGAAAGGTAAGGTAAAGAGCGGGAAAGAGAAACCAGGTAGGTGTAAGTGGACTTGGAGCCTAGAGTTAGGGTCGGAGTGAGCTGAGATGGGCAATGTGCTCCTCACCCTAATCCCCGCCCCCGCCTCCCAACTCCCCTGATGTGCTTCCTGTTCCCTTAGTGGTGAGGACTGTCCTTCACTCCAAGCTGCAGACACCCGGGGATGGGTGTGTCAATGTGTGATGAATCGCAGGGGCATTGCTCGAAGCAACATCCCAACGTCACACCTACCCCAGAAGCACTTGAACTAAAGTACTGCCAATGAGGCCACTGTATCAGCCATGACATATAAATAGCAGGAAGCACCTGGTAGGAAAGAGCTGGGTAGGCAGAGCTGGGGCTAGGAGCCCTCGTGTACCTTAGCTCACTCTGGACCCTATTAATAAACACAAAACCACTAAAACAATTACTTAGTTAAACAGTTAAATGCTCACCAGTTAATTTGGGATCATAAAAGTAAGATAAACACCGTCTTCTGGGTTTTAATGACACACTATAAAAATTAACTACCGAAATGATGCCCAGCTTTTCGGCAAGCTAACCCCCATCACATTCAGGATATAATTCTAGATTTATTTTTTACTCCCTTCCACCTGGAAGTTTATTTTGGTGCCTCAGGATTTTGGTGTTTCTTCAGCTGCTTTTCCAGGTCCTTGGGCGACTTGCTAGCCTCCCACACGTGTGCAAGTGAAGGAAGGCACATGGGGTGCCATGAGGGGAGGTGCCATTCTGTCACGTCACACTACAGAGGACTCCTCCAAACAAACAAAGCTTCTTTTGCCTCAACCATTGAGGAGGCAGGAGGGCTGGTTCCCTCATTACGTTGTCTCATCCACTCTTAATTTCTGCGTTTGATGTTATACCCAAACCCTATAGAGATAGAGCAAGAGAGAGGAGGGGTTTCCCACCAATAAGAAGCTTGCAGCTTCGCATATCTTCTGGTCGCCACAGTACGAATGTGCTCCCAGTTGGAGAGCAGATCCTCTTTCATCTGTTGGATCTGAGCTGCATCTGAAGGGTGGGAAAGCATCAGCTTGTCTGCTTTGGCACACAACTCCTTTACCTTTGGGATGAAAAAGAAACCCGGTGGGCAATCCAAGCACTCTGATTTGTCCTGGCAAAGTTTTATGGGAGAGAGCTGACAAAGCAGCCACATGAGCCCTAATAGATTAATACGCTTACATTGATTCTTTTATGTTACTATGTGAATGTACTATAGCAGCATTAGTAATTGACTGACCATGTTTGTTTCTTATTGTGCTTAACAGTTCACATGCTTTTGCTTGCTTTAGAGTCTTTTAAAAATGATACTCAGAGGTAGAAACTGTTCATAATCCCCTTTTATATGAAAACCAGGAGCAAGGTTTAGACCCCAGGCTGTCCTTCACACCCTCTATACTGTTTCCATAAATATCATTGTAGAAACAAGACATGTTTGCCCAGGAGAATTTCTGCCACGAATTCCAGCAATGCCAGGCTATTCTGAGCACAATTACCAAGAAGCAGAGCCACTGGGCCTCCTACACTGTTGGTGAAAATGTAAACTAAGAATGTAAACTGGAAAACAGTATGGAGGTTCCTCAAAAAATTAGCAATAGAACTCCCCTATGAGCCAGGAATAGCACTGCTAGGAATTTACCCAAGGGATACAAGAGTGCTGATGCACAGGGGCACGTGTACCCCAATGTTCATAGCAGCACTCTCCACAATAGCCAAAACATGGAAAGAGCCTAAGTGTCCATCAACGGGCAAATGGATCAAGAAGATGTGGTTTATCTCTACCATGGAATACTATACAGCAATGAGAAAGAATGAAATCTGGCCATTTGTAGCAAAGTGGATGGAACTCGAGGGTGTTATGCTGAGTGAAATAAGTCAGGCAGAGAAGGATAGATAGCATATGTTTTCACTCACAAGTGGAACAGGAGAGACTTAACAGAGGACCATGGAGGAGGAAAAGGAGGGGAAAACAGTTAAGAAGACGGAGGGAGGCAAACCATAAGAGACTCTTAAATATAAAGAACAAACTGAGAGTGGCTGGAGGGGCGCTGGGTGGGGGGATGGGCTAAATGGGTGATGGGCATTAAGGAGGGCACATGTTGGGTGAGTGCTGGGTGCAACATGTGAGTGACCAGTCAGTGGGTTCTACTCCTAAACCCAATACTATACTGTATGTTAATTAACTTGAAGTTTTTAAAAACAACTTTTTTTAATGTTTTATTTATTTCTAGGAGAGAGAGAGACAACGTGAGCAGGGGAGAGTCAGAGAGAGAGGGAGTCACAGACTGAAACAGGCTCCAGGCTCTGAGCTGGCAGTCAGCACAGAGCCCGATGCGAGGCTCAAACCCATGAACCACGAGATCATGACCTAAGCGAAAGTCGGACGCTTAACCCTCTAAGCCACACAGGTGCCCCAAAATTAACTTTTTTAAAAAAAGAAAAAGAGAACCCAAAGGTGGGCCTAATAACATGCCCCAGGGTGTCTCTGAGTTTATTATAGAAGAATAAGAAGAAACAACTTCAATTATTGACTGAGTCCAGGAGAAAAAGAAACAGGGTTCAGCTGCAACTGACAAGTGTGGTTTAATGAAAAAGGAAAGATTCTCTGGCTGCAGGTAGAGTGAGATTACCTCATTCTTGGAGGTAGATTTTTTTTGTTTATTTTTAAATCATGAAATTCATTCCCAAAAAGCACACAAGAGTATATAAAACATCTATGTATCTTTAAAGAAAAATAAAGGACATCCAATATCCATGTATAGGTTATGAACAAGAATGAGAAGAAGATGCAGGGCCAAGGAATTTCTCCTTCGTTGAAATAGTGAATTTACTGTGCCCTCTGGAGGCAAGCTGGCCACCAAGTGCCTCTTCTAGTGCAGGAGGCCAGCCGTTCTTCCAGCAGTGGCTTACCTTGTCCTGCATCACCGCAAGGTTCCTCTCAAGGCCCTTGTGACTGTGAAACAGCGCCTCAGAGCTAATGAGGTCTTTGCCATAGTCCTCAGAGGTGAGTTGAGGTTCCTTCTCCTTGATCCACTGGATGGCTTCCGTCACGTCCCTGCCAGACAGCCACATGAGCTCCGACAAAGAAAATGGCAGGAATTCCAGGGCAAACAACACACACAGCCAACACCACGCTGGTTCACTCAGCTAGTAATTACCTTGAATTCCCACTAACTATCAAATAGTAATGCAAAGAGTTCTTGCTTTTAATGGTTTCCACTGACATGTAGAGGCCTGGGCATCTACCTGGTCATTGGGCCTCTGGATATACTTCCCATATCTGGGTCAGCTCTTAATGAGTCTTTCTTCTTCCCAACTCACCCCTCCACTCCCATCCAGTTCCTGATAACGTTTTCCCTGCTTTTGCAGCCTTTCCATTGCTAACTGTGGGCTAGTTGTATTGCTTTGGGCTCCTGTCATCACACACTTGGCTATGGAGTGGGTTCCAGTTGTCTTAACTGTGCTCTCCCTTGCTGCCTTAAAGGCAAGCACGTGATTTCCTTTGATTTGAGGTACTGGCCAGTAATTGCTGACCGTAGACAGAGGCTAGCACAGTTATAGACGTGGAGCTGTTGTAGAAATTCCCATAAAATGTGGGCCAAGTTCATACCTTTTGAATCGCTGGAGGTCTGCAGCATTGGCCAATGTTTCCTGTCGCTGCCCAGCCAGGCTGAGAAGACGGTCCCAGGCAGTATTCACCTCATCCTGCTTTAGCTTAATCACAGGCAATTCAGGATGGCTTTCCTGTGGGAGGAGACCAGTGCTGGCATTAGGCAAAGGTGGGATTATTCCAAAAATCATTTCACATTCTCATTGCACACTAGTCTGTGCTTTGCCAGGCATAGAGAGTGACCATTTAGCCAGATACCAATCTTCACCTTAGCCCTGTGCCTTGCTTTCACCCGACCCACATTATCAAATCTAAAAGCCAACCAGCCAGATACTGTCTCTTTCACTCATAGCACCCTATTAATACAGATTGGCCAGCCGTGGTGTTATTTTCAGAATTCCACCTTGTTGGTGTCTGCTAAGTTTCCCCCACCCCCAAATCCTGAAAAGCAAGGAAGAAAAAGTCTCTTCTGTGAAATATGACTTTATTTTCCAAAACTCTTCTACTGTGGTTCTGAACTCCTCTGGGGTCCTGATGCCTTCGAGAAGCTAATGAGAGATTATACAGAATTATACATGCATGTATACACATTTAATTTTGCAAAGAAACTTCATAGATTGTTGTAAACCATCTGAAGCAAGGAGATTTATGAATGCTACATTAAGTTAATAGCATCAGCCTATTTTGACACTTGGCAATTTCGAATAACTCCCATGTGCCTGTCTTTCTGCTCCTCCTGTCCCTGTCTCCTCACAGTTCCATTTCCAATTCTGAAGCTTCTCCAGACAGAATGTTCTACATTCTCCTTCCCAGATGTATGGCCCTTTCTGTTTGGAGCTGTGTGGGTGCCGGTCCAAAAGAGCAAAGGACACGCTCTCTGCTGGGTTGATCCTTCCCATGGGAGGTTAGATAAATTGCCATGCTATTTTGCCATGAAGCCCACCTTTCAAGATGTGAAGTCCATTTCCTCATTCTTTGGATCTGGGTTGGCCTCTGACTTGCCTACCATAGAATGTGCCAGAAATGATATGAGCTCCTGCACTTTTCAGCTTCTGTTCTTACCTTTTTGAACATTGACACATAAAAAGGCATGCTCTACTGGAAAATGAAAAGACCATATGAAGAAAGGCCTCATTATTCTCACCAAGACTACCAACATGGGAGCAAGGCCATTTAAAACCCTCCACCCCCAACTGAGCCACCAAATAACTGCAGCCACTTAAGAAACCCAGGTGGGATCAGGAACATTGCTTAGCTGAACAGCTGAACCACTGAATCCGGAAGAATAAAGTGGTTGTCATTTTAAGTTTTGTGTTGGTTTGAGAGCGAGCAGTGAATAGCTTAGAAACTTCCACAACAAGACAAAGGTGGCAGAAAGAGAAAATTTAGAGACTTTTGGAAACATGGCCTGGAAAAAAATTCAGAGGGAAGTTCTTTCCCCACTCTGGTACCCATTCATCCTGAAATCTCAGTTCCGTTAGTATAGAAGGATTGTTACCATTCCGGAGATGCAGTGAGGATGAAACAATATGGGAAAGCACAACAGACAACACTTCGAGTTTCTAATTTCTTTACATCCACATAAAATATCCTTTATATACAAATAAAATCAGACTGGCTTCCTAATTTTCTTACACATCCTACGGTTATTTAGCCCCACACTAAATTGTCTACTCAGATATCAAAAACTTATTTAAATATTTTCTTAGGTAAATGAAAGTAAATATACCTCCCTTTCCCTTCCCCCACTCAGAAGAATCATGTATAATGACATCATCTATATTACAACAGCCCATCATTATTTTATACTCTTTGCTACTTTATTAGGATTCTTCTTCATGAGGAAAGGGTGCCACGTAAAAGCGAGTGGTTGACTGATTGGTGCTCTGCACATGATCTACCTGGCTGTGGGTCTAATTCCTCTGTAAACATGCACAAGCACACCCACAGGCATGAACACATACACTCCCCCTCCCACTCACACCTCTACTTGCACAGGCTGGCAAGGGAGGGACCCAGACAGGAGAGGAAGCTGTCTTGGACCTGTTACTACAAGGACACGCAGCCTTGTTCTCTCCCAATGCCCCATGTCCTTGACATCCCACCTACTGATGGCCGGCAGGTTTTGGCTATCAGAAGCTCTTCCCTGCATTGACCCTTTGCTCCCCACCTCACCTCAGCACTCTTGTTGGCATACTGGTTCATCCCATCCACTTTTCTTTGCTGAGTTGCCAGGTCCGTCTGGAACTCCTCAAACTTCTTATGCAGGACCTCTGTGCGCTCCCAGTCCTCACCCAGCTCCACTGAGGTCACGAGAGCCTCCTGTGCACCAGGAAAGTCTGTCAAGCCACCAGCAAATATTTTGGAAGTCCTGCAGTTCAAATGCCCAAAATCATTACCCACACTCCCAGGAAATCTCAAGGAGAGATTGGTGGAACCTGGGAGAGGCCTTGAGGAAAGAGCCAGAAGCAGGAGTGTATGTCTGGAAGGGGCACTGTGGCCCAGGGGACCGTACCCTTTGGGGTAATCCTCCAGAAAGACCAGGGACGATGTTGGCCATGGCTCCCGGAGGCACCCTTTGTACTTTGGAACTTGAGAAATAAATTAGTCCTGCGTCTACTCAATTCAACACACTGAGTGTTCACAAACGGGCTGCACTAAGCACTTGCTTGGGTGTATCTTCAGTTCTAACTACAGGATCATTCTTTCAGTGTCTAGAAAAATAGCTCCAGGTTCTGATAGGCAACCCTTAGGGAAGGAGCCGGCAACACTGCCAGCCTGGATCCAGAGTAAGAGCAAAAATTTAGGAGAGGGAGCTGAGAGTCACGGAAAGTAGACGGAGACTGTACTAGAGCATTTCCCCCCACACCGCAATGTCAGCAGTCTCCAGGATGCCCCTAAATCTTCACCAGAATTCCTTCTCTCCGGGAACAAAGTCCAGGAACAGCCGCCCAGACCACTTTATGAATAGCCTGCATTCAGTTGCTATGGGCTGCCTGGGAGGCAGACGGGATTTCCTCTGTGTCCTGCGTGGGTCCTACCTTGTCTCCAATCCACTCCAAGATGTCCGCGCATTCTTGCAGGTACTGCTGCAGCCTCAGGGCCTGCAGCAGCAGGGCGCCCCTCTCCTGGGTCAGCTCCAGCAGCAGGTCCCACAGCTTGCGCAGCTCTACCAGATGGGCCTTTGGGAGCAGATACAAAACCGCTTAGGGGCCGCACCTGCTGCGGGGCAGCTAGGACAGGTGTAGACTCAGAGACCTGTACTCCAGGGGGCCTTGATAAATATGTCGTTCGTTCATGTGTTACTTGCTCAATAAACCTTTAAAGGAGGAAATCGATATACATGGGAGTAGCTGCTCAGCCAAGCCAAATATATTCTACCACAAGAGAAAAGAATGTAAACATGCTTTGAGGTTTTACAGGATGAAATGATTACCAACAGCAAGACAGGATGGAATAAAAATTCATGTAAGAGTGCTCATTGAATTGAACCTTGAGGAACAGATAGGATTTAGAAAGTTCCGTGATAGGCAGAGGGCATTCTAAGTACCAGCAAATTCATAGAAGAAATGTAGCATGAACTGTTTGCCAGGGGAGTAAGGGCTACAAGTTTGCTAACTTGTAATGGAAATTAATGGCACCAAAGCATTAAGAGAATTTTTGGACTCTGCAGGTGAAGGCTTTGATGCCAGGATAGATTAGAAGATCATGTATTACATAACTCGTAAAACTAAAGGTATCGTCTATGTCATGTCCTCAAGAATCTTATATTTTTCAACTAGTCCATTGCCTAAGGTAGCACGTGTACCACATTTCTCTCCGAATCCTATAATGGTGCAGTCTTATAGGGTGCAGTGAGTCTGATAGTCGCAAAAATATCTCAAATATTGCTCATATATTGTAATTAATGTGGGGGATCTGTGGCACACAGAGCTGTGAATAATACAAAGATGATTTCACTTTTATACCAATATGTGAGGTTTTTTTTGTTTTTTTTTTAATTTTTTCTTTATTTCTTGGAAAGAGAGAGACAGCGTGAGCAGGGGAGGGTCACAGAGAGAGGGAGTCACAGACTGAAACAGGCTCCAGGCTCTGAGCTGGCAGTCAGCACAGAGCCTGACGCGGGGGTCGAACCCACGAACCGCGAGATCATGACCAAAGCGAAAGTCGGACGCTTAACCGACTAAGCCACCCAGGCGCCCCAACCAATATGTGAGTTTTAAGGTTTTTCTTGTTACAGACCCTTCTTTTCAATAAGGTTCTTTTCTGATTAAAGTCTGGTTAAAATATGACCTATTTTCTTGATAGTAAAATAGACTAAAATTTATATGCTAAATGTGGAAAGACTAGACCCAATTTTTAAATATGGAAAGTAAATCTGGTTTGACAATTCCAAAACAAAACAAAACAAAAACACTCAATAAGTGAAAGAAAGAAAGAAAGAAAGAAAGAAAGAAAGAAAGAAAGAAAGAAAGGGAGAAAGAGAGAGAGAGGAAGGAGGAAGGATGGAAGGAAGGAAGGAAGGAAGGAAGGAAGGAAGGAAGGAAGGAAGGAGGAAGGAAGGAAAAAAGAAAAGAAAAGGAGAAAGAAAGAAAGAAAGAAAGAAAGAAAGA